>JAKTPG010000001.1:0-411538 GCA_030557505.1 Ogataea maris
CCAGGCGGCGCCCCAAGAGGTGCTCCCCCCCACGTCCCTCCTATAAAAGTCCTATTTTAGGCGGTGCACGGATGTGCACGGAAATGGCGAGCGAGAAGAAGCAAGCAAGGGCTGAGGAGTACTGGGGGGGGGGGGGGCAGAAACAGAGATTAGATAGAAGCCCCAGAGGAGATAAACGGTAGAGAGGCGGGTGGGGGGGCTCGAGGGCCTGAGACTCTTTTTCTCTTCCTTGAGGTTGCGCTCTGTAGCAGCAGGCTCTCTCTACACACGAGCCACAGCACAACCCGCCTGGTGCGCACAGATGGCCGCTCGCCTGGCACGCTGATGACAGACACCGATGGAAAATGCGAGCTGCTAGGCCCGTTTGCTCTCGCGATCCAGCTCCTCATGGGCCTGCTCGCCCTCTCATCGCTCGTGTGGAAGAGGTATAAGGAGTACCCGAACAGGCGGCCCTGGCGCGTGTGGACGTTCGACGTCTCGAAGCAGCTCATCGGCGCGCTCGGGGTGCACACGCTCAACGTTTTCATGAGCATCCTGGGCGGCAACACTGACCACTTTCTCGCAAGCCGCTCCACACACGGGACAGGCAGCACCGGCAGCAGCGACACAGACAATCCTTGCGACTACTACTTTGTCAATATCCTCTTCGACACCACGATCGGCATCCCTATACTTTGGGCGCTGCTGTACGGGATTTTTGGCCTCGCGCGCAAGGCGGGCATCACCGGCATTGAGAGCGGACAGTACGGGGTGCCGCCGCGCTTCGCCTGGTACCTGAAGCAGCTGGCGCTCTATTTCTTGGGGCTGCTGTGCATGAAGGCCGTCATCTACGTGCTGCTCATTGTGTGCCCGCTTTTTGTCCAGCTCGCGGGCTATATGCTGAGCTGGTCGGATGCATTTCCGAACTTCCAGGTGTCCTTCGTGGTGCTGATCTTCCCGCTGGTGATGAACACGGTGCAGTACTACGCGATCGACACGATCATCCAGAGCCCGGAGTACAGCCAGACGAACCAGCTGCTGAAGCATATAGAGGACCCGCAGTACCACTCGTCTTCGTCCCCAGCCTTGGCCGCCGCGGAGGAAGACCTCGCGAGCCTGCATGGCTTTTTGGGCCAGCACGAACCGGTGACGCGGGAGAGCGAGCATTATCTGAAGTGAGGCAGGGGCCGGGGCGGGGCGCCGATACGTAAAACCGACGTGCACTACCTGCACGCGAGCGCTGCGAGTTCAGCGTGTCTTGCATGCTCCTTCTTTTAGTGCCTTCCCGCCTCATGCGCCCCAGCCTCAGCCTTTATGCTCCAGCCCCTTCTTCTCCCCCCTCTCCCCAATCTACTTGTACTCCTATGATCTAGTAGCATAATTTCATTAGGTAATCCACATAGATGTGTGTTTTTCCGCGGGGTAGGAACGATGGTGGGGCGAGAGCAGCGGCTGGCTCGGCTGTTGTTCCCTCCCGCCGGCCTGCCTTACTTGGCGGGGGGCACCGACGCGCCGATCGACGCAGAATTCTTTTTTTTCCTCTCTCTGCTTTTTATATTTGGCCCACCCCCCCTACACTTTGCGACAGCTCACAGAACTGCAAATACAGGCGGGTGCGCAGGACAGGCACCAGGGGCACGCTATACGCTTGAAGAGCAAAGAGGTTTGTGCGTGTGCAATTTTATTAAGGATAGGCGGTCGTGACGGCCTTCCACAAGTGCAGCAGCACCAGAGGCGGACCGCAAGGGGCAGACCACACAGCCAAGGACCCCCCAGCCAGCGGCGCCTGCCAGAGCACAGCGAGTTTACCCTCTGCGTGCGCGTGCGTGTGCGTGTGCGTGTGGGCCAGCTCCAAGGACCCCATTCGACTCTCGGCGCCGCTTGAGAGATCCACAGCGCAGCGCCGCTTCGCTCAGGCTTTGCTCTGCTAGTGCGCGCAGCCCCGCACGACGATGCCGCTCTTCAAGCGCGCAGGCGAACACAAGCACAGGGGCGGGGGGGGCATCGCGGCCGCCGCCACCACAGAGGTCGAGCCTCCCAAGGTGCACCCCAGCCTCATGCTTAACCAGGATGACTCAGACTTCTCTCTCTACAAGAGCATCTCCGCGGCGTCCGTGTCCGAACTCCCGAGCGCTATCGGCTCGAGGAGCAGGGCTTCCTCCATGAGCCACCGCTTCAAGAACCTCTTCACGCCGCACTCCAGCTCCACCAACCTCGTGCAGGATGGGCTCAACGCAGAGGCCGCGCAGTACAGAATGGCCCCATCGGACTCTGAGTCCTCCCTTACCCCTCTTCCCGAATACACAGGCCAGCACCACCAGCACCACCACCTCAAAAGAGGCGGGGACCTCACAGACAAAAACCACCACCTGCCAACCTCGATCGTCACCCAGTTGCCCATACCTGACCGCAGCCAGCCGCCAGGCAGGGGCGCAAAAGGCAAGTCACCCTCTATGCAGCCTTCCTCTCCCCCTTTGAGCTCAACCTCTTCCCTGAACTCTCCCACTCCTTTCCAGCCTGACAAGCAGGCCGCAGACATTACTGAGACCATGAATAAAGTGAGACTGATGCCGTCTCTCCTAGAGAACGACCTTGATGAAGTGCTCGAAAGGTCAACTACTCGTTCATCCCACAATCTTGAGAATGGCCTCATGTCGCACCACTCTCTCCACTTGCCCCACCTGCACACGTCGGAGTCCCACCATCGCGGATCAATGAGTTCGTCATCTTCTCCTAATATATCCACAGAAGTTAAAAAGCCCGCAGAGTCAACAAGCATGACCCCCACCCCATCAGGGGCCTCGGTCTCTTCCATCATCTCCCAGCCTTCTCAGTTTCATTCTCGCTCTAATAAGCTTGTGTCGAAGTTTTTGGGGCATGGAAACATGTCGGAGGAGTCTATTTCTCCTCCGATCTCGAGATCAAACTCCATGAGTTCACGTCAGCGGTCTAGTTCTGTTTCTGTAGTGAATACAGACTTGTATTCACACAATAGCGGCTCGCTGAGTGCATTGAAACACACGAGTTCTGTCAACTATTCCTCTACGCACTTGAATAACCAAAAGGAGCAGTTACTCAAACTCAAGAGCGGCCGTCTGAAAATATCAGCAGACGGGCTGACTCATGAGCACGACTACTTGAAATACCGGACTCAGCCGGTAAAGTCTGGCAAAGGATGGTTTGGATGGGCGAAACGGAAAGAAGAAGATGAAGCGTTCACTTCGATTGAGAACTCTGTCAGTCTCCTCCCGGACTCGTATAGTGAGCAACTTATGCAACTAAAGAGTGACCCCAAAAACTATAGATGGAACTACGATGATTCAGATGATGAGGAAAATGGATCAGATAGTGATGACAACAATTCAGACGAGATGGATGATGAAGACGATGGCGATTTTGATGATGAAGCAGATGATGAGCTAATAGAGCCCATTATCGGAAAGGAACAGCTCAATCTCATAAATATGATGATGGAAAAGATTGAGCACCCGGAGAAGTTCAAGACCAAGCTTGCTTCGAAGAACAGCAAGCTCACTTTGAGCGAGAAGTACGGACACATTGAAGGTGTCGTAGGCAAAGGATCATACGGCACGGTCTGTATTGCCGTACGAACTGATCCCGAACAAAAGAAGAGAAAGGCTTTATTTGCAGTTAAACAACTGCGGCAAAGACCGGGGGAGAGCTTGCATCATTTTGGAAATCGGGTAACCTCAGAATTCATGATTTCCTCATCCCTTACACATCAAGCGATTATAAACGTTTATGACTTGATGCTGGATCCTGTATCTATGACATACTCACAAGTTATGGAGTTTATTCCATGTGGGGATTTGTTCTCACTTATCGCTGCAACCAACGGATTGGAGGTGATTGAGTGTGACTGCTTCTTTAAGCAAGTCCTAAATGCCATCACCTACCTCCACTCTGTGGGCATTTCGCACAACGATCTTAAAGTGGAGAATTTGCTCTTGACGCGAAAGGGCCAAGTGAAAATAATTGATTTTGGCACATCGGCTGTTTTTAAGACAGAGTGGGAAGACAAGGTCCAGTACTCGAAAGGGGCCTGTGGTTCGGAGAGGTATGTTTCACCTGAGCAATTTATACAGGACAAGGAGTATGATCCTCGTTTGGCTGATATTTGGTCGTTGGGAATAATTTATTTGGTGATGCTGCATGGGACGTATGTGTGGGAGGTAGCAAAGACCTCCGATGAGAACTATGAGAACTTTTTGGAAACCCGTGCTCTATACGATTACTCACAGAAATCCAAGAAGTACTCAAGGCAATTCAAACTGATCAGAAAGGGTGCCTTTAACCAGATTGAGTCGATATCTAAAGGCCCCTTTCCAAACTCTAGACGGTATGTGCTTTACAACATACTGAACCCCGATCCACGGTACCGAATGAGAACGTATCAGATCTGGCAAAGTGACTGGGTGAAAGCTTTCAATGTGTGTCGTGCTGGACGTGGGTATTTGTCCCATGAGGATTATGTGGACATGGCCTATAAGACGATGCAGCAACAGCAACAGCAGTATTGCGCCAACGGAACCGGCAGCAACTCTCCGAATCTGCCTGCGGTATCCGACACAGAGGACGCGCCCAGTCTGAAAGGTTAAGGCACGCAGCCCGCGCAGCTAGGGCCTGTGTGTTTCTAAAAGTGACATATTGGTATGGGATTTGTGTACAATTTACGCTTTTACTACTTTTAAGAACAAAAAACTATGGCACATGTTGTAATGTGTGTGTGTTTGTAGATTTTGATACCTCATGGTGTTGGTTATCAATTAAAAGGGACTAGACAGTTTCGAGGATTATACACGTTTCTCCACCTTATTTTTAGGCGGTGAAGTAGTCAGGGAACTGAGTCATGTTCTCCTCCAAGTTACCCTTCTTGCTCAAAAACTTCACGTAGGCACCGTCGTCCTTGACTTCACCGTTCTGTCTCTTGGCGGCGTAGTCGGCTCTGTTGAGAGGGGTGAAGCCCCACTTCTTGGAGATGATGATTTTCTGCTGGCCTGGGAACTTGTATCTGGCTCTTCTGAGTGCCTCGATAACGACAGCCTTGTTAGAGTCCTTGGTTCTGACGGAAAGCAGCACCTGGCCAATGTCCACTCTGGCAGCGAGTCCGTGAGGCTTTCCCCAGGCTCCTCTCATACCCTGTTGCAGTCTATCGGCACCGGCACACGACAACATCTTGTTGATTCTCAAAACGTGGTGTGGGTGGACTCTAATTCTCATGTGGAAGGAGTCTCTTCCCGACACCTTGGTGATGTACTTGTTCGCACAGATTCTGGCGGCCTCAAGGGCCTCAGAGGAGAGCTGCTCAAGCTCGTTGGACACCAAGTGCACACATAATGGGAACTCGTCAACAGTCGCCTTTTTTCTTCCCAGGTCAAAGATTCTAACCTTAGGGTCTGGGACACCTCTGTTGTATCTCGACTTTGGGAAAGGCTTGTTCTTACAGTAGCGGTAGCATCTAGCTGGTCTTCTCGCCATTTTTGTGGATACCTGTTGATGTGAACTAGGGTGTGCTTCGAAGGACGACCAGGCCTATAGCGGAGTGGGCTGTAACTCGTGCACTTTGGATTTATAATCAAGCACGCCCTCAATATCCCTAGGGCGAAAAAGAGAAAATTAGCAGCAAAAAGGCAAAGACACCCCGCACCTCTAGGAAAATTTTTCCGCCAAGGGTGTGTCAGGAGGGTTAGTGAGACCCTGATATAAATCACGTGAAAGCCAGAAGAAGAAGTAGGAAAAAAAATGTGGTGCGTATGGTGATGGTTGGTTGCCTTTCGCAAGAGCGTTGTGTTGACAGCAATCGCATCTGTACACCAGCAAGATAGGCAAGTTGGGAAAGAGAGAGTTAGAGACGTACAGTAGATGTGAAAAATTTAAAGCAGGTTTTTTCTCTTCCTATAAAGAATCTATACAGAATCTATACAGAATCTGACTGCTATCAGACCTAGTGCGCAAGGGCAGCAGAAACATCGACTAACACCGCAAACGATGGGCCGCTATTCCGTGAAAAGATACAAGACCAAAAGAAGAACCAAGGACCTGGACCTGGTGTGCAAGGATCTCGCCACGCGCGCCTCCATCGAGGCCCTGAAGCACCAGCCAGAGGACGAGTACCGGGTCGGGCTCGGCCAGTACTACTGTGTGTACTGCGCAAAGTACTTCCAGGACAACAAGGCTTTTGCTGCGCATCTCAAGGGAAAGGCGCACAAGCGCCGGGTAAAGGCGCTGAAAGCCATGCCGTACACCCAACTGGAGGCCGACGCCGCTGCTGGGCTGAATTTGACAAAGTTTGTCGCTGAGGTTGACACCTACCGCACCAACGAGCCCTTGCGCCAACAAATGGAGAAGGGGGCTCTCGCAGGCCAGGTCGCAGAATACGACGAGAAGGACCGCCAAAAACGAGAGCTCGAGGGCGCCCTGTTGCCGAAGGCTGAGGCCACCGCCGAAGAGCCAGAAGCTATGGCCATTGAATGAGCTTCTGCGTTCGTGAATCTCTCTGCGCCCGCCAGTCCGGACTTGGCGCAGCCTGCATTGTACAATAGCATATGATTATAGCACTCATTTGGACATACCTTGCCCAGGAAAGTCCTCTGAGCATATTTCGATTCGCTGATATTGGGACGTATAGAAATCCTACATCGCTTATATTCTATCTACTCCACCAAAGGTCCCCTTTCTTAAGACAAATTTGGTTGTGAAACTTTGTAGTCCCCACGATGTACTTCCAAAGCCTTCAATGGTACAGTATTTGAGGCCCTGTCAAAATGCCGTTTCTTTACCTACACTGGCACTTGTAACTTACCCCTGGCCATAGTTGATTTGCCTTGAGTAATTACGTCTATAGCTGTGAAAATGGGTCCTTTTATTGTTAGTCATTTTCTCTACGCTCGCAAAAATAGAATTATATGATGTGGAGGTCTCAAAGCTAGAACTAATATAATCAGCAAGAAGGGAGCCCGGAATGACCCTAGGCCATTGGATCGAAGACACTGTCATATTACTCCGACCACCCAAGACTCTCCAAATCCTTACGAACTTGCGGTTCGGTCTTGATCTTGAGGATCTGAGTATCCTCCAAAAATTCCCCGTTGCCTTGCTTCACTTTCAGCTGTTCTATAGCTCTGAGCTTCTTGAGCAGGTTTCTGATCTTCTTCTCCTCGAACGAAATCACGCCGCCAATCACAGAAGCCGTCTCCGGCTTTGGCGTCTCGTTTTGAGATGCATCAGTGTTTGATGTCTGCTCAGATGCAGAACCTTGCGAATCGTCCTCATCATCCTTAGCTTTGTTCTGTCTCTTCTTTTTATTCTTCATTGCAGTTTTGGACTCCGTGGCTTGGGTGCTGTTGAAGGAAAGAGTCGCGCCTGGTACTGTCTTCTTCGCCACTCCAGCCCCTGGGACCATCTTCTGAGCCGCCTCTCTAAATGCAAGTGACCGCACAGGCTCAACACGCCCATTACGAGCATGTGGTGGCCTATATGCCCCCGCAGGCTTATTATCAGTGGAAGAAATTTTGGATTTTCTGGCCATAAATTCAATTGCTGACACATGTGGCGCGCACGATTCCTTCAAAGAGCGTACAGGTGGGAAGTCGCTTAAAGGCTGGAACCTCCAGTCAACACTGTATAGCTCAGGATACTCCTTAACGTAACATAGCGAGCCATTCACATACCAAATTTTCACGCAATTGTCAACTCTAAGACGTGGCGATGTCGTGGCAGTCAGTATGTAACGCCCGTCAGGAGACCATTTGCATACAGAAGTGTTAGATGCCTGGAAAGAAGCTACCTTCATGAACTTATTTTGTCGATCCAAAATGTCAACATTTCCTTGCAAGTTACCAAAGCCTGCAACCAAAATGAATTTTGCCTGAGGAGAAAACAAAATGGTGTTGCTTGAGCTTGGAGGTAAGGAATATATCTTGTTACCTCTAGCATCAAAAAAGGTTGTTTGTGAAGGCATATAGCCGTATATGACAGCAAATTCTCTCGAGGAAGGAGACCATGTTATGTCGTGGATTGGTCCTTCTTTCTCGAGATCGATTCTCTGGTCAAATGACCCCGAAATACCCAATAAGTACAACGTCGTCTCTCCATAGTACGACTTATTAGAGGCGTCCACATCTATTGACACCAAAGCCAAAATGGAGGTACCTAGGTCATTCCATTTGAAACTGCATGACTCACCCTTGAAAAACTGCTTCTGTGAAATGGGCGTCTTGAGGTTAGGCAAAGAATACACCTGGATATATGATGGCTTGCCACTTGACTCTGGGATAAATAATGCAACTGATGGATTCAACCCCGGGGACATTTGGAAGCTCTGGATATTTCCGTAATCCTTCACATTGAGAGAGTATAGAGGTCTTTTGAAGTCTGTGTCTGTTTTATAAAAGTCGAGTTGAACCGAAGAAGATAATCTGGACATTATGGATTCATCACTTGTAAACTGTGGCTTCCAGCCTGATTGGGACTTATTCAAGTAAGTGTGAACTGCAACAGCAGAGCCATCATTGGGGTCAATACGCCATACTGTGACGTTGTCTTTCCAGTTACCCGAGTTGTCTGCAAGCTTCGTTGGCTTCGACCAAGAAGCTAAAAATGACCCTTTCGGTGAGAACTGACAGTCAAAAACCTCACTAGCATCGAGTGACGTTACAAGTTTACCGGACACCGCGTCCACTATCTGCACGGATGTGGGCTGAGTGTAGGCGAATAAGGCTCCGTCAGGAGAGTACACGGCACATCTCGTTTCACCCTGTGGCTTTTCAAACGTAGCAACCTCTTCAAAGACGGGCTGGGCGTCAATAAGCTCGATCGAGCGTGGGAGTCGGCCTGTCGGAAGCTGTTAGTATGTCTTCAAACTTGTGGGGCGGCACGATGTGTTCAGCTGCACTTACAAAATATCTGAGATACCTGCGCCATGGGGACTAAAGTCAAAGATTCTGCGTGGTTCTATATGGCACACCTAGCAAGCCTGCCTTGCACCCAAGGGTTATCTACAGGTTGTATCGTCCCTGCGAGTGGCAGTGTGTATCTAAATCGTTTTTACTGGCTGCCAGTTGTTGCGCTGATAATGGCTGATGCTCTTCGTTAACTGAGACTACTTGCTCCAGCTAGGATTCCACGGCTCGACGATCCAGGATTTAATTTTCTAGTTTTTACATCTCTACACCTCACGGAAAATTTTTTGTTTGGTTACAGATTCCACCCCGAGACCAGTTAGTGTTGTGTGAAACTTTCTTCTCAGCTTACAAGGGGAAGCGGAGGGGAGGGAGGAGCCAGCAGGGCGACGACTGGGGGCCCTGCAAAGTCTACGCTTTAACTACTAACGATTGAAGATAAGGACAATCCCAAGTTCATGCTATCTATTTAAAGAAAAAACCCCTTTATCATGTACAAGTTGTAAAAAAAACAAGAGAACAGAGACAAAGGATTATGCATCCCCGGGTCATGACTTTATGGCAGAGATGGCACTGAGGGAGCTTACTCGTAGATCCATCCGTACATGGTTGGCTTGTACTCGACGATCTCCTCCTTCTTGAACCACAGGGCAATTTCCTTGTTGGCGCTCTCGACGGAGTCGGAACCGTGAATGATGTTTCTACCCATGTCCAGAGCATAGTCACCTCTGATAGTGCCTGGAGCGGACTGGAGAGGGTTGGTAGCACCAAGAAGGGCTCTTCCCTGCTTGACGACGTCCTTACCCTCCCAGACAGTGGCCAGAACAGGGCCAGACATCATGTAGGAAAGCAGCGAAGGGAAGAAAGGCTTGCTTTGCAGGTCGGAGTAGTGCTCTCTGAGAAGACCCTCGTTGGCGACGGTCAGCTTGATTCCAACCAGCTTGAAGCCCTTGTTCTGGAATCTGCGGAGGATCTCAGGGAAGATACCTCTCTGGACACCATCTGGCTTGACTGCAATGAAAGTTCTCTCGGAGTTGGACATGTTGTTCTAAGTGAAACCGGCTAAGTTGTGCTTGGGTTCAACGTGAAGCAGAGAGACTTTCAAAAGAACACCGAATTCTCCCTAAATAATGAACTTTCTTATAGGTGCAATTTTTGTGCAATTTTTTTTTTCTTTTTTTTTTTTGGTTCTTTTCCTTTTTGCCTGTGTCCCAACATTCACCGCCGAAAAGTCTCCCTCCGTGTTATTTGGGCATTGAAAAAAAAAAAGGACAGTGCGTCGATCGACGCTGCGAGATTTGCCTTTTCTGAGTGCGCTAGAATGCGCAAAAAGCAAAAAGCTGTGCAGCACAGGGGTGCGTGCCATTCTCAGATATGTAAACAAAAGAAGAGAGTGAGAGATCTGTCTCAGCCGTGCTGAGGGAGCGGCGCAGGATACACCCAGGGACAGCTTCTTTTCAATCACTGCCGGACATGAATGGAGACCAAGGGCCTGTGCTGGCAACACCTGAACGGATTGCCTTGGGCACCGAGTTGCAACAGGGTTCGGAGCGGGAGTTCCAGCACAGCGAACGGCAGGGCAACACCCTCAAGAGGTCACCCACTACGCCGCTCACCCCTTTAGTTGGCCGCACAAACATCATCCGACGAAAACTGGGACTTGGGAGCCCACAAGGTGCGGTCAAGTCGACGCTGCTAACAGAAAAGGCCACCACACTCTCGACAGTGCCAGACGCTGATCTTGAAGACAGCAATGACGCACAAGCTTCGCTGGCACGGCCAGATACGAGGTCAGCAGTGTCAGAAGTCTTCTCCAGCCTGGGAGAACTTGAGCTCCGCAAACAGGCATGGCTCAAGAGCCGCGCGTACGCCAAGACTAGCGAGCTTGTACAGTTTCTGGAGCTGGAGAGAAAGCTAGAAACAAAGGCCCGGCTAGGCATATGAAATCAAAAGCTGTCTATGGGCTTGTTGCATGTTTGTTTGTTTGCTTTTGGTTGCGCTCCATATACGGGTTGTTGGTCTGCCCTTGAGGTGCCGTTTCCTTTTATTACCTCTTCATATTCATCTCAATCATTAAATGACGGCTTATGCACTAACTTGAAAATTAATTTTAAACTCCCCCTCCCCGCCCTCTTGTATTTTTATTATCCCTAATTTCCCCTTTGTCTTGATTGTCTCCCCGTCCAGCACACCTTCGTCATTGTAACTGGGGCCCCAGACGTAGCAATGGCAGACGAAATTCATGCTTATGTTGAAACCAGTTTTGCCGAATGTTCTCAGCCGGAGAAGCTTGAACAAGAAGCGAGCCTTTTGAACCAGAGGGTGTCTGATCCGTTCTTGGAGGAGCTCCTCCGGGACCTTGAACCGGCAGATATTAGCACAGAGTCTCCCCTGGGTAGATACCTTGCTGCGTTCAAGACCGAAACAGAAGGCAAGCTCCAGAAGCTGTCGGTGCTGGACGCCATTCCGTCCGCCGACTGGGACAAGCTCTCTCGTGCTTTTGAAATAATTTACAACGAGTACACAGACGAGGTCAAGCAGGTGACGCAGGAGTTTGAACAGTTAAACATGGTGAGTCAGTCCGTAGTGGTGATCCCCCTGTGACCACGTTTCACTAACACGCTCGCGCTTGCCCACAGAAGCGCTGCGCATGGCAGGAGGCCGCGTTCCTGCTGGATGACCACAGGGCCACTACCAGGCTTGCCCAAGTCAGGAATTGGACGGTCCAGGCCCAGGCGTATCTAGATAGTAGACGGCAGGACCTGTTTCGCTCAGTTGAGACCCTCCAAAGGACTCTTAGCAAGATGAACGCCATAGGCAAGGCTACGTGTACTGAATCGACAGCCAACGGGGCCAACCCCTGAAGCCACAACTTGGGTAAAGGAAGGGGATAAAGCGTGTTTCTTGTCCTGCCACCCACAATTTTTGCTACAAACGTCATACTTGCGTGGCCCATACTTTATTTTATTTTCCTCTATATTAGTGGGAGGGTGCATGCATGTGGTGTGTTTCTTTTTACCGAAAATAAAAGTGCGTCAGCTCCAAAGATAAGTTGAGCAAGAGGGCAACTTGTCTCTTTGTCTGCTACGCGTCACAAGTTTATTAGCCAAGAGGAGGGTATATAGTGGGGTGGTTTTGTGCGCGCTGGAAGCATCACAATCGCTATTATGAGCCTCTGCTGCACGTATCATTGAGTAACTCGGCCTGTGGATTGACTAGCTCAAAATGGAGTGCAATCTCAAGATAATAACAGATCTTGACACGGTCCACGATTACCTGAAGGGCGTGCTTTGGTCGATATTCTTCACCAGGCTCTTTGGATCTGTGGCTCCAGAAGACAAGTACAGTTTTATCGATGTTCCGTACCCGTCCGTGTCGTACCCCGATCTTGAACATCTGATAGAATCAAAGATCAGTGGCATTGTTGAGGGCCTCACGAACAACGTCCGCGCAAAGCATGCGGCAAGTTCTAATTTCAATGACGCTGGCATGACCATCGGCGATGCGAGCCGGAACTCGGAGGATTTTGGAAGCGACGAGCTACTGTACAAGTGTCTGTTGGTGGTGAAGTTTTATGAAAAAAGCCTGGCGGTGGGCGAAGGTGGGGCCACACGGGGTAGTTCCACATCGCACTCCTCATCCTCATCCCTGTCTACCGGGACAAAGAAATATGTAAATAGTTGGGAGAAGTGGGTTCTGAACGTCAATGTTCTGAATAACCGCAGTCTCAAGTTCATGGAACTCAACAGCACAAACAAATTTGACTTCTACAAAGATGATTTTGAAAGCAACCTTCTCAACATCTTTGACTTTGTGGATCTCAACAAGAGCCACATCCCTCCAATCCAGTCTGTGGATCTGGCGCCATTTCCCTACAAGATTCTTTTTGCATTAAACACACACGACATCGCTTCTTTGAACTCCGCCTTTAATAATTTTGAGCTGCATAGATCCACCAATGACGGAAGCGACAGTCGGCTGATAGATCAGGGTAGTATGGAGTACATTACAACGACAGAGGCTGGTGATATAATAATGGGAACTTCTTCGAAGGGCGGTCCGAACGCTACTGACAGTGACCGAACGGTGTACTCTGGAGAAGAGCTGCTCAAGACTGGTTTCAAGTTCATCAGGAAGTTGCTCGAATAGAGATGCAAAAGCAAAAAAAAACATGCCTTTCTAGGCGGGTCGCGGGGCGATCAGGGAGAGGTGGGGTATTTAGATCATTAGTCTGTGTTTTCTTTGATTCTCTCACTCACACGTGGGACTTCAGCAGGTTCTCCGTGCCAGAGACCAGTATGCAGTTTCCCTCGTAAATCATGTTACCATCTGCTGCTGAGAAGCCCAGCTGCTTGTTGCAGTATTCCACAACCTGGCGGTCGTAGGCTCCTGGCTGGAACCAGAGCGACTTGATGTACTGTCTGCGGCCTTGCAGGCTTTGAAGCACTTGCAGAGTGACTGCTGGCGGTGTGATGAAGGAGATGCTGAAGCCGTCGGTGGTCCTGTTATGGCTGAGGCCGGCGTTGACCGCCTCTATTGCGGATTTCATGCAGGTAAGCTGCAAGATGGTCTGCGCCGTGGGGTTGACAGGGTACACTGGGAGGCTGTTGGAGACAAACCAGTGCAGCACCTTGTAGCCGTACTTTGCCGGGTTCGACGAGGCGCCCACGACGATGTACACTCGCTGTGGGCCAAAGAAGTTCTTCATCGCCTCGCTGAGCATGTCGGGGGTACCGGCGACTGCGACTGTCTGGCCGCCGCTGGTACTGCCATGAACTGCACTTATGCTGAAAGTTGATCCCGTATTCTATAAGCGCAACCTGCCCCCGCCCCTCCTCCGCCTCCCCGTTAAGAAGGTAAAGGAGAAAAAGAAAAAAATGCTGAAATGAGCCTCATCACATAAATGTATATGGTATATAGGAATAATGGATAGTACGCTCTAAGGCAGTAAGTAGCAGTGGCTTGAGGAGGAGCAGCACCTGTCTGTGGATACTATCTGGTGGCTAACACAAGATGGCTGGCGCTGCAGAGGCCACCCATTCTGTGCCAATACTGCCGAACCCCCAGCAGCAACAGCGCATGGAGAAGAAGAAAAGCCAGATGTTTGTGACCTCGAGGATTGTTGGGGGAGAGCTCGTGAAAGACGTGCCTAAGCCGAACAAGGAGCTTGCCCAGAGGAAGCATAAGCAGCGGAGCCACGCATGCACCCATTGTCGCCGCATGAAGGTCAAGTGTGAAAAGCTTGCGGACGAGGCATCATGCCTGAGATGCAAGGCCAAAAACATCCCCTGTGTATACGAGTACAAGATTGCCAGCTACAAAGTGGCTGGGACAAGCTACGAGCCACTTCCCGGTGGTGAGCGGACAAGTTCAGGTTTTGATATTGCTCCTGAGGAGTCTCAGACATCCAGTTCTCCGCTCGCGAAGCTGCTCAATCCCATAGAGAGACCCTTAGTGGCCGCAAATGGAGGAGCTGATCAAATAAAGGCGCCTGGGGCCGAAGGTAATTGGGAGAACTCTGTTGAGAATAGGCTTCAGGATTTTGACAGCAAACTCAGCGGAATTCTCTCTCATTTGAAAGAGCGACAGAGAATTGACTTACAATCAGACTACAACGCACGTGCCTCGGCGAGCTATCGGCAGGTGTCTGTGACCTCAGAAAACCAGCCTAACAAGCGACGGCTGCTAGCAGAGAACCATCCCGAAAGTAAAAGGCCACAAATACAGTCAACTGACAGTGGTTTCCATCAGCCATTGGCCGCGGCTCCAGAATCTCTATCCTCGGTTACCACGAGATATATCATATCCATTGATCAGGTATTGAGCAAAGAGGATGCCTCAGAGTTACTGCAATATTTTGATTCCAATATTTCGCCGCAGTTGTTTGGTTTTAACGTTTCGCATTATTCAGCTGACTCTCTGTGGGAAGGCTGTCCGCTTCTTCTTGCCTCCATATGTGCAATTGCATGTATTCACCATCCGACGCTAAACAGTTTGTTCAAAAATCTGGAAACATTGATCCATAACCTTGTTCAAGACGTCTTGTTTCAAGTTCCCACGAGCGAAGTCGAGTGCTTCAATATCATACTTGCTCTTTGCTTATGTGGTCTATGGTTTCAAAGTGGCCAAACTTTCACAGGTCTCGCTCTACAGCTTGCAAAGCGTATAAATCTTAATAGGCCAGAGCGTTCAAGTAAGGGAATCAGTCAAACTGACAAGCTCAAGCTTTGGTACTTGCTTTTTGTTCTGGATGGTCAGCAATCTCTGGTATTCAATAGACAGTCCCTGATTGATTCGCGCGATCAAGCTGTCCGTAAGAGCCGAGAAATATTACTTGATGGTCCACAGAAAGATAAAGATGATGAATCTAGAAAAATGACCACAGGGCAGTCAGCACATGCTAGTTACCCTAATCTTCGGCTCGTCTCGCAAGTTGAGTACAATGTAGCAGTCAGCAATGTTTTTAGTGGCGGGGCTTGGGATCTTTTGGCGCCAGCATCATTTGGTCTTCCCTTTAAAACAAACTTGGAGCTGGACAAATGGATGGTGCAATGGACCGTATTGTTGGCGCCTTTTGGAAATATCCCCATATGGTCGTCCAAGTCCACTCTGATATATTACAATTTTGCAAAAATGCATATAAATTCATCTGCGGTCAGAGGCATGCACTTGGATGGGGATGATTTTCCGAAACTTGATCAATTTAAAGAGTTTACTGAAACATGTGATTCTACAGGAGATGCGGATGGTTTAATAAGAGATAAAGAGACACTCAGCGACACTGGAGATGATGACGAAAATGACGACGATGACGAAGATGAAGGTATGCCGAAGGAATTGTCAGCCGTGCAGAGCAGGCAAGTATCAGCAGAGATGGCGGTTTCTGCCGCTGAAACCGTTTTAAATGTGGTACTTAGTGACCGCGAAATTCTTTCAGCTCTTCGGTATGTTCCCATTCATATACATATTATGCTCTACTATGCCGCGCTTCTGATCCTGAATCCTCCCGATTTCGCCACGGGAAGGAACAATGAGAAATTCGGGCGCTCTCTTGGCTCAATCGCTTTGGTTAAGAGGCTGCGTTCCGCAATTCTTTCCAACCTGCCAACTGACCAAAGTTTTTTTGACAAGCTTATCGAAGCGATGGATGGTTTGCTGGAGGATAAAGTTGCCAAGCTTAAAAACGATGTTCGCATGACGGGCGACTTCAAGCACTTGGCTGTCAAGCTAGATAACATTCTGAGTGAAGTGGACAATAACCATGCTGATACCAAGAAGCCACAAAAGATCATAGCCTGGCCGGGCTATGATCACTTGCACCCAAGTACATGATATTGTTCGTGAGTCTCGGTATTTATTAATAATCTGAATAATTTAAATTTGAAAACAAATTTAAAAGATCACAAATGTACTGTATATAAGCGATCTTCACAATATAACTAAAAGAAGGAGCCAACATGAGCCAAACGTCTGAGCGGCCTTCTGCAATCAAGCAGGTGTTTGAGGAGCTTCCTAAAACTCAAATTGACTGGAGTGATGTCACCAAGACAGCCCTAAGGGTAAGCCAAACCGCGAGAGCTAAAAATTAGACGCCTAACTGCTAACACCAATATTTTGAGACTCTGCTAGACCCCACAGCTTGTCAGGAACAGGTTATATACTTTCGAAAAGATAACCGATCCCGAGTTTGATCAGATTGTGACTGAAATCAAAGGATTGGCAGGGCTCTTTGAGACATTGGAACTGAGTCTGAAAAAGCATAGAACTTCTGTGTCAAAATTGTTGGAACACAGTATCAACATGGGTTGTTGCTTTAGGGATATCGCGGATCCTGGAATGACTGGAGGTACTGTTTCTTTGCCAAGTGGTGGAACGTTAGAATTCTTGGACAAGGTAAAGCAATACATTGATCAGTACAAACTTTTGCAGCCTGGGGTGGAAGAGGAGTTGAAACTTTTTGAGGATCGGGTTGGGAGCCATCTCAAGAGGATATTAAGGTACATTAAATTCACTAATAAGGCTATTAAAGAGCGCTCTTACGCCAACTTAGACTATGAAAAATACAACCAGCAGGTAAAGAAGTTGAGTGAAAAGCCGGATCTAAACCTGAAGGAGCACAAAAGAAAATTTGAAGCAATGAAAAGGCTTGACGAGGCCCGGGCGAAGTATGACCTGCTGAACACCAGACTCAAGATGGAACTGCCTTTGTTCAAGTTGATCATCAAACAAATAATGGGCCAGCTGCTTATTATGGTTTATTTTGCTACATACAGCATATTCTACAACCTCTTTAATAGCTGCAACTTGTTAGCGACCGAATGCGGGGTTGATTTTGACAGTGAGGCGCACGACAAGGATTATTATCAACTGAGGCAACAGTTCTCACAGAGGTACACTCCGGCCATGGAGCAGTTGGAGAGTCTCGAGGTTGTCAAGTTTCACCAAATATCGCTTAGTAAACTTCAGATGAAGGTCATGGAGACCACCGCCCCATCTGAGATTTGTGTGGCAGTGTACGATTTTCAAGGTACCGATCCTGAGGACCTCACTATCAGGACCGGAGAGAAGATCAAGATTATTGAGAAATCTGAATTCGGATGGTGGAGGGGCATGAGGTACCGAGACTGCAAAATTGGTGTGTTTCCTTACAATTATGTGGAAATCGTCGACTCATGAGACGTTCCTGTGACACCCTACTGCTTTTTGCTAAAGGAGTCTCCCCAGCTTCACATCCTCCGTCTTCGCCACACGCGCGCGTACTTCCTTTCCACATTTGACACATTATTTGCTTACTCAATTAATGACCTAACCGCAAATAAGTATGTTTTCAGGTGTCAACCAAAGAGGTTGAGTAAAGTTTTGTAGAAACGCAGAAAAAAAAAAAGCAGCACATTTTGATGCGTTTATTTTGTGTTCAAGCCAAGGTTTAAAGGTGTCATTGCCTAGCACATGTCGCTCTGAACAAGGACATTGCTTTCACATTGCTTAAGATAAGAGAGACTGGGCACTGAAGCACAAAGCCAACATGTCGAAGCAACAAGAGGAGGCGATTTTCCGTAAGTAGCTGCTGATGATTGCGAGCGCTTCTTGGCACTAGGCTTGAACAGCGAACGATTACTAACTCATGGATATTGTAGGATCTGCCGAGATGACTCTGATTCAGTTCTATATACCGACTGAAATCAGCAGAGAGTCAATCTACTCCCTGGGTGCTCTTGGCTTGATAGAGTTTCGTGACCTCAACAAAAAGGTCAGCGCGTTTCAGCGGTCTTTCGTGAATGAGATCAGACGCCTGGACAACGTTGAGAGACAATTCCGCTATATGAGTGACGAGATGGAAAAGAGGAGCATTGAGCTGAAAGAGCTTGATGCCGATGAACAGCTCTCTGCAACATCTATACTTTCTACTAGTCAGCTTGACGAACTTGT
This sequence comes from Ogataea maris, assembly GCA_030557505.1. Classification (NCBI taxonomy): domain Eukaryota; kingdom Fungi; phylum Ascomycota; class Pichiomycetes; order Pichiales; family Pichiaceae; genus Ogataea; species Ogataea maris. The sequence goes on from JAKTPG010000001.1 coordinate 18,330, forward strand.
TGTCAACTCACAGCTGTTAGAGGAGAGAATAACTCAACTATCTCAGGCTTCTGAAGACCTGCTGAAGCGCCAGGTGGACTTGAAGCAGTACCAGCGTGTCTTGAGCTCAACAGATGATTATTTCAAGCATACGCTGACTCCGGATTTGATTGATCTCACAGACGAGCAACAGAGCGGTTTTCTCGAGAACGGCCGCATTCACGACGCAAATTTGATCACCGGTGTGATTGCCAGAAGCAAGGTAGCGGTACTTGAGAAAATTCTATGGAGAGTTTTGAGAGGAAACTTATTCATAACCACTACTGAGATTGAGCAGAAGATGTTTGACTCCAAGTCCCGTGAATTTGTGGACAAGAACAGCTTTATAATCTTTTCCCACGGTGAGATGATTCTTTCCAGAGTCCGCAAGATATGCGAATCCCTAGATGCAGACCTGTACTATATCGACCAGGATTTGAAAAGCAGAACGCATCAGAAGCGTGAAGTAAATGAACGACTCTCTGATGTTACAAATGTGCTTGAAAACACAGACAGAACTTTGGAAACTGAACTAAGAGCCATGTCTGAAGAATTATCATCGTGGTGGAAAGCTGTGAAATTAGAAAAGTCTGTATACTCAGTTATGAACCTTTGCCACTACGACTTAGCTCGCAAGTGCCTTATTGGTGAGGGTTGGGTTCCCACAAACGACTTGAACAAGGTTAAGTCATCATTAGAGGATATATCAGTCAAGTTCTCTCCTAGTTCAGGCGAGTCCTCATTCCCCATCATTGTCAATACAGTGGAGACGACTAGAACTCCACCTACATATCACAAGACTAATAAATTTACAGCAGCGTTCCAAGCTATGTGTGACGCATACGGGATTGCTACCTATAGAGAAGTGAATCCAGCCTTACCTACTGCCGCCACTTTCCCATTCCTATTTGCAATCATGTTCGGTGATCTCGGTCATGGGTTCATCATGTTTTTGGCTGCACTGACGTTGGTTTTGAATGAGAAAGTAATCGCCAAAATTAAGAGAGACGAGATTTTTGATATGGCATATAGCGGACGATATATTCTCTTGCTCATGGGTGCATTTTCAATGTACACCGGATTCCTTTACAATGATGTGTTCTCCATTTCCATGTCATGGTTCAAGTCCGGCTGGGCATGGCCGGAGAGCTGGAGAGAAGGCGATTTCATTGAGGGACACCAGGTTGGCGTGTATCCAGTTGGTATTGACCCTGTTTGGCATGGAGCGGAAAATGCTCTGTTGTTTACAAACTCGTATAAGATGAAGTTGTCCATCTTGATGGGATTTGTTCACATGTCTTACTCGTATCTTTTCTCGTTGGTGAATGCACTTCATTTCAAGTCAATGATCGATGTGGTTGGCAATTTTATTCCAGGTCTGCTGTTTATGCAAGGCATTTTCGGATACTTGTCAATTTGCATTGTATACAAGTGGTGTGTGGATTGGATCAAGATTGGTAAACCGGCACCCAGTTTGCTCAATATGCTCATCAATATGTTTCTGTCACCGGGATCTATAGATGAGCCATTATATGCGGGTCAAGCGACTCTGCAGGTCTTTTTACTGGCGATTGCATTGATCTGTGTCCCGTGTCTACTTCTCATCAAGCCTCTATACTTCAAGTATACACACGAGCACAAGTACGAGGCTTTAGATTCTGAGGGAACTACAGAAAATGACAACAGCAACCTGTTGTTAAATCTGGACCTTGATGATGCAGAGGAGCATGAGGAGCATACGTTTGGCGACGTCATGATTCACCAAGTGATCCACACAATTGAGTTCTGCCTGAACTGTGTGTCGCACACGGCGTCGTACCTGCGACTGTGGGCTCTGTCACTAGCTCACGCCCAGCTCTCTTCTGTGCTGTGGTCTATGACGATTGGGGGTACATTTGGGATGACTGGCGTTGGCGGTGTGGTTTTCACGTTTGCGATGTTTGCGATGTGGTTTGTGCTGACGGTGTGTATTCTTGTGGTTATGGAGGGTACGTCAGCGATGCTACACGCGCTGCGGCTACACTGGGTGGAGTCGATGTCTAAGTTTTTCGAGGGTGAAGGGGTGGCCTATCAGCCATATTCATTTCAAGTCATACTGTCTGGCTCACAAGAGTAAATAGTGGGGTGTGTGACTTGGCACGGCATTCTCGCGCAATTTCGACGTGACCCACGTATAGGGGCGAGGAGCGGCAAAGAGCCCTCAAGGTACCTTATTCTTGAACTATTATGTGCTGCCCGTTAGCGGCGCCGAGAACGTAAAAGTAAATTGAAAAATGAAAAAGAAGCACCCCGTTCTTACGTCATCCACCCTATCTAATCTTGCTGATAGGTATTTTTCGTCTATTGTTATCTTCGTAGAAGCACGCATGGATGCTATTTTGGGCAATAAGGCCAACGCTAAGGGCATTACAAGGGCACTAAAGAGGCAGCAGCTTGGGCAACGCAGCTGGAACGCGGCTATGTGGGCGCGCATGGTTGAGGTGGGCGCCTGGCTCGAGGACAGCTAGCCCGTTGCAGTGCGGCATGGGTAGGCTCCACCTGCTTTTCTTTTTCGTGTGGCCGGGCGGACGGATGGACGTGCCTGTCACAGAGACGCGCCCAAGGACCCTATAGTACAGGGGGGGGGCAGTTGCGCTGTCAGGATCCGGCAGGTGGGGCTCGTCATATTTCGGAGCGGGCGGGAGGGAGGGTCTACGGCATTAGCAGGGGTGCGAACGCCGTTTTGTTGCAGGCAGCAAATCGGTGGGCTGATTGTCCGCACTGTTGCGATTACCCTTTGTTCAAAAGATTGCTGATTGTTAGAGATAACCAATAAGGCAAAAATTTCCATGGCACGGGGTTTGTCTGTCTGCAGAGGGTATTGAAAAAAAGTTTTAGGCGTGCTTGATTTTGCAGGTGCATGTGGAAGCTCCATTCGAGAGCAGCGAGGCTGCCACCGGTGAATAAGGATCCTTATCAGTAAGAGCCACATATACACAGCTCAGACGCAATTTGGAAGTGCAGACAGACACACTGTTGGGTCAAAAAAACTGTCATTTAAAAAGGAAGGCTCTTTTTGGGGCTTCCTGTTCTTCTTCCACGAGCTGTCTGTCCTGTCCTGTACTGCTCTGTAACTGACCTCTTACAACAGCAGCACACAACCGCAACATGGTAGAACTGGATCCCATCAAATCACTGAGATCACGCAACACAGAGATCAACGCTGTGCGTTCGCCGTACAGAGAGATCGATGCGGCACATGCCAAGGGCGATGTCGACCTTCTCCAGGAGATTGGGTACAAGCAGGAGCTCAAGAGAACATTCTCTACCTTCCAGGTCTTTGGTATTGCCTACAGTATCATGGGACTGCTTCCCTCCATTGCTTCTGTGACCAGCACAGGTCTGACTGCGGGTCCAGCAGGCTTTTTGTGGTCTTGGATCATCTCTGCCGTTTTTATTCTGATTCTTGGAATCTCTATGGCTCAACTTGCCAGCGCTATTCCCACCTCCGGTGGTCTCTACTTCTGGACCTTCCACTACGCCCCACCAAAGCTGCAGGTGCCAATCTCATACGTGATCGGCCTCTCAAACTCTCTTGCTCTCTGTTCCGGACTGGTTTCTATTGGCTACGGAAATGCTGAGGAAATCCTAGCCGCCGTGTACCTGCAGAAAGATGGCGATTTCGACATCACCACTGGTGCAACATACGGAACCTTTGTTGCATGCGTTCTCTCCCAAGCGCTCTGCACATGTTTTTCCTCCCACAATATTGCTCTCCTTCAAACCATCTCCTCTATTGCAAACACCGGCTTGATCGTCTTGTTTTTCATCGCTCTCCCTATTGGAGCATCCGTCAACAAGGGATTTAATGATGGCCACTTCATTTTTGCAGAGGTGCAAAACTGGTCAGACTGGCCAACTGGATTTCAGTTCTGTCTCTCAATGATGACAGCCGTGTGGACTATTGGAGCCTTTGATTCTTGTGTACATATGTCCGAGGAGGCCAGAAATGCTACCTACGGTGTCCCAATAGGTATTACTGGCTCCATCACATTCTGTGGAATCATCGGATGGTTCATCATTATTTGCTCCAACGCATGCATGAGCAGCGATGTTGAGGCAGTCCTTAATTCAGACACAGGTTTCCCAATGGCTCAGATAATCTACGATGCTTTGGGAAGACGCTGGGCCATAGCTTTCCTCTCTTTGCTAGCTGTCTGCCAATGGCTCATGGGTTCTTCTATCCTCACGGCTCTATCACGTCAAGTCTGGGCTTTTGCCAGAGATGATGGTTTGCCTTTCGCTTCTTTTGTGAAGGTTGTGAACAAGAAACTCAAAGTGCCTCTTAGAGCTGTGCTTTTCAGCAGCTGTATTGCTCTTATCATTGGACTTCTGACCCTTGCTGGCTCCACTGCCTCTGACGCTCTGTTTTCCCTGGGTGTTGCTGGTAACTATCTTGCATGGTGTACTCCAATTCTTCTTTCTTTAACGAGTGGATGGAGTAAGTTCAGACCAGGAGCATTTTACCTAGGGGATAGGCTATTCAAGATTGGTGGCTGGATCTCATGTGCATGGGGGCTCTTTATCATTTTCATCTGTATGTTTCCAGGTGCAAAGGAGGTTGAAAAGGATACAATGAATTACACTGTGGTGATTTCCGGTGGCTGCTGGACTCTTTCACTAGTGTACTTTTATGTCTACAGATACAAATTTTATCACGGACCTCGCTCTAACCTCACCCCTGAGGATATGGTTGATACAGAGGTTGATGCCGTAGCGCTTGACACTGTTCTCAACGAGAAAGAAGACGCAAAGGTATGAGAACAATTATAGGCTCAAATGCTACCTCATATCTTTATTATATTCTTTTTCAAAGCTGTGGCTCAGAGATCTTCTATATAATCTCGTTCCAATGAAAACTGTTTCCCAAATTCATTCTGTTTTTGTATAACGTTTCGAACTCCCTAGCGACCGAGCTTCTTTCAGGGAACGAATCAATCCCAAGAGTGTAATGGTAAATACCGGACCCAATAAAGGCATGTACACCGCCATTTTGTGTTCATCAGGAAAATACATCTGCTGAATCATATCTTTTTGGAAAAATGCCTTATTTGAGAGGACAAATGCCTCCGCGGCATGAGCATTTGCCAGTGCCCATTTACCTTCATTAATCATTTCAATTGTGCTCTCAATCTCGTGAACTGCATTATTTACCTGATTAAGAGTGCTGTCAGGAATCGAGATGGTGGGAAGCTGATCACATAGTTTCACCAATGAAATTAGATTATCAACAGATTTCTTGATGCTCTTTACCGCTTGAAACCTGGTCAAAATGTCTGTTCGTATAGTGGGCGACTTAGGCTCAGCGACACCTCCAATTAGATGGAAAAGTTGTGACGCGAAAACTTCCATTATAGGGACAATGTCTTCAGTGTCAAGAAACTTCTTGTCAGTATTTACTATTGAGACCCCACCCCACTGGGGCACTATAAAAGAGTTTGACTGAGAACCCTCTATCATTATCGGCCTGTTTCCAGCAGCTGGGACATAAGCAATGAAGTTAATTGCAGGCGCCAAATCAGTGTTTTGGTCTAGTCCCCACTCCGAATAATCAATAAACGTGGATGTATCAGATTTCCTCAGTATATACTCCCCCGTCTTCTCGTCCAATTTGAGTTTCATGTTAGGAGACAAGCTCTTGTAACTTTCAACTTGAGAATCTAGCGAAAAATTTGCAAAGGAACTTAAACCGTTTAGATAGTTCACAAACAATTCTGAGGCTGACTCTATGTTCCACGCAATTGGGTCAGGTCCACCTTGCAGAAGTGACAAACTCACATGATACTGCGGCGAATATGGCATCTTGAGTACGCTTTCAGGTCTATCCATGTGTCCAAACAATTCAATTTCAGACTGAAACACGTTTTCCAACAGCACACGCGCAACAAAATCAGGAACAAGGTTTTGCGAGGCCACGGATTCAGAAATAAACAGTTTGATCTCTCGATCATCAAACGGCGAAACGTACACTGCCTCCTTCTGACCCTCATCATTTTCCTCTGCCATCATCAGTAATATGTGGTAGTGATCGGGGCTCGCCACACCGTTCTTCAGGACGATACGCCAGCCAATGGAGGTCTGCAATTGCGTCTTCCGCGCAAGTTCATCGTCAAGCAGTTTTTGTGTTGCAGGCAGAAGCGGACTCAAAACTTCAGGGAGATCCAGGTAAACGGGTACCTGTATAAGTATTCGAGAGTCCAAGTCGTTGTTCAGAGCGTATATGTTTTCGGAAGGAAGTTCTGCTCTGTGAACAGTGGTAGTGAGATACCACAGCGGAAGACCAATCAACCCGCATATAAGCAGCATGGAAGCTATTATTTTCTGGCGAAGTATCACATCTTTCCGCTCTGGCTTCAGATTCTGCACAGTGGTCATTTCAAACAGATAGCCGAAGGACACTTGTCTTTTAGGAAGGCATAGATGGCAGTTGTGTACTTGACGAACACGAACAAATTTAGTTACGTTACTAAAGGCCCAATTTTTTTCTTTGGCGATTTTGCTAAGCGTGTACTATATTCAATAACAATTAAAGCACTCGGAAGGTTAATTTGACAGAACCCTCTATATGCTTATAAACATGGCAATCGGGGAACATGTGTGCTTATATATATATTATCTACAAGGGTTTCAGAAGTTGATCACAATCCCTGGTCCATGGGTGGTCGACAAGACCGTCTGCCCAACTATAATGGGTTTCTTTGTCTTGATGCTGGCAATCGAGTCTTTAACAGCCTGGGAGGTGGCCAAGATGTTTCTGAGGACATCCTCATCTGAGAAATCACAGCGGGCCACTGTCAGAGAAACAAACCCGTTTCTTTCTCTGAACGGCTGTGCCCCCAAGTTTGATTCAATCAAGTCCTTTATCGAGTCTGTGACAGTTCCTCTTTTGGCACTAGGCATCAGGCCCCTTGGCCCTAAAACTCTCGCCACCTTTCTCAACTGTGGTTCAATATCTGGCGTAGCAATAATTTTGTCGTATGTTAACTCCTCTGACCCTGAAGCGATCCGGTCAATCGTATCGCTATCTCCAACAGCAGTAGCACCGGCGGATAAAGCCTCCTGTCTTTTCTCTTCATTCTGGGAGAGAACCAGAATTCGAGTATCTTTTAATGGCTTTGGAAATCTGACCGATCCTTGCAGAGGGGCCACGCCCTTTTCGCTTAAGACAGTAGCTTGAAGCACAAGAACAGCCTCGTTAGCTGTTCTACCCACTTCCGCTGCTCGTAGGTATCTTAGGGCCTGCGGAACCTCCATGAATAGAGGCGACAAGCTCGGAGCTTTCTTGGCTTGGATTTTACGCTGTACTTCTCGCCGCTGCTGACGTTTCTCTGCAGCCTTCTTCAATTCGAGGGCCTTTTTCGATTTCGGGGCGCATACCTCGGGAACGGTATGGAAAAGACTAGCTTTCTGAGATGGACGTACGCTCGATCGACATATTAGGCTGAATCCCTTCCAGGTCGCCCTGTGACTGGAAAGCGACATGACCTAACAACGTTTGACCACAGCAGGAAAAGCTGCAACAGCTATGAAAGTATTCAGATGCTCAAGTCTGACTTCAAAGAGTGAGTCAAATAGTTATGCCTATCCCGCAAGATTTCAAACGAGTCTTCAGCTCTCCTCGACTACACCCACTGTCAGTTTATTGTAGTGCGTACGAAAATTTTTGAATTTCCAAGGCGATCCAGGATCTCTCCAAATTACCCGGCCGCTTAGTTTGGCCCCCCCCTGCTTTCTTATGACTACTGACGCGTCGATTTGCGACTATCGAAAAAACTACTTTGCACGAGTGAAGAAAAGCTCTGAGCTTATATACAACTTATATTAACTGCGCATTTTAAGACATTTGCAAACTTATCTGCCACCCCCTATCACGACCCTATCAGTTCATGTTCCGAACACTCACGAGAGTCCTGATGGGAAACCGGCATATACACAGCGCTGAAGGTGCGGTAGTATCGATTGTTGGAACCACAGGAGTGGGCAAGTCGAAGCTTGCCGTAGAACTGGCGAAGAGGTTCAACGGCGAGATCATTAACGCAGATTCGATGCAAATGTACAAAGGGGCAGATCTTATTACAAATAAACATCCTACAGAAGAGAGGGAGGGAGTACCTCACCATGTGATGGATCATGTAAACTGGGACGAAGAGTACTATATACACAGATTTAAACGGGAGGCTCTTGATGCCATACAAGACATACAACAAAGGGGGAAGCTGCCGATAATAGTTGGGGGAACTCATTATTACCTGCAGAGCTTGTTATTTCATAATAAGACAATAGATACAGAAGATCGGTTATCACCAGAAACTACCTTATCAGAAGAGGAGCTGAACGTTTTACATGGCCCTCCTGAGAAAGTATTCGAAACACTGAAACAGGTAGATTCAAAGCTCGCAGAAAAGTTCCACCCTCATGATTATAGACGAATCGCTCGTGCCCTAGAGATATACTTTACAACGAAAAAGCCTGCATCGGAGTTTTATGCCACCCAAAAGCGGTCTGTGCACAGTGACTCCAGTCTTCGTTTTAGGACGTTATTTCTATGGCTGTACGCAGATTTTCCACATCTTGACCTTCGTCTTGACTCTCGAGTTGATATGATGATGGACCAGGGAGGACTAGAAGAATTACAAAAATTGTATTCATATCACGAACACATCAAATCCAACCTAGACAATGATAAGGGCGTGTGGCAAGTTATTGGCTTTAAAGAGTTTTTGCCGTACCTGCGTGAAAATACATTAGAAAATAAATTCAAAAGTGATATTTTGAACGATCCAATGTTTGTCAAATGTATGGATGATATGAAGAGACGTACTCGCAGATATGCTAGGTCGCAAGTCAAGTGGATCAAAAATTCATTAGCGAACGAACTAAATAGTGAGGGCCGACATAGCTGGGTCAATGGGGGGAAGATGGCGGTTTTAGATGCAACAGACCTATCATTATGGGACACTAGAGTTCTAGAGCGCGGCGTGAAAATCATGCAGAATTTTTTAGAGAATCCTTCCATTCCTGGGGTTACAATAGTTCCAGACAGTTTGAACGACCATATCAACATTGACTCGAGTAGAAAGGAGCGCATGCGAAATGACGAATCACGATGGAGACACTACGTATGTGATGTGTGCAAAGACAGTGATGGAAAACCGCTGGTATTTGTAGGGGAGCAGTGGGAAATACACTTGCGGGGGAAAAAACATAGATATAACTTAAACCGAGGGAAACGCAAGAGAGATTACGAGGAGTGGAAGGCAAAGAATGGGAAATCAATTACGAAATGAAAGAAAGCAAAGCGCCTATAGTTGGTCGATATTACCATTCGATTAAATTGCAGTATATAGTGTCAGGAAATTAAGTATTCGAGCGAGCTGAAAAAGTGGTTCATGCGAGGTCACATTGCCGAGTAGTAGACATTTGACCACTATACGCGGATGAAAACATTAAAGTTGCGGCTGGTACTTTTACAAGCGTATGAAACTTCAAACTTTGTTTGCGGCCGATTTTTTTTCAGATGATGAACCCTCTTCAATTTCATCTGGTTCCTGAACGATGCGTTCTTCAATGATATCTTCTGCATGATCGTTGTCATCAAATTCTTGTGGAATGAAAAGGTTGAGTAGAACACCAATGAAACCAGTGACGGCAAATCCAGTCTCCATAACGAGCACAATAGCGTCGAAGAAACCACTCAAAGACTTGTTGCCACCGTCATAGGTGAACACATTATCAAACCAGTCCGAAACCAAAGTAGCACCAAAACCAAACATTAAGGATGCAGTAAGGACAAATCTGTCTCTTCTGGTAAACGGCGTACTAGCAATAATTCTAAGACCAGACACAGCAACAGATGTGAACAAAAAGGTAGTCATACCACCTAGCACAGCCTTTGGAATGGCAACCAAGGCTGCCGCAAACTTAGAGAAAACACCCATGATAATCAGGAAGAAGCAACACCAGTAGCCGACAGTTCTAGAAGCGCACTTTGTAATAGAAATGACACCATTGTTCTGTGCAAAGGTCGACATTGGCGTCATAGTCATCAAAGCAGCCATAATACCGTTGAAACCATCGGCAAGGACACCTCCCTGGATTCTTGACTCATACAGGGGCCCCTCGATGTCTGTTCTGGACACATCACAAGTGGCAGTGATATCACCAATAGCTTCCATCATCAACACGATATAACAAGCCAAGAACGGAAGCACTGCCGGCCCGTAAACTTTTAGTTTGAATGTATGGACCCACATGAAAGTAACCGCTGGAGCAGCATCAATGCTGTCGTGGCTAAAGTATCCACATGCAGCTGCCACGATACATCCAACAAGAAGACCTATGATAACAGCGCATGATTTCATAATTGGAGAACCCCACTTCTCACAGAGCACAATCGTAAACCAGACTAGGAAACCAAGGCCAATAAACTGAGCCGATCCCCAATTGAAGCCCTTGGCACAACCATTAGTTTCGTCCATACAACTGGAACCACCAACAAAGTCCTCAAAACCAGAGTCAATAAGAGAAATACCAATAAGAAGCACGACCGGACCTGTGACTATAGGAGGAAATATTCTTTGCAAAACGGCTGGAGGTAAGAATGAGAGCAGGACTTCGAGAAGGCCACAGCAAGCAGCGGTTGCAATGATGGCACCATATCCATCGGGGCACGGAAGTTCTGTTCCATCAGCAGAAGTCGGACATTCTCCGTTAGTATACATCATTGGGAAAGCCTTCGACACAATGGTAATAGTGGCAAAAGAAGTACCAACGACGGAAACCAAACCTGTTCCGATGTAGTAAGGAGTGAATGGGATCTTGAATCTAGTAATTTGGACGGCAGAAAGGATTCCTGCAATAATGAGGGAGCACGATACCAGGTACTGTTCAACCTCGTCCGACAGGTTCGCAAGGCCAGCGATTACTAGCGGAGGCGTACAAAGCCCAGCCAGCATAGACAAGGCGTGCTGGAGACCGAGGAGAAAGCCTAACACGAGGGGAATGTCGTCGTCTAGGCCAAAGAAAGGCTGTGTCTTGGCGGTACCCTTCATGAAAGGGATTTTAGGGGTGAAGAGGTATGCATAGTCGTAGTCTCCAAGGATGCCGTTCTTGGTAGTGAATTTGTGGCGAAGTCTTTTGGCAAGAGACGAAGCCTTGTCAGCGACGGGCATCTTTTTTTTCCTTTCTTCCTGTTGCCTCGCTATTGTGTCTCAGAGCTACAAGGACCCTGTAGAGCTTTATTCCAGCTGTAGCGTTCCGAGCTCTCTATATATACAGACAGCTACGGGTCTGTCCGAAGGCAGCCCGTAAGCTGCATCGATTAGCAAATCCGCAAACGTCTGCTATCTATGCATCTTTTTTATTGTGATGCGGGTCCCAACGAAAAAATCTTGCCGAAAACAAATTTTTTTGCAAGCGCCTAACAAGCCAGACAATATATCTGTGCCACTGAGGTATGCACCAGTTTTGCTCACAATCGGTTGGTCCATTACAGAGCACATTCATGCTTCTTATCTCTCCGGCGAACTCCCTGCACGGAGGGAGGAGGGAAAGGCACCTACCTCTTTGGCAGGGGGGGGGGGCTTTGGCTGGGCTTGGTGTCGTGTGGTGGAGTTCCCTTTCCTGAGCAGCGGCCCATGCAGCTCGCCAGGGGAAGGGAGGGGATGGCCAGGCCTGACTGAGCCTGGGCAGGCTTCAGCCTATTCTCGAGGCAGCCGGACCGAACGGCGGTCTTCTCGTTTTCTTCCTCCGTTTCTTCTCCTGTCACAATCGCAGAGTGACAAGGACAAGGGCAGTGAGCGGACATTCCCGAGCCTGCTCGCACCCCGTTTCGTTTCTGTTGGTGAAAAAGGCAGCCAGTTTCGGGAATTTGCCACTTTCTGGGTGTGTTACTCACTCTGTAGCCAACCCCGGCCCATCCCCACATAATAGCGAAAAATCTGCGTCCTAGAGCGCTCGACCCATTCTTAGACCCACAAGAGCAGCACCAAACCGGCGATGCCGTATCTCGGCGGAAGATTGTTAGGGGGCGAGGGAGGGTGGAAATATGCTTGTGGTGCAGAGATGCAGCGGACCCCATGGTCGCTCAAACGCAAGCCGTGGGGAGGGGGTGGGTGGGGGAGGCGCGCGCTTGCCCTCTCCCCCAGTCCCGCCGCCTTTTACCACGCTGTCACTGGCTGGAGTGCGCGGCTTTCCCCGGCATTGTGTCATGCGGCCAGCCTCATCTCTGGGAAAGCCGGCCCCTTCTTGGCCGCGCACAAAAACGCTGCGTGCTCCTGTCGCTGATTGGGGAGCTCTCGCGCGGTGCCAAAGAGGCGCCACCACCCTAAGAAAACACCGCTTTTCCGATCTGGGACGCACGCTGGAAAAAATAAACGCCTGCCCTATTTGGATGACAAAAGGAGAAAAGTGAGAATAGAATAAAAAGCAGAGTCCAAATGCACGGTGCCTCGGCCATCTCCGGCGATGCTGAAAAATTAGACACGACCGCCCTCGCAATATTGCCAGCATGCACGCATGCACTGGCAAGCGCCCGCCTGACCCTTCTCCTGCTTACAGCCTGCTTGCAGTCTGTTGCGTGACACTTGTCAAAAAGACAAAGACTAGTCGCCGTGCAGGAGCATGCCTCGCTTCCATGCGACCTCACTCTGTGTCCCAGATCGCAAAATGTCACCGGTTTAAGGGAAGGTCTAACCCGGGCCTAATCGGGTCATTCACGCCGATTCTTTACACCACCCGGCTGGATGTGTGCGTGAAAAGCAAGAGCCCCCCCTGCAGTATTGGGAAAATGAGTGTCAACTTCGATTTGCTTGAACGGTTCTCACCTCGCTACAGAGATCTGTGAGGTTCACACATGGACAGTTCATCTCTCTCTTCCCTCTATATACAACTAGGACCTCTGCAAGCCTTCAGTCATCTCGCCCTCCTGGGGACATCGAATCAGCAGAAAAACACATACACCCTCCTGACTTTCTACAAATGGCCTACTGTTTCAAAACATCAGGAAGTTTCCCGAAAGCCAGAACGTTGTCGATTCGCTCGGAACCAGTTAGGAGCATGACCAGCCTGTCAATACCCATCCCCCATCCACCTGTAGGAGGCATTCCCCACTCCATGGTCTCGACGTATCTGTAGTCAGGAATCATGGATTCTTCGTCCCCAAATTCAATTTTGGCACGCTGCTGCTCCTTGAATTTCAGCTCCTGCTTGAATGGATTGTTCTCCTCCTCATATGCATTGACAATTTCTTTCTTGTCGATGAACAATTCAAACCTGTTTGAAACACGCGCTCCAGGCGTAGACTTTGCAAGCGGAGAAAGTATTTCTGGGTGATTGAATATAAAGGTGGGCTGTCTGCCACATAGAGGCTCGAGAATTTTTTCACACAAGTTTCCCAGTAGTTGTGTCTCAGATCTTACAGTTGGCAATGGAATTTTAAGTTGCTCGTGATATGAGACAAGCGCAGCGGACGTTGGACAAGCAGGCAGTTGGATACCAGTTTGATTTTTAAAAGCTTTCATAAAGTCAATTCTCCGGAAACCCCCATGGTCCTCAAGATACGATAGCAGAATCTTGCATCGATCATGACAAATCTCTAGCTGAGGATCAGAGAGTAGTCCCATAACAATATCGGCAAATAGAATTTCCGTAATGTCCATGAGATCTTCCAACGTCACGAATGTTTGGTAGAACTCACAGGTAGTGAACTCCGGATTATGCGTAGAATCAATACCCTCATTGCGAAAGACTGTGCCTATTTCAAATATCTTGTCAAACCCAGCAATTATCAGTCTTTTAAGCCATAGCTCTGGGGCTACTCTCAAACTTAATTCTTTCAAGGTATCATCATTGTTCTTCACCTGTGATGATGTAGTCATGAAGGGCCTAGCATTAGCACCGGAATTTCCAGAACCAATTAAAGGGGTGGTGACCTCGACAAAACCTTTGCGGTCAAAAAATTTTCGCACAATAGATAGTATTCTTGATCGAGTCAGTATAATATCCTGCGATCGCTTGTTAGTCAGGTAGTCGACCACTCTATTACTGTATATCTTCGACGTGTCATTGAATTTCGGTGGTAGCGGATGCAATGCTGCCGACGCAATCTTGATGGGCTCCAAAACTTTGAGAGAAAGCTCTCCCACGTTGGTAACACCGGGGTTGCCAAGACATGATACCTGGTCGCCTGGTCTGAGACTAGAATGCAGTGACACAAACTCTTCCTTCGAAATTCCCATCATTCTGTGATTTGCCACAATCTGCATCTTCTTGTAGTCCTGGACTATATCCAGGAAAATACTTCCTTTGCCAGCCTTTCTGATACTTTTTATTTTACCGTTGAGAATGTGAAACTCGTCCTTAATTATCTTGAGTTCGGGACGTCTTTCAAAGAGGAACTTATACCGGGCAATAAATTCAGGTATTCTGTTTACACGAGCACCAAATTTATTCTTTTGTAACATAGTCATAAGCGGATAATATAATGAATCTTGCTTCTCAAAAGTTAGCTTTTTGAGTTGTGTCTTTCTATAAGCAAAATCGGATGCCGACATAAGTGACGCAGCGTCACTTGATTGGCACCGTCGAAACAAAAAGTCCGACGCATGTGATATTCGCCAACGATTCATATTAGCAGAAAACAATGCCTAATTTTGAGCCATCATCGACGCTGCTCATACTCATGTGTAGTCCAACTTCTACTTCGCTCACAACAGAGATTTCATTTCACTAGGCAAAGAAAGGATAATTGATGATTGAACCTTCAGGCACTTTATTGTGGTGCACGGGTGTGTTAGCCTTTTTTTTTTCCTTTCTTTTCACACACAGTGTCGAAAATTTTTGGCTGTCGAGCTTAACAAGAGAAATACCTTACAAAGAGACAGTTGAAAAGAGGCTTGTGTCGCTAAAAGCTTGACGCCAAGTTTGCAAAAGTGAGCGTCGCAGCAATGAGGCTATCTCAGAGTACTTGTAATGCTTCTGTGAGAGTTTATCAGCGCCGGTTCTTGTCGGGTGCCGGGATTTTACAACAGCAGTCCCAACAGATTCAATCTGTGGAGGTCACCAATGCTTCGAATCAACTTTCTGACAATGGAAGCAGTTCTGCCGGTTTGCCCAACGAACTTCAGAATGTTTTGCAGATGAGCAAGGGAGAGTTTGAAGCATTTTTAAACAGCGCCCCTCGCCCAACTTTGAATAGAGATGAGCTGGTCTTGCAGAAATTTCAAGAACTGTTCAAGACATATATGGAGAAGGATAAGCTAAGAAAGCAGTTTTCTTCATCCTCGTTCCTTCTCTCGCAATTTCCTAATTTAATCCCAACTTCCAAAAGAGAACCATACTCTGCTGCTGAACTTTCCATCAGACAGAAACATCATGAACAATTGATGGGAAGGCTTGGATCCAGAATAGAAAAGGTGTATCGCCCTCATGAACTCATCACTAACCCTCCACGCCCAAAACAACTTACGGTCGAGAAGTTGATTGCATCAGGTGCCCATCTGGGGCATTCTGTCAAGCTATGGAAACATTCCACGCAGCCTTTCATTTATGGTGAATACAAAGGGATTCATATCATAGACCTTGATAAAACCATCAATTATCTTAAAAGAGCGGCAAAAGTTGTGGAAGGTGTTGCAGCTAACGGTGGATTGATTCTTTTCTTGGGATTGAAGGAAGGCCAGCTGAGATCGGTTAGAGAGGCAGCAAGACGTTGTAACGGCTATTATGTTGCTCGCAAATGGATTCCCGGGACCATCACCAACTCCTTGCAGAACCCAAAACCTAGACAGGAGGTGGACATGGGCGATTTGGCAACAGGAAGAGAATTAACACAAGACGAGTCAAATCAAGTCATTAAACCTGATTTGATAGTTGTACTCAACCCTCTGGAGAGCAGTGTGGCTATCAAGGAAGCCAATCAGGCTAGAATTCCAACTATTGGCCTTGTTGACACGAACTGTGATCCATCTGTTGTTACATATGCTATCCCTGCTAACGACGATTCCGTAAGAGCGACGAATCTAATTGTTGGTGTTCTTGCCAGGGCTGGTGAAACGGGTCGTCGTATGAGACTGGAGAAAGTGAAACAGTATAAGGCAAAAGCTGGCAAAGACTCCACTGACCCATTTGTTGTAGACGCCAAAGAGGATAATGACAGTTAGGGTACCGCTCCTAATGCCTTTTTATCAACAAACAGGACTATGTATATAGAATACTTTGTGTACTGACGAGTGAAACACGTAAGACAGGATTATTAGATTAAGGGTCGACGTTTGTTAGTCGGGTAGGTTAATACAACAGAGTCATCAAACCGCTGTGGCTTGGTTCAAGAAAGGAAGTCAAAACAAAACAAAACAAAACAAACAAAATCAGCATATGCACTAAGTCTCCTTCTTAGCCTCTTCTGGATCTGTATCCGAGTCTGATCTCTCATCTTTGGTAACATCTAGAAAGATGTATCTGTAAAGAATTCTGAAGACGAGGAAAAGCCAGTAAAGATTCACAAGCTGCAAGGCAAAGATGAGGACAAAAACAATTGGTTGAGATATCCAGCACTTATACTGTTCAGTAGAGAAATCCAGTTTATAAGGTCCAACAGTGCGGAACTCTGTGAGTACAGACCATAAAATCTTGATGTTGAGATAATGTCTGAGATAAACCCAAATGCCAACAAAAACAACATAGAATGGACCCACAATTGGGGAGTTCAGATAGTTCAACGTTTTGGACATGGACAAAAAGCAGTCTGAAATATCCATCGTGATGTAGACCGCTAGCCCCATCCATGTGTAATTAAATCTATATGACAGGAAAATGAGCAGAATGGTGACAATGTGGTGAAACACAAGCTCTTTGAAATCACGTCTAGGCTTTTCCAGCTGTAACATTAGGATTACCGACTGCTGTGCCCAAAAGGCTGCCTGGAAAAGATAATAAAACTTGAACAAGAAGGTATGTGTTTTATGAGGGTAGTCCTCGTAGAATGCAGTAGTGTTGAAGTACCACAGCGGCATCTGACGCATAATGTATAGTCCTAGAGGGCCAGTCATGCCGTAGTAGCAGATCGAGTAGGTCTGCTCTGTGAATCTCTTGACTTTGGACTCCCGCTTAATCTGGAAGTAACGTGCTAACGGTGTAAGCACCATCTGCATAAGGAACTCTCTGTAGAATGTGAAGAAAACCATCATGTAAGCCACAAAAGCAAAATCTCTCCATCCCTTCTCGTACATTGGAGGTTCGGATCCTGGGACCTCATGGGAAATTGTCACAAACATGTGTAGTGGGTTTGACGCAGTGTAATTGTTTGAAAACCAGTATGCGGCCTGCGTGAGAACAAGAAACATTAAGAAAGGAAGCCATGTGTGTCTGTAGCACAGAATCTTGACGGAAAGCCACACTTTGCTGAGCACGGCGAAATCATTTCCTGAGTCCGTCTTCTCATTCATCTTCTCCCTGTGGTACTTGGCAGTTTGTCTCATCTGCTCGTTAGAGTGCATGTTTTGCAGTGACGGCACAGACGTATCGCCCAGTTGAATCCTACCGACAGACGAGTGCCGTCTGCGGGCCGAAGCTGCGTCTTCTTCAGAAGACATGATCTACGTCGGTAAGACGAAAGCGAGGCTACAACGTAATGAAGAGCAGCCGAGACACGCGTTTGAGGCCTCGCTAAAGTGTCGTGCTCAGACCCCTGTGAACCAGCGTAGCGTGCGTAGCCCGGAACCGTGGGCTTGTTTGTGTTTTTCGCAAAAATAAATTCTCTGCTTCTTCGGGGCAACGAGGCTTAAAACGAAAACATTGCTTGGGCCAAAGAAAAAGAGAAAAAAAGGAGAAGAAAAAAATCTCCGCCTCGCCTCGCCTCGCCTTGTTTCGTCTCGTCACAAACACATACATATAATACACACATGTACGGTAATGGCAGACAGAAATTTATCCGCGCAAAACAAGTTTGTTTTGGTGTAGAGATGGCACTATAACATTTTTATAAAACATGTTTTTGAAAAATTGACACTGGGCGCGCTTTTAGACTCAGATAAGGTAAGGTGTCACCTGCAACTGGTGGTATTTTAAATGTTGCCAAGAGAAGGGGAGTTGCCATTTTACTTTGTCACAACGCGTGAGCTGGCCACAACGCAATTGGCAGTGCTTAGTGCGAGCAACTCAGGTTAGAGAAACAAGAGGGCTTTTTTCGAGTGTCTCTGTTCCACACATCCCCTAATTGAAGCGAGCGTATGCCCTACTTCCGCGTGAGCCACATACACGGCGTGAAATTACCACACTTTAATTACACAGTGGAGCAATGCGCCATCCATTGCTGACACTCAGTCGAAGGATCCATGGTGCTCTCGTGCCCAGCAGAGTGCCTGCTTTCATGATAGGCCTCCTTTTGCTGCTGACCGCCTGCCTATTTTTAAACCCTTTCTGGACCCCTAATTCACAAGTCAGTTACTACGAACAGCAGCTGGCTAGAAGTAATGAGCGCAACCATTTTAATAGCCTGAAGCAATCTCGAGATTTGGAAAAACTCCGGCAAGAGACACGCCGGAAACATGGCGGACATACACCAGGGGAGAGCGAGAGCGATGCCGACGATGCCGTATTACGTAAAGAATATGAGAAAAGGATAGACGACCCCAGACGTGGCTCCTTCCGCCAACCAAAGGGCAGAGCTTCCAGGCCACGTTACATCAGACCAAAGCTGAATTCAGAGGAGGCGAACAGAGCTGAGAAAGTACAGAAGTATATGAAAACATTTGTTGATGCAATTACTTTAAACCCTCCGCGAATTGGTTTTGAGGCTAGCTCAAAGTCGGCATCTTCTAATAATCTGATTGATGAGATAATAATTATGAGAGAGTATGGAGACAATGGAATTGTTAACGTTGCCGTTCATGATAAAGGACCCAAATATCCCATTCTTTCTGAGAAGTTTCTCTCCGATTGTTTGCAGGTGCCCATGGAGCTAGTTGCGGAACTGGCTCTCTCACATGATAATGCTGTGAATAATATCCCAGCCTCTTATCCTGAAGGGTTGTACAAAGGGACAGGCATTGTATTTATTGGGGGAGGAAAGTTCTCATGGCTTTCCCTTCTTTCTATTGAAAACTTGCGGATCTCTGGATCACAACTTCCGGTTGAGCTAATAATTCCTACAGACACTGAGTACGAACCAGACCTATGTGAGCGAATCCTTCCCAAGTTGAATGCGCGATGCCTTGTTATGTCAGACTACTACGGGGAGGTTACTAAAGTGAGAGGTTACCAGTATAAATCAGTAGCGCTCTTGATATCTTCATTTGAGAATGTGTTGCTGCTGGACTCTGATAATATCCCGGTTAAGAGCCCCGATTATATTTTTCAAGAAGATCCTTATAAATCTTACGGTATGGTGCTGTGGCCCGACTTTTGGAGAAGAGTGACTCACCCATCCTACTACATGCTTTCTGATGTTAAGCTGGATGATGATGCAGTAAGAAATTGTGTCGATGACATGACACCACCGAGGTATTTTGGATATGAGAGAGCCAGGGCCTACGATGAGATCCCGTTGCATGATCGCGAAGGCAGTATACCTGACCCTTCCACAGAATCAGGCCAGATTCTCGTTAACAAAAGGACACATTATAAAGCATTGTTACTTGCATTCTACTATAATCTCTATGGAATCCAGCACTATTATCCCTTGTTTTCACAGGGAGGGAAAGGAGAAGGCGACAAGGAGACGTTTATTGCTGCTGCTACTTACTTCCATCTTCCAGTCTACCAACTGAAGAAACAGGTCGACGTCATAGGGTACTGGAAGCACGAGCCCGAACATGTGTATAACGGTGTTGGTATGATCCAGTATGATCCCGTGGTGGACATGAGGCGTGCGCAGCAGTATGTGGAGCATTTCAAGGCAGAGATGCAGAAAGAGAAAATGGTGATGTCATCTATATCCGGCCGACTTCAGAAGTGGTGGAAGGGTGACCGAATATACGACAAGGACAAAACAATTGAAAACTGGTTCCGGAAATCCAATTCGGTGCCCATGTTCATCCATTGCAACTATCCCAAACTGGATCCTATGGCTTTGCGTAAAGAGAACAAGCTATACTTGGATGAGGACGTACACAAACCAAGGATCAGAATGTACCGCGATCAAAGCGGTCTTGACTTTGACTTTGAGCTGCGCCAGTGGCAGATCATGTACAAATATTTTTGCCAGGTTGGAATCAATTTACATTACCTCTCCATTGCCGGGCTCACGTCAAAGAATTACTGCAACTTCATCCTGGAGGAGATTCAATTTTTACACCAAACTGGTCACATGATCACAATGGTCCCTCAACACTAATAGTGCCCCATAGGGCGGCGCTTTCTTAACGCTCTACTGCCAAAACTTAGTCTGTCTTCATATGACAACTACGGGCTCCATGAGATACGAGTCCTATTTAATGGCAACTTAGACCTGATGCTGTGAAAACCAGTGGTAGTGTTGCTCCTCAGGTCCAGATATAAAACAATTTTTTTGTAACAATTATAATCAAAACACAAATCAAAAATACTTTTGGGGTAACCGTCCCCGCAGTAATCAGTTTACCGTCTCGAAAGTAGTGCTGCTCATGCCTTCACAGGATATCAATCATCCTCGTGATGGTAAGAGCCCGTGAGATGGACTAAGTGATCCAGGAGGATGAAGAACACTAACCTTGAGCAGGCTTCTTTGCCGCCAAGGGAAGACAGCTTTAAAGCGAGAAAGAGACCCCAAAGACGCACGCCGAATGGTGCTGAAACTGGACCTGTTAAACCTCTCAACTGGCAGCGTTTGCAAAGCCGCACAAGCAATAATGAAGCCATATCTGAGGCTACGATCTGCGGCAGAGTACCACAAGATGATACTGCTTCTGCTGAGAATGACTCTGTGTCAGCATCTGTGGTGGACTCATACTTCTCCACAGCTCCAGCAGATGAAGTGGGCTCGCTTTTGCGCATGCCCACCATTGATGCGACATCTAGTAAGGTGCAGAACTACTATAATACATTGCTGAACTCCACAGAATGGGATATTTCTGACCTTGCTGTCAAACCAGGAGATTCAGACTTCATTCTTTGGTTCGCCATATCATCATATGTACCCCTTATATGCGGGTGCATTGGCCCGCTTTCAAATTTGCTTTCGATTGCGTCACTTATTTGCAACTGGAAGGAATACAAACTTGATGGAGAGCCTGCGGGGAGAGATGAGACGTGGTGTTATATTGTCAACTCGATTTCCGTCACATTAGGAATTACCTCTAATGCCAGTCTGCTGCTTAACTTTCGAAAACAGCTTCGCTACACGAGGTCTCAGATTATATCTGTATCTGGCTGGCTAACAGCTAGTTTAATTCTTCTCATTTTGATCATTGTTTATCACGTAAGATTTGTTCAAAAGGAACACTACTTGACTTATAACTATTCGTTTGGATTCTGGTTTGCCGTTTTCACCGTGGTTCTACACTTTGGCAATTTTGCTCTGCTATTTGTGAATGAGCTCGGATTTATATTAAAGAAATACCCTCCAGTATTCAACGTTGATGGGGTACAGAAAACACTGATGACACAATGCCTTTTTTTTGTCATTTGGATACTTTGGGGGTCCGGAATGTTCACCAGAATTATGGACGTCGGCTTTGGAGATGCCATGTATTTTGGAATTGTAACAATACTCACCATAGGTCTTGGTGATCTTGTGCCTCAGACACAGGTTGCACAATCACTTGTACTTGTTTGGTGTATTGTTGGTTTAGTCTTATTTGGTCTGATCATTTCAACTATAAGAGAGCTGGTTCTCTATTCGTCTTCGTCAACATTTTACTGGCATAGAGTGCAATATGGTCGTCATAAGGAATTAAAGAATATATTGAATAGGAATAAACCTCTATCAAGTGAGGAGAGCTTTAACAAGATGAAGCAAATCAGTAAGTGGGCCGATAGATATGAGAAGACATCAGGATTTGTGTCAATTATTATAATCTGGCTTATATTTTGGTTAATTGGGGCTTTGATTTTTACTGTTTTCGAGGGATGGACTTATCATTTGAGCTGCTATTTCAGCTTTCTTTGTTTTGTGACAATCGGCTATGGAGTACCGGCACCAACTTCGGCCGGTGGCCGGGCTTTTTTCTGCGTGTGGGCTATATCAGCCATTCCAATTATGACCATCCTTGTGTCAGATATGAGCGATTTGTTATTCTCATCACTTGCCGACTTCAGTAACTACAATATTCTTGATTGGTTTGTGCGTCTTCTACACAGATACAACAAGTTTCAGATTTTCAGTTGGCTAATTAACTTTCTCGGCGAAGGAACAAGTGATACTATGAACGCAGCAGGAGAGACTGGAGAAGGTGAGGTTCATGAAGCTGGCCCATTGGAAGCTGTATTTCAAGCCTTGATTCACAGTTCGAAAGGTCGAAATCTTGAATTTCTCAAGACAGATGAATTTGCCAAAACGACAGAGATATCAAGCGAGCTGCTGCGATATAATTACGAGGGGTCTGCTGCTGACGACGTCATTGAGCGGACAAAAGCCCGCGAAGATGTTTTGGTGCAATTGATGAAGAAATTGGACCAGGATTTTGATGAAGAAAAGTTTCGTGAAAGCCTTAGGCATTCTGTTCCCACCGCGACATCAGCGGCCGATAGTATCAAGCCCAGGCTTGCTACGAGATTTCGCAAGAAGAATGACCCAATATTGAAGGCTCTTAGTGAAATCCAGTATATGACTCTCGAGTTGCAACGGTCAACATTACTGTCAGCTTTCAAACCCGGATATAAGTATTCTTTTGCAAGTTGGGCGAAGTTGCTACAGTTCTGTGGTGATAAAGACTTTGAGGAAGATTCCTTATATTGGCTTGGAGATAAGTCACCGTTTGGATTTCCTAACGACGAACCGCTTTATTTCACTTATCTCTATTTGCATCTTTTGGATACAAAGTTACACAGGGTGGCCTTGGAGTATGACCAAATGGAGTTATGAGGCCATTTGTAAATGCATGACATGTAAATAGTGTGAGAAATCACCTAATTACGATTATAGCCGAGTACAGAGTTCATGATAACTTGCATCTTTCCAATTACCAGACTTTTCAAAAGACACATCTATCATCCAGAAAGCACCGTAAAATATACAAAAATATAATGTGTAATTCAAGTATGATAAACAAGACTATTTATGCAAGGAAACTAGCTTTTAAAATGCGAATAAGTGATATGCAGCAATAGGCATTTTGCAACGATAGTTGGAGCACTAATCCTGGATATGACAAGCAAAATATCAAGTCATGATGAGCCAAGCAAAAACCGATCGGGGATTCAAAACTGGCAGAATATGCGTATGGGAATTAATGACAATAGCGATGATAATACTAAATCGAACATTCCGATAGCAAAGAGTTGACAGCATTGGAAGAAGAAACAGCTCATTTACCTCTTTTGGGACGGAGACCATTCATCTTTTTCTGCTGCTCTTCTGCTAATTCGGCCTGATGCATTCTTCCTATGTGGATTTTCATGTGATCGGATCTGGTAAATTTGCGAAAACAGAAGCGACACACATATCTTTCGAGATGCAAATGGACACAGTTGATGTGACGCGACAGTAGAGCTCTGTTCTTGAAGCGTTTTCCACATCCCTCGTAGTGACATGTCAGTTTGTCATGTGCTGTGGAGGCCGGGTCCGGTTTGGAGACACAGGACGATTTTTCAGGGAGTTTCAAGGTGATTCGAGGTTTTGATTTAGCAGTACAAGCACGACATGAACCCTTCTGCCGCATTTGTACTTTTTCCTCGAGTCCATCTTCCACTGATAGAGGTATAGCGATTTCTGCTTCATGGACTGCAGCAGAGTCCTCTTGCAAAGGTAACGGAGAGTCTGCAGACAGTGATTGCTGAGACGTGGAAAGCGGGATTGAGCAGAGCTCCTGCTGAGTATTGCTCAGCAGTTTCCCTACCAGCGCATCTTTCAGTGAGTGCGACTGCCCAAGCGTGCCGGTATCTGTATCTGAAATCACACTCTCTGAATCGTAGATGTGGCAAAGATGGATTGGAGAAGGCGGAGAAAAATCCACTTCCTGATAAAGAAAGTGGCCGCAGTGCTGAGACTCGTGGGCCAAGTGCTTAGCATAGAGCTGCTGTACGTCGTCATTATGGTTATCGTCGTACAGGTCATGGCCGTAGTGAGGCAAATGAAAGCCCTGAAAGCTCCAGCTCCGTTTTGGGGCCTGATCTTGATGCATGTGGCTGATGACCTTGCAGGGATCAACGGTGAGGTCAGGACTTGCGTGCGTGTACGGAGTCAGGACCTCATGGTGGCAGGATGCAAGCTGCGAAGTTTGTGGGGTGCTGCTGCAAGGCACACATCTCGAGTCGAAGTCGAGATCCACGTCTGAGAACGAGATGTTGTCATTCTCAATGTCGCTGAGGAGCTCTGCGGATTCAAAGCGTAACTGTGTGAGATCTGGGAGAGCGTCCAGCTCCTTCTGGAGCACCTGGCCCTCTGGATCATCGGCGACAATGCTAAAGTGATGAAGCGACGACATGGCGGAGACAAAATCCCTTTATGTGTGTGTATGGGGGGGGATTGCGCGTGTGCGTGGTGCGAGTGCACAGTGCGTGTGTATGTGGAATGCGACGGAGAGAGCTTGCGTATGCTTTGCCAGATGTGTGTGTGCTCCCGTGGAGAGCTAGCTTGGGTGCGCTTTGGCCAGTAGCAGTAGCTCGCACGCTAGCTGAGCTCTGTCCGTGTGCGTGGTCGTAGCAGAGAAATCTTGATATGAAGCTATATATGTAGACGACGTCTGAAACCTTGGACACGGCGAATTTCAAGATTTGTGACCAGCAAACATGATCCGGGTATACTGGCAGCCTCTGTCCTTATCACCGTACATAAATTACTCTGCAATTTGACAGGTTTTAAAACAAGACAAAACAAAGGCCCGCGTAAGCGCGCGTGCACTAGCCACAAATTGTGAAACATCGCACAGCTACCGATCGGGCGCACAAGAGATCTCAGCTGACATGTGGCTGGTGCCACGTCCGGGTAACGAGTCCCCAGATCGCTTCCCCTGCCGGCGCACGCAACCGCACCCTCGTTCCTTTGTCCTTTTTTGCCTGTGGTTTTTCTTTGTTAGCCTCAGGTTTCCCAGCTCCCGCCTCAGGGGGGGGCTACCGAAAACGGCAATTTAAAAATCCCGAAATAGGAAAGCGCACAGTCTGAGCCGTGGTCTCACTGGGCGCGTGCGGCCTTGTGCCGCCGCTCTCCTCCGTTTCCCGGCGTGCGGGAGAGCGTGTGGGGGGGAAGGGGGGAACAGGTCACCGGGACTTTCCCCCTGCGAGCGGCTCATGCTCACCTTTTTATCTCCCCGATAGGTCTTCTATGCAGATAGAGCAGGGAATTCGCAACGCACCCGTGCACTTGCAGCTCGAGCTCGTTTGCTGTTGTTACCCAAAAAGGAGAGATTCTCATTTCAGGAGCTAAATAGGTTGAAAAACAGTCAGTCAGACAGCACTTGCAAGCAGCTGTTGGTATCTATCTGCTGCTGAAAGGAAAAGGGCCTCGAGACGCGTTCTGTTCCTCTGTGCACCTCTCTGACATTAGCGAAACAGAGGCCAGCCCAGCGACAGACAAGAAGGTACCGCATCCACGGACCGCATTCCATCCACTCTCCACTTCCCTCTCCCTGCGCTGATATCCCTTGCTTTATCTACTAGTGGCAGTCACACCGCCAACAAAGCACACCCCGCTTCGTCCCCCCTCTTGTTGCTGCATCTCCTACCAGTGTAGGCTGCCGTCAACGTCACCAGCCTGTTTGCCTGCACAATGATGTCCTACCAAGAGACAGCACCCTCAATCACAAGCAAGAGCACCCGCCACTCTGTCTACCAGACGGGCGGGAGACCTCTCAGTGAGGAGGCCATTTACAAGGCAAAGCTTAAATACGGCATCTACAATAACCCAGCAAAAGTTTCCTTAGGTGTGGACCCTTCTGCATCAGACACAGCTGCCCTCCTCGCGGCTTCATCAGACCTCTCCATTTCTCCATACAAGAGAGAGCTCTCTTCCGAGGCCGCTACAGCAGCTCTAGTTGCTAAAACAGACTCTGCTCCAAAGGCAATGAAGAGAAACGGCTTTGCCCCAGAAGCTGAGTATGCTGCTATTAGCGCCAAGTCGCAGAAATATCCTTTTTATGAGGGCGAAGATGTTGACTTTGAAGAGTCGCAGGACGCCGCTTCATCTGCCTTGAAGAGAGGCTCTACCGGCACCGCTCGTTCTGCCTTACAGGATCTGTATGACTTTGACGATGTGAGATCTGGCAGAACAATGCTTTCTCAAGTTCAAGGCACTCCAAGCACTGTCAAATTGGCCACAAAGCATGACCAGAGATCCGGTGTCTCGACCTCTAACAATGCCTACGAAGTATCAAGACATATAGATATCTCTCAGCTGACTAAATCTGCAACTAGCAGTGCTTCAAAAAGTATCACTTCAAGAATTAACCCAGCAAGCCTGGATGCAAGATCAGGATTGGTTACTTCGAATGCTTATAACAGAGCGAATGGCTCTGTCGACATTAGCAAAATCACTTTTTCTGCCCAGCAAAGTGCCAAAAAGTCTTTGACTCAAAGACTCGCTCCTACAAGGGATTCCTACTATGGAATTCCAACCCCTGGTGACTCTGTTAGTAGTGCAAACTTTGCATCCGTCGGAGCGCTTGCTTCCCAGGGATACAGCGCTGACATTGAATTTGCTGAAGCCGAGAAGGCCACACTAGCAAGAAATTCTTTGGTTGATAACAAGGTGTTATTGAAGGCAATTAGTAATGCTAATGCCACTCTTGATAGTATTGATAACAAGGCTGTATCAGACAATCTGTTTGGAAACAAGGAGATGAACCTGAAGGCCCTGCAGGTTGCTCAAGAGAGTTTTGAAAGAAGAAAGAGTGCTACAACTGGCCAAATCAATATTGGCGGAGGTTTGATGCTAAGCGCTGACGAAATAAACCGTTTGGCTTCTTCCATAGTGCAGCCTATTCTGGCCGACATTGACACCAAGGCTGAGATGCAAAGAACCAGTAATCTTGAAGCTGCGAAGAAGAAGGCTGATTTGAAGCAAAAGCAGGCCCAATTTTTTGCGGCACGGAAGGAAGCCAAGATTGCAACAAAGCAGAGAAGAGAGTCAGAGAAGCTTGCTAGACTCACTAAGCTGCAGGAAGATAAGGATGCTCTTCGTCAGGCTCAGATGGAGATGAATGCTGAGAAGCAGCAATTGTTGGACACCAACAGACAGGAACTGAAGGATCAGATCTCAGCCGAAGAGGAACACAAGCATGAGCTTGATATCGAAAGGGAAGAGAAACTTTCTGTGCTGAATGCCACGAAGACAGACAAGGACGCCGAAAGACAGAAGGAAATTGATGCTTTGCAGACAGAACATGATACAGAGGTTGCTCCATTATTGGAGGAACTACAGAAGGAGACTACTGTATTGAATGAACTTATCAGCAGAAGAGCTGCAGCCGAGGCTAGCAACACTGAGCAAGAGGCACGTTTTAAGAATGCAGAGTCCAAGTTAGATGCTGTTACAAAGACTTTGTCTGAAATTGAGACTCGTATTGGAGAGACACAGACAGCTCTAGAATCCGCCAAGAGTGACGCTGAGAGGGAAGTAGCGGAGGCAGATCTTGCTAGGGAACAAGGCGATTTGGATGCTGAACAGAAGGGGAGAGAGACCTCAGAATTCTTGGCCATCAGAGAGAGTTTGACCTCAAAGATTGCCGAAATGGACTCTGAAAGAGTGGCATTGCTGGACGAATTGAAGCAGATCAAAGTTGATTTGAAGAGTGAGGAGAAGGAGATTAATGGCATACTTCCAGAACACCTTCAACAAGAAATTTCGGATGATATTTCCGAGGAAGCCCCATTCGATCATGAGCTAAAGTTGGACGACTCTCAACTTGAGGAGCCTCCTGAAGTTGAGGGCGAGGAAGAAGAATCTCCGGAAGTAGTCCCACCGTTTAGCTATGAAGCCGTTGCCGAAAGCAAGAAGGCTGTTGAGCCGAAGGAATCTTCTGTCCCAAAGAAGTCATGGGCTGATCTAAAGCTGATGCACGCAGGCGATGGAATGGATCCACTCAAAGATATCCCAACTAACGAGAAACCACCGATGTCTTCGGTTGTGTCTAACGGCGAGGTTTCTAAGTCCACGGCCAAGATGGTGAGCTACAGTGAGACTAATTTGGCTTCCAAAAGGGGCGCTAGCAGCTCTCCCTCTAAAAAGGGGGCTGAAGCTGGTGCTAATGAGAAAAAGCCAGGGTTTGGAAAGCGGTTCATGAAGTTTATGCTTACAGAGCCACAAAAATCTAAGCAGTCTACTAAAAAGGCCGCGCCTGTGACCAAGAAGGCTGCTACGGCTGAAGCGACTGCCACGGCTGCGGAAGAGCCTAGTGCTCCTGGAGAAAAGAAAATCGATCCCGAGGATGGGGCTGAGCTGGAGAACACGTTTTCTGGCTTTTCTCAAGGGTCTGATCTTGCTGAGGCAGAAGAGAAGGCTGTGGCTCCTTCTGAGGATAAAGACGTCAAGGCATGAGACAGTTCCATTATCTGCTCAAGCACACTGTTTTTTTTTTTTTTTGACCGACTTTACTATTCATCTTTTCGAGTCTGTTTGTATACTTTTATTTCTTCTAGCTCAAAACTTTCACCTCTTGAACAGTTGCAATGTACAAAGGCAGAGACAACAAGAGAAGGGGAGAGGTGAGAACTGCCCAACACACTCACCCACTCCTGTCTACTGATTGCATAGGGGGTTCCATAAAGCAGCATCGATCGACTCCCTTGTATCGGGCTGTCATCTTTAACAGCGTCCCGTATTAAAGGGCGCTTCTTCTTTGTAAGTGGCTTGCGTCGATTTTTCCTGATTTGGCGATATTCTCACATCCTTTTTTTTTAACCTCTCCCTTCAGATGCTTGTAATTTACTCCAAAGGGGTATCTGAAACAAGCCGATACGGGCCCATTTAATTGGGGACTCTTGATTCAATCTTCCAAAAAGCCTGTTGAAGTCATCAAAAAGCTGCAATTGGCACGTTAATTAACGGTTATTGATTCCTCGCTGGCTCTTGTCTCCCAAAAAGACTTCACTTGTGTCAACCGCTGCGAGAATTGGACCTCCCACCATGGCAAGACTCAACAAGTCAAAGATGGTTGCAACCTCGCCCAAGTCGCGGCAACCGGGTACACCTCTGAAGACCTCGCCCGCGCTAGTGTCGCCACGTGCTGCCACCAGGACACCAAAGAAGTCAAATCCAGTCTCACCGAAAGTCACCAGCACTGCGCGTACTTCCGCTGCCAGCACGGGACTCATGAGAAACCAACCGGGAGACCCTACAGACGTGAAGCCACAGAAACGGAGACACCGTGCAGGAACAGTCGCCCTTAGGGAGATCAGAAAGTTTCAAAAGTCTACTGAGTTGCTGATCCGAAAGCTACCCTTTGCAAGACTCGTACGAGAGATAGTACAAGATGAATTTGGTCTCTCCTCTGCCTACCGATGGCAGTCCATGGCAATAATGGCATTACAGGAAGCCGTCGAAGCGTACCTCGTGCATCTTTTTGAGGATACTAATCTGTGTGCTCTCCACGCTAAGAGAGTTACCATAATGCAGAAAGATATTTACCTAGCAAGGCGACTTAGAGGAGACTAATTGTGACTATCATTACATTGGTCTTTTTTTTTGCGCGTATGTACGAGTTTATTTATCAACAGACTCACATTTTCACGTGCCAAATCCCCATTGGCCCCTTTTCCACATAATCCTCTCTGCTCAAAAACAAATCTGCCCCAGAACTGGAGCCGTAAATCTGCTTTGCAAGGATTTCGGCACCCAAAAACGAGCAATCCGCAAACCCATTCTTTTTCCACTCGGAAAAGTATTCAGGTCTGGCGGAAATCTTGACATGCTTTGGTACTTGCACAATATTGAGCTCTTGCATAATATTGCTGGACTCATTTCTGAAAGTCGATTCTGCCTGACTGCGCTTGCCGTTCTCCATTCCTTCTGGACCCTGACCAACCACATAGTCCGAATATAACTTAAAGAGAAGTGCTTCTTTGAAACCTTTGATTTTCGTAGTCTGGCCGGACAGTATTATGTTATCGTAACACTCCTGAGCCTTTTTTAAGTCAATTATTCCCTTTAGGCATCTGTGAACAGCAACTGCGACCGAATTTATCAGCTCCGTACAGCCTTGAAAACGCTCCTTGCCCACTTCTATCTCTTTACCGTAGGGGTCAATAAATGTGTTTGTCTCCAGCTCAGAGTTTGGTTTATTTGGTTCAGATCCGGTCTTGCCCTTTTGCTGCTTTTCCTCTAAAATTTCTCTCGTTGATTTATTGCTTGTAACTATAGCTGCAATGTCCAACACACCTTCATCCTCGTCTTTCTGTTCTGCAAGCTCTTCAGCTCCAAAGAAAGATTTACGAGCATCTTCAGCACTCAGAACTTCAAAAATAGCAGACTTCTTGAGACCCTCAATTTGGTCCGAAGAAAGGTCGGGCAGAGCTTTTGAGAGGCGGCTATTGATAAAAGATCCACCCTTATCGAGCACCTGGGTGCGGGAAGCGTACACTTGGTAATCTAGAATGGCAGTTACCTCTGTCTTCTCATAGCCAACATCAATCACACAGGAGTTAGGAGTGGATCCAAATGCAAATGTTGAGCAGAGAGAGATAGGAACTAGGGAAAATGCCGGAAGTTGTAGCGTTTCGAAAACATACTGTGTGAGGAACTCAATCGCGACATTGGACCACTTTGAGGATGTTTGGATGACCAGCAGTGGAATATGGTTGAGCAGCAAAACAGGATTTTCCTTTAAAATTGACTTTACTATGCACTTAATGAGGAAGCTGAGAGCGTCAACGTCCACGATTTCGCCCTTAACAATTGGATAGACTGCCAGCGACTCTTCTTGCTCTTGGATCGTAAAGTACTTGTTATCTGTTGGGTTTCTGTACACCTTGGTTGGGATGGAGTATGCTGGAGGGCCCAGCAAATCTTCCAACCCAAAGGTAAACAGCGTGTTTTGGCATCCGGGCTGGACTATTAAAAAGTTATCCTCTCTAAAGGATGGCATGGCTGCGGTTTTGATCTGCGTTTCCAAAGCACAGTTGGCTTCTAGAGAACCAGATTCCAGGCCCGATACTGCTTTACTCTCGAGAGGTTGAGGTTTGTTATTTTCTTCGCGTTCGACTTTACGTCTCAAAATTCTACTCAGTGCACGACTCTTTAAGGTCAATGGTTTCTGGCCAGACGGGCTGAGGCTGCTCTCACCAGTGGGAAAGGCCCTCTGGCCATGTTTTTGTGACACCATTCATGTTACAAGTAGGCTCCAATAAAGACTATGCCATTGACCACTGATTGCAAACTATTACCAAGGAAGAAAGACGCTCCCGGTCGACAGGCATTTTTTCTTGCGCCAGCATTAGCACCTGCGGCAGCCGGTATGTGCAAGGAGTTAGCTTACCAAGTAACTACAGCTATGTAGCTGAAGCAAGACAGCTGAATGATAACCAGATGCCACCTACTCATGCTTAGTATCAGCGCGCGGATGCGCATTCTTGTAAAGCTAAGCGCTTCAAACCAGAGTCAACACTGTGTTACCCGGATTTGTATACCTCAAACGTCGATGAGTTTATGCACTTTTTTTTGCTTTTTTTTGCACATTATATAAAGACCAGGGATTCGCTGTTTTTATTCACACTACAACGTCTTTTGACTTTTTCCTTTCTTCATACTTACCTTGAGTCACCACAGGAGATCAAGAAGTCCTTGTGGTTGGGCCATTCTAGTTTGCATTGCACATATCGCTGCTGTTTGGTCTGCCAGCTTACTTTCATGCGAAAGGAGTGTGGGTCTCACAATTTTTGATTTCCATCTTCTTCATCCGAGACACGATTTTGCCTTTTTAGAAGTTTATTTCTTACGGGTTTACGGTCTTGTACTGGCAATAAATGTTTGCAGCTATGTCTGGAACATTAATGCTATTGCAGAATGCTGTACGATTCTATATAACGCAGTAGTACATATGCGCTGGGTTGCCTCACGTTGGTTTCACAACCGATTTATGGACGTGCTCCATAAACGTTTGCAGACTAACGTCATCAGTGTATATAACCGCACCTTCTTGAGCCCCCACTACCCCAGCAATGCCGATGTCAGAATCGCTCTTGTAAGAAGTGGTCGGATTTAACTTTGACATAAGAAAACGAGCCTGAGACCCGCCCTCCTCGGTATCCACAAATCTGGGTAAGGGAAATCGGTCCACCAGAATGTCCGCCGCCTCCAGGCGCGGCATATTCAAAAAGTCCTTGAAGTACTCGTAATCTGGGAGATCCTGATACCCTTGTCTTCTCCAATCTGCCACTTGAGAACCGTGAAATATTAGGAGCTGAAAAAAAGTATCAAGTAGTAGAATTCTATTTGGCTTGATGGAGATAGAATCGAGAAGCACCGGCTCAGGCTCCTGGTCGATCTCAAATGCGGTTAACGTGGGCTGAATCATAATAAGCGAATTCATGCAGTCCTCAGATAAAAAACAATGTCTATAATATGATGTCTCATCAGGGGAACAATTGAACACTTGGATGAAGTTCGATCGTCTCAAATGATACATGAACTGAGGAAACAAATTTAGATTTGAAGACAGCGCAAACGAGCGAGGGTCGTTCAGGTTATAGGAGGCATAGTTGACGCAAAGGTCAATGAGTACCTTATCGCACCACATAATAGCATCGGCAGTGGTATCCTTAAGCATTTTGTAGATTGCTTGACGCGCTACAAGCACAGTCGCTGCCTCTTGATCGAAATAATTAATCGGATTTTGACCAGACTCACCAATTGGAATCTGCGATGTTGTCACATGTAATCTTCTTGTACCATCTGCGTGTTGATAACTGGTAATAAACTGAATGCTATGGGCAGGTACTGACAGTGCATCGCCAACTATGTCAAAATATATTGCATAGGAAGAATGCGATGATATAGAACCAAGCTTCCATGAATTTGTTCCGCTGACACCAATCTCTTTTGAGCTGACACTGGAGTCCTTTCTTCTAAAAGATGTGCAGTGACCTATCAAACCACTGATCTTAAGTGATTGTGAAACCTTTACTTCTAGAGTTGCATTGAGACCACTTTCAGAATTGTCCGAGGCCGAATCCCTGTTTAAAAATCTCTGGAAAGATTGTTTGAAAATAGCTGTTTCAAACCCATCACTTTGAACAACAACACCACCAGTTTTGTCTATTAGTTCTTCCATTTCACTGAGACCAACTTGGTCATATGATCCAATAAATATGTCTATTGTGTGGCCAACAAGTGCTGCTCTTTTTGCTAGAGATCCATAAAAGGCGCAGTTCTTTTTGTAAGTTTTGCTGCAGGAAACGTCGTTCTGTAAATCACTATGTGATCGTATAGGTTCTTTAAGCTCCGTTCCAACAATTGATCCTGGGCCGTACGTACACGGCCCACCGGCAAACAGTAAGATTCTGGCACCTCTTTTTTGAAAAGAGGATGCAAGTATGGCTGTGGCTATATTCAATGCAGAACCAATAGCTCTTTGCGCTCTGGAGTACTTTGGAATTTCAAACGCATCTGTGCAGAGAGACTCAAACAAAGTGCTGAGTTGATATTCGCAAGCAGCCAGGTTCTGAACAAATCTTCCGGCAGGATGGAAAGCATGATTATCTGGCCTTTGGGATTTGGCCCTTAAATCGCTAGACAAAATGCCCAAGTTCTTTTGAATATCAGCAACCGCATGCT
The DNA here is from genome assembly GCA_030557505.1 of Ogataea maris. Lineage (NCBI taxonomy): Eukaryota > Fungi > Ascomycota > Pichiomycetes > Pichiales > Pichiaceae > Ogataea > Ogataea maris. The sequence continues at coordinate 52,225 of JAKTPG010000001.1, forward strand.
CCTTCAATCCGTTAAAACAATAGCAGTTAAAGTTTGGCGACTCCGAGCCAAGCTCATAAACATTCACATGCTTTCCAAAAGTGATCAGTCCTACCAACGCGTTTGGAGGAAGTAATGCCAGAGCTGTGGTGAGATTTTCCTTTAGAGCCAGCATGTTCTCTTTGTCAAGACAAAGATCGATAACAAAAAAATAAATGGGCCATTGATACTCTGATGACGGGATAATGTACTCCACATTGAGTGCTTCTGGGCGGGTTTCAAAAGGCACTTCCGAAAGATTGTTTGGGAGTTGATTTCTAGTTTTGCACAGTGGGCATATCCATGATAATGCACCGAAGTCGGGGAAGCAAAATGGGTTTAGTATTCCCTTACAAGATCTGCATACCACGGGTGCCCGATTTATCAAGATTGGGTTCTCCTGCGGTCTCAACGGTTGGTATAAGCAGGCAAAAGGGATGACAAGACGGTCCACATCCTTTTTCAGCTTCGGCAGGAGATTCCATGAGTAGCGAATTCCAGTAAGGTCCTCCAAGCTTTCAAACTGATCTGTACTTGCCATCTCTAAGCCCAGAGGTACAGTCAGTGACGCTGTGGGCAGAGGTTTTTAAGGCTCAGTTCTGCTTGCAGTCCAGCGAGTAGCTGATCTGCTTTGGCTCTTGTTTTCTTTGTGGTGGACCTTCCATTTTGTGTCCATGTTTTTATCGACGCGTCGGTAAAAAAGCGAAGTCGGCGCACGCGCACTAAAAAGGCAGATTTGTTGTGATGTACAAGGTGCAAAAGTTTATTTAAAGATAGATTACTTGATCCCACATGTACCTGGAACCAATATTCCCCCCAAGAAGAATTCTTTAGCCCTGAAGGAAATGGGTATAGTCGATATGCTTCATAAGGGGACTTATAACAGATAGATGCTGCAGCAGTGGTCATATGACGGCATAAAAGAGCTTGTCAATGCGATCATCACAGCAGAATGGGGCGGTGCCCGGCCGTCACAGCTATATCTTATTGACCTTTCACCCAACGTGTATGCTGAAAGCGAGCTGACATTCGATAGGCGACTCTCAATAAACGAGGTCACTATTCTGAGGCGCACGCTATACGTCTCGAAAGGAGACATGTCCCTTCATGAGCTGTTTTTGTATATAAGCTCTTTGGAGTTCGAGCCAATTACAGGCGGTTCTGCTGTGGTGGTGGTCAACGGACTGATTGAGAAACTTTCATTAATGTACTCCAGCATATTACAGGATGTGACAGCCGGAGTACACACAGAGATTGATGAATTCACGCCCTCTGTAATCAGTTTACTGCTTAAAAAGCTTCTTTTGCTTCAACAGAGAAACTTATGCCAAGTGCTGCTGAATGACCCACAAATTCTAATCGATCGAATGCCCTCGATCTTTATGTCACGGAATAATGATATACAAGACTTTCAAGGATTGAAACAAACAGAGCTGGTCTCTTTGTATGATATCATGAGCTTTATTACTACACAATTAGAGAATGAGTCGATGGGTCAGTAGCCCGGTGGTGGTCGTGCTTGGTACTGGCTCTGCTCATGCGAGAATCCAAATCGCTGTTTGTTCGGGGTGCCGGCCGAAGAATATTCCGTGCCCAATGAACCCCCTGATGGAACTTGATTTAGTGCTAGACTCCCCGTAATATTGCCCGTGTATGCGTTCTGCGATGTCGGAGGGCTAAAAGATGTTTGAAAGAGCGAAGCCGCGGGCTGTGTCTGGTTTTGGACCACACGGCCGATAAGTTCGCGAAACGTTCCAGTTACAGACTCAATGTTTGCTTGCATGCTCTCAAGCTCCAAGATCTTCAACTTATACAAGTCCAAGAGCTGTTTGAGCGTCGCTTTGAGGGAACCCAAATTCTCGAGCTTGCTTGGTATCCCGTCTCTGACAAGTATGTTTTGGAAATCCTGGTCTGAGACAGGCGTGTTCGAAATCTTTGATTTCAGATCCATCAACTTCGACAATAAAACTTCAATATCGAATGAGTTGTTCAGTGTAGAAAGCAGATCTGCGATATCCTTGTCTTTTGTGGCCGGAATCTGCTCAACGTAATTGACTGGAACTATTCCCAAATTCCCCTTCAAACATCCCCTTATCCAGTCGTCGTTTACTTTCTCCACCACGACTATTATGTCATCCTTGTGGAATGATAGAGTATCTTCGTCTGTAGAGGACAAGTCGTAAAGTGCACGGACCTTCACCGGCGCAGCTGTCTGATCAGGCCTTTCGTTTTGTGAAAACGGTTCTGGGACCTGGCTGATAGCTGGCGGCTGTTGAGGCGCTGGGGCTCTCTCATTCTGCTGTGCTGAGGGCTGCGCACGTGTCTCCTGTAGTGACATCTCTATTGCCTTCTTTAACAACTCTTCCTCATTAGGAGTATCGCCGTGTTGTTCTGTTGAGATTTCGTAACTGCCACGATCAATCTCCTGTTGTGCCTGCTGACAGAGAAACAAGTACTGGCTCTTCAAATCACTGAATACATCCTCCATGACTTTCAAGCTTTCATCTCCTTTGAAAGTCTTACTAAGCTTGTATATCTCCTTGATTGTAGCGTACTTGATGGACTGGTGGATCTTGGGGTCCTTGAGCAGGCGTACCAGGTAGTTGTTGACAAAGGACTTTTTCGCGATCTGGCCACGCATCATGGCACCACAGTTTTCTGCCAGAAAATCAAGAAGTGTGATACTGCGCAGTATGACATTAGCGTTATTGGAGTCGAATTTGGCTTTCAGAATGCTGATTGATTCTTCAATGTTTGTGTCTGGATCCGTCTTGACGCTATCGACAACATCGAGCATGAGCCCGTAGTCATCTTCAGTCAGCTCTGCAGACGTGGCCTTGTCTACTGTCTCTTTCAGAGAGGCAACCATGATGCTGCCCGTATCAACTGCGCTGCTCTGTGTCTCCAATAAGCAGAGAGGGCTGCATGGGCACGTACAAGTATATATACATATATATACGCTCTCACACAAACTACATCTGTGGCAAAGATAAAAATAGGAGAAAGCAGAGAAAAAGGGGGAGGGAGGGGGGAGGTTACAACCCTACACCAGATAGTTTTTCGGCGACCCAGTCTTTATGTTGTCTTTATAATCGACGCGTCGCTATGTCTACGCTTTGCAGGCACAGGGTCGGGGAAGACGGATCGGGAAGGTATTCACGACTTCGGTGGCAGGGGTAGGCGCTCTGTGAGTCGCCGCTGTGAAATATAGTTTTGTGCCCTCCTTCTGTCGAAAAGGCCTGCCCTGCAGCAGGCGGAAACAATGCCTCCGATTGATTGTTGGAAGTCAAAAAATGCTATCTGTGTCTCGTGCTGACAGCAAAAATAAAAAAAGAAATAAAAACGTTCGGCACTTTTTTCCGGAAAAACGCAAGCGGCTCCTTCGCAAGCTGACATAAGCCAACGGTGTTAGGTGCCTTCTGTTCTTTCATGCAGGACGTTTACTGTCTGGCGGAAGCGGTAGGCCGAGGCCAGGGGACCGGAGCGGAAAGTAGGCGGTGGATGTGACGTTATGCTGCCTATCGGGAGCTTGCCTGCTATCTGCGGGCTCTGTGCGCCAATAACACAGCTTTCCGCTTGCTGGGTACTGCCGCGTAAAGCCACCATCATTTTTTTTCCATGCCCTCTGTATGTCGGCGCTCCGAGTATGCTTAGCTAAGCGCACCAATTTGGGATGGTCCTCGGGGAACGCCGTATGTGACCGCGCTTGCGAAAACTCGGTGGGCGCCGCAGAAGGAAATGGGCTGTAGCCGTGTGGTCAATAGGCGGTACCGTATGGGCGCACTGGTATGTTTGTGTTTTGCTGTGGCGTGCTGCCGCCCATTCTATTGGTCGATGACGAGCGTGATAAGTGGTGCGCGACGGGGACGAGCGCTTTCCCTGACCGCTCATCGAAAGGCTGGTGACGGCCCTGCAAGATACGGCCAGGGTGCAAAAAGCTTCAAAATAGTTTGAGGCGCAGCCTACTCCCTTGCAGCAGTTTTGGCAGGGAAGTATTCTGCTGTAGTCGGAGGAGGGAGAAAGGAGCGCAGATTAGATACACACAGACAGACACAGATCCGTTTGAGGGGTCCTCTGCCTAAGAGGCTGACTTGTGCCTCTGCGTAGTACACACTCCGGAAGCTTCCCGAGGAAAGAAAGTTGTTTGGCGCAAGGTGCGTCAAGAGATAAGACATGGCTGCATGCGTTAGACAATGTGTTGATGCAGACTTTTTTTTTTCACTTGAGTGATCGCAGAGATTTTCTAAAATGCAGCTGTAGTGGCCCTAGTGAGTCTGTGTGTAGGCAAATATCTATATAAGAGACGTGATCTGCCTTGACGCTGAAATTCATGAGCTTTGACATATCAGATTAAGGACGTTGACGTCTATACACTTGGTGATAGTGCCCGCTTGACACATTCTGAGTGATACAATGTCTGAATTCGAGGAGAAGAAGACCGTTGACGGATCCGTCTCGGAGGATGTTTACGTCCAAGAGACCAAGGTGGTGAAGTCCACTGGTCTGGCCGGTATGTACTCCAATATCATGAGCATGTTCCACGCCGAAACAAGAGGTATCGAGCTGATCCCAGAAGAGGAGAAAACCCTTAACGACGTCTGGGGTTGCGCCTCCATGTGGCTCTCTGCAAATATGGTTATTGCTACCTTCTCTCTGGGTGCTCTGTCGTACGGCGCCTTTGGTCTCTCGTTCGGAACATCTGTTCTTTGTATTATCTTCTTCAATATTCTTGGTGGTATCCCCGTTGCATTCTACTCCGTGCACGGTGCCAGATTTGGTCTCAGACAGATGGTTCTATCTCGTTTCCTCGTGGGAGACCTGGCTATGAGAATCTTTGCTTTCATCAACTGTGTTGCATGTGTAGGCTGGGGTGCCGTTAACATCATGTCTTCGGCACAGTTATTGCACATGGTGAACCACCAGGCCCTGCCTCCTTGGGCTGGTTGCCTTATTTTGGTTCTCCTCACTATTCTTGTTACTTTCTTTGGTTACAACGTTATTCATGCATACGAAAAATGGTCCTGGATTCCAAACATGTGCTGCTTTATTGCTATCATCTGCAGACTCGCTATGGACGGTGTGTTTATGGCTGGAATTCCTAACGATGACGGAACTGTTACCATGTGGGGCAAAGGTCGCACCACCGCTGGTGACGTGCTCTCCTTTGGTGGTACCATTTTTGGTTTCGCTGCTGGATGGACTACATACGCCGCTGACTACACCACTTACATGAGAAAGGATTACAATGCATACAGACTTTTCTTCTCTGTTCTCGCAGGTCTTTGCGTTCCTTTGATTTTCACCATGATTCTTGGAGCCGCAGCGGTCACCGGTGTGAAGACTAGCGAAAAGTACAGCACTTTGTACGACGAGTACTCTGTTGGTGGACTTGTGTATGCCATCCTTGTTCAAGATTCCCTGCACAAATTTGGTGAATTCCTCTGTGTTTTGCTTGCTCTTTCCACTGTCTGCAACAACATTCCAAACATGTATTCCATTGCCCTTGGCGCGCAAGCCTTCTGGTCGCAATTTGCCAGAGTTCCAAGAGTTGTATGGACTGTCATTGGAAATGCCCTGACTCTGGCTATCTGCATTCCCGCATACTACAGTTTTGAGTCTGTTATGGAGAACTTCATGAACCTCATTGGATACTATCTCGCTATCTATGATGCGATTTCTCTTTCCGAACACTTCTTTTACCTTAAGGGCTTCTCTGGCTACAACATTAAAATCTACGATCAAAAGAAGCTCCTCAACCCAGGATATGCTGGCGCCTTTGCATTCTGTTGTGGAGCTGCTGGTGTCGTTGTGGGAATGGACCAGACGTGGTACGTTGGTAAGATTGCCAGTAAAATTGGTGACTACGGTGGAGACATTGGTTTCGAGCTCGCTGCCAGTTTCGCTTTTGTCGGTTACAACCTGACAAGAAGCTTTGAAAAGAAGTACTTTGGTCGCTAATTTGATAACAACTCATCTTTTCTTCACGACGTGCACACATACGCCCGAGTTCACGTGCGCGCTTTAATTCTTGGGTTTCATGTTTCCTTCTATATTTATACGAGTCTATAACCCCCAATATGTCTGTCTCTGGTTTGTCGTTCTCAGCGCGAATGTCAAAAAATGAAAAACGAGAATTTTACTCCTTCTTCCTGTAGATGAGATGCTTTCATTTACATCTCTACACCGTTTAGACAAGCTCCTCACTATACTGTGTAGCACAGACACTACCGCAGATATGTATGCGCGTAGTGTACAGTATACGCACTCAGAAAACCGAGCGGCGAGGACTCATAGGAGGAGGAAGCTCTGGGAATCTTGCACGTCACGATAGCAGAAAGCTGTTTGCAACACCGGCTTTGAACCATGGATTCACGAATGCAGCCGAAGGGTGCAAGATTTTCAGAGTCGGAGAACTATGCTTCCCTCTGCCGCCTTGTTGACGACTTGACTCTCGCTTTGGAAGAGAGCGAGAAGATCAAGAAGGCCGTGTGGTCGCAGATGAATTTTCTTTTCCTTAGTATGCGCGAGCAATCCATAGGCGAGACTCAAGCAGAAGATGCAAGCCTTTTCAAGTACAGAGAGCAGATTTCAAAGTTGCACAGCGACGCAGAGGAAACACGAGCCGTGGATGTGGAATTACAGAAAAATGCAGCAGGCGACAACAAAGCAGAGCGCCTTGCCACCCTCAAGTCTGAAAACGAGAGGTTGCTAGCGATATTGAGAGATAGAAAGATATACAATGCCGAAGTACTTAAAACAATTGACTCATCCGAGAGTCAGTTGCTGGAAATTCTTGACTTGCTCTCCAAGAACCATCTGACTAAAAACAAGCAGATGTTGATAGAACAAGCCGAATATGCTGCAAAGGTTTCCTTTTTCCGGCAGAGAATATACACCAAATCCATGGAATTGGTGCACATCAATGAAAAAACGAAAGAGCTGTCTTTATGCCTGCGTAAGATCTTAAACTATTTGAATGACTCTCCAGAAATACACGATTTTGAAGTACTTGTACGTTCCTTAAAGAATGCTTCTATTTAGATGTTTCTACACTCTGGTGATGAACCAGTCCGTCGCAATTTTATCTTCCTTCGCCTCGCTTTTCATTTCCGTAACATCCCCATAATCGCAATCCACAGTATTGTTGAGCTCGTCCTCCCACACCATTTGAATAGCGCTTCCCTTTAACAACGAGTCCTTGGTCGTCTGCCAAGAGAATCTTACCTGGTTTCCCCAGCCGAAAACGGGATCAACATTGGAATTCAACCACTTGGAAGTATTCGGATCAGATGGGTACCCCGAGCCCCATTTAGTACCTTGAGAACTATGTAGCAAGCTGCTATCTCTAGTAACTTTGGCGACAACAGAAGCGGTAGAAACAATTGGATAAATGCTATCAGCCTTTTTCGTCACCGTTATTGATATACCAGGAAAAATCTCACTAAGCTTCCTTTGATAGGTTGCCGGTGGCCCAACTGTGTCTACATACACCTCCTTAACATTGACACCCTGATTCAGAGCACCCTGAATCAATTTGATAGTCGCGTCGTGTGCCATTTGATTCAAGTTGCAAATTCCTAGTGCTTTAGGCTTAAGCATACCACTTGATATATCTCTGGCAGTGAGTGACATTGTAGCCCACCCAACATTGTCAAACAATTCGGAATCCTTTTCTATGAGCTGTGTCACAAGCTGTGATCTTTTTTCTTCTGTGAGAGTCTTTGAATCCGCAAATCCAAAGTTTGTTTTCAAAGTATTTGAGTATGCTTTTAAGCTATATGCCACTCCATACACCATAGGTCCCAGTACGGGACCTCTTCCCGCTTCATCAACGCCAAGTACGACAGCTTCTGCGGGAGACTTCTTGAGTGCTTTTGGAATCTCAGTGTAGAACGAGGAGGTACAGGTCGAAATCGGCAAGCTCACTGACGGAGGAATGGGATACGTGGTAGGAACAAACTCCTTGGCAACACCTTTAAACCCATCATCCATCTGGATGTATGACTCCTGAGCCATGATTATAGCTTACACAGTTTCCTCCATCGATTCTCGTAAGATCGGTGAGAACCTTACATGGTCTATATAAACTCAAGTCGCGTCATCATAATAATAATACACAAATAAAACAAAGTCACGTGATATTAGACAGCTGATTTACTATCAGCATGCTTATAATAAGATGAAAGGGGGTTGGTTACAATAAATTACGACGTCTAGATCTCCTATCTATATGCAATGATCGGCCATTAAATGTAGAAAGCGAGGCGTAAGTAGATCTCATCAGGTCGAGGCAATGTTTGTAAGAGGCTCTTCCTCATACTCGACCTCAATTCTAGGTCTCTTGCGTCTCGAAGCAGCTGAGCTCTTTGAAGGCCCGTCCTCCTCTGATTCACTGTCACTGTCTGATTCAGACTGAGAAGCATCTGAGTTTGCTCCTAGCCACTTCTCCAAATCTTCCATTTCCACTAGTTCATCATCCTCTTCATCAGCTTCAACGTATTCTATCTCTCCAACATCAGAGTCTTCTGCTTCGGACTCAAGCTCCACTTCATCATCAGATTCAAAGTCGGAAACTTCCAGCTCGTCTCCGATGTCAGCTTTTCCAAGTACTTTCTTCCAAATTTTCTGATCGACATTCAGAGGCTTGTCACCATAAGCTCCGGATTTGAGACGTTCAAGGAGCTCTTTTTCTATTGCTTTTTCAATCCTAGCGGCAGCTAATGCCTTTCTTTCTCTAGTTTGCTCTCTTCTTTTGACCTTGTGTTTGACACCCACGTAATGGCGCTCGTCCTCCCTCAGCGCTAGTCTTCTTTCTGTGATAGCCACCTGCGTCAGTCGCGTCAGACGCTGCTTGCATTTATGAATTTGAAACTTGTTCCAGTACATCAAATGCTCGTCCACCTGCTGCAGTGCTTTTTTATAATCCTTACTCAGCTTTATGCGCTCCCACAAATTCTTGGGCAAATGCGCTCTCTCAGCAGTTTTCATATATAGATAAAGCTTTCCGTCCACAGATTTCACTGTTGCATATCGAGCATTGGCCAAAGGGCAGGACTGCCTATTACAGAAACCGGTAACATTATATTCATTTCGGCAGAAGTTCTGCTCAGCAGAGGTTTTGATTTTGAATGCACAAAACTGCTGGTTTATCACCTGCCAAATCACCTAAAAAAAGACATATGGCGTTAATAACTGACATATTGTAAATGTAGCTTCTATGGGATACTTACTTCGTCCGACATGATGTTGCCGATGAAGCTGTTCTGGGTATGATTCTATCTGATTATGCTCCTTACAGTGATGTGCTATAACATATTGCATCAATTATGTTGCAAAAAATTTTTTTTCTTCTTTTTTGTATAGGGGCCTACTGTAGAGAGATAGAATTTTCTTGCACTCTGCAGTGTACGTAATACTACTGTTTCCAGTGACACCTCTACACCACTTAGAAGCATAGCACGCACAACCAGCAGATGCGCGGGGATGGCGCCGGCTTAGTCTTCCGATGTTGCGATAGCGATACAAGACTGTCGTGCACCAAAATGAGTACCGCGTCACGCTCATATTACTGGTGCTAGTGGTATAAAACACCAATTCCAATTCCCGCCTATAGCTCCAAAGCAGTAAAACGATCTAAAAAAGAAAAGAAGGCAGCAGTCAACCCACAACTTTCTTCCGCAGCTCTATATACTGATCGTAGTCAATATGATCCTTCAAGCCGACATATCTAGTCAGCTCTATATCCATGTCCTTCCAATTGGAGCTGTAGTAACCGGCCTTCGCCACCAGATGAGCAAGTGTCTGCTCCTTTGTCCATCCTTGTTCAGTTGCCACCTCTGGCAGAAACGTGGCGGTTCGGGCTCCGTTTATGAGGATGCGTATGCCATGCTTTCCCAGCTCCCAGTCTAGCACGCTGTCAGCCTTTTCAAAGTTTTTCAAAAGGGTCACTGAACACTCAAGTGTTGATAACTCCGCTTCTGCTATTGGATCAAATCTTGTATCCTCAAAAGCCGCCACCAGAGCGTACTCCTGCACCCCCTCTGGGAGTTGCAAGTCTCCAAAATTGCCTATGCAACCTCTCAAATACTTCTTGCTGCCATTTTTGACGTTCCAGGTGACAAACAGAGGGCTGTGCTCAGCCGTCACATTATCAATGTGCTCTACGGCAAACCTTAGCTTTGAAAATTGCAACGCGGGGCTACTCGTCAGCTTTGAGTACAGTGTGTCGAATGCCAATGCGGCGTATGTCTTGACAGAGGTGGACTGTACGGTCATTTCTGTGCCCTTTGACTTGCCGTCGTGCTGAAATTTGGCACCGCCTTCAATGCGTGTTTGTGGGACTTAATTAAAAATTGATTTTACTGATATAATAAGGCTTGCAGTATCGGACCAAGTAGTGGGGGGAGTAGGCAAAACTAAAAGTAGAGCAAGCAAAAACAAAAAAAAAGCCAATTCACACATGTAGCTGGGCTGAAAAATTCAGATAAAAAAAAAAAACAAAGACACAGAGAACGGCAAATGGACGTAGTATATATCATACAGAAGCTTGATCACTGTCTCTCCCCCTTCCTTTTTGGCATACCTTCCCGGTAAGAGCAGCAGCCATGGCCACAAAAATCAGTAAGACCCTCACCACCACCCCAACCAGCAAGGTCCTCACCATCGGTGCCGGCTGCTTCTGGGGCGTGGAGCACCTCTACTTGAAAAAGTTCGACGGCAAAATTGTCGACACCAAGGTTGGTTATGCCAACGGAATCACCACCTCTCCTACATACAAGGAGGTTTGCTCCGGAACCACAAACCACACCGAGGCATTGCAACTCTCGTACGAGCCAGACCTCGTGTCTCTGAAATCCCTCCTCGAGTTTTTCTTTTTAATGCATGACCCAACGACGCTGAACCAGCAGGGACACAACTACGGTATCCAGTACCGGTCGGCGATATTCACCCTTGATAAGGAACAGGAGGACACTGCAAAGGAGGTGCTGGAAGCGATGCAGGCCAAGTGGTACCCAAACGACAAAATTGTCACCGCCATTGAGGCCCTCGACACGTTCTGGGACGCGGAGGAATACCACCAGATGTACAGCGAGAAGAATCCAGACGCTCACTGCGTTTCGCACGTTATTCGTACCACTCCTAAATAGACAACATCGGCACTTAATGAAAAGTTTCTGTTCATTGTTATATTCTTTCGCCTCTTCTTTTTTCCCTCTTTTATTGTAGCGTCGCCCGCTCTTACACTCTCTGTCTTTTTACTTCCTCCCCTGCCCAATGATCCCCAAACGGAGGCAGGCACGTGTGCAACAGCTTCTTTTATTCCGGAGTGGCTCGTTCGGATTTATGCCCCACTCGGAAATATGCTTCCATCTCTCTCGGATAAGGTCTTTTCTTGTGGGGAAGCCATGCGCGAAAAAAAAAAGCATTAAATGCTGGTTATTATATATATAGAGAAGAAAGGAGGGGGGCCTGCAGAACATGCATAACTATCGAGGTCTGACATAGTGTGGTGCTACCAGGCTCGACCGAGATCCGCAGCATGTCCTCTTCTCTCATCAAACAAATCACTACCAAATCGCCGAAGGATATTGTCATCCTTGGCGCCTTCCGGACACCAATTACCAGGGCCAAAAAAGGGGGACTTGCAAAGTTAGCTCCAGAGCAGATACTGTACCAGACCGTCAAGGGTGCGGTTGACAGAATACGCATGCCTTTGGACCAAGTGGATGATGTTCTCATTGGCACAGTACTACAGCAACTGGGAGGGCAGAAGGCCTCGGCGTTGGCTGTGAAGTCTGTCGGGTTCCCCTACCACACCACAATCAATACCTGCAATAGGCAATGCTCGTCATCGATACAGGCCCTTACATACGTTGCCAACTCTATCAGGGCCGAGGATTACAAAGTGGGTATGGCTGCAGGTGTGGAGTCCATGACACACGATTACTTCCCACATAGAGGTATTCCTGTAAGAATAAACCAGGAGCTATTTGATGGGGCCAGCGAGGACGCCAAAAACGTTTTAATGCCCATGGGTATTACATCTGAGAATGTTTGCAAAAAGTTTGGACTTAAAAGAGAGGAGCTTGATCAGTTTGCATTTGAATCACACAGAAAGGCTGCTGCAGCTACAGCCTCTGGTGCGTTCAAAGACGAGATCATTCCAGTGGTGACGACCAACGAGCAAGGAGAAACCATCGTTGTGGATAAAGACGATGGAATTCGAGCTACTATATCTCTAGAAAAACTGGCCTCTCTGCCTCCAGCATTCACAGACGATGGCCTCACCACTGCAGGAAACTCCTCTCAAATTTCAGATGGAGGATCAGTTGCGTTTCTTGCTACTAGAGAAGAAGCAAATAGAATGGGGATTCAGCCAATTGGTAGATACATTTCATCTGCGGTGGCCGGCGTGGAGTCTTCGCTGATGGGTATCGCTCCGGCATTTGCCATTCCCCAACTGCTAGCTAAACTGAACCTGAATATCAATGACATTTCCAAGTTTGAGCTCAATGAAGCCTTCGCCAGTCAATCTCTATATGTCATCAAAAAGCTGGGACTGGAGAAACAACTTGCAGAAGGGAAGATCAACCCCAAGGGAGGCGCCATTGCGCTTGGACATCCTCTGGGTGCCACAGGAATACGCTGTCTATCTACCTTGCTGCATGAAATGGAGAACGATGGCGAATTGGGTATAGTATCCATGTGCTGCTCCACAGGACAGGGTTATGCTGGCCTATTTGTGAGAGAGTTATAGCGATCCTGATTTCATGATTTAATAAGCGTACACGCCCCTTTGTATCTAGTTTATTTACTGCAAGGACAAAAAAAAGCTTATACAGTAATATACTGCAAGGTCATCTCATTTGTAACATCCATACACCGGTAGAAATCTGTATGAGCAGTTCTGTTTAGAATAATTGTGTAATGGAAACAAACAGCTAATAGCGATTGATGTGCTGCTTTCACAACTAAGCCACACCACGCTTCTAGAAGGGGTCACCTTTTAGTGGATACAGCGGATAAATATCAGCTTTGAAACTTGGGAATGGCTATAACTGAAGAAGAGCAGCAAAAATTGGTGGACAATTCCAGCACCATCATTCGCCAGCAAATCGCTGCGATGAGAAAGTGTCTGGACCAAAAGAACCGCTTCATGGACGCCTTGAAGCATGCATCAACCTTTCTGGGAGAGCTTAGAACAGGGCTACTGACGCCTAAGCAATACTACGTTCTTTACATTATGGTGTTTGATGGTCTTGAATATCTTTCTGAACATCTCAGAAATAACCACCCTAATAACCATTTAGCGGACTTGTATGAGTTGGTACAGTACGCAGGAAATATCATTCCTAGACTCTACCTGATGATAACCGTTGGAACAGTTTACATGTCAGTTCCTGATGCGCCTGTGAAGGAAGTTATGAAGGACATGATCGAGATGTGTCGCGGTGTTCAGCACCCTGTGCGAGGCCTATTTTTAAGATACTACCTTTCCCAGCGAACGAAAGACCTGCTTCCCACAGGCTCGGTCGGCAAAGAAAAAAACCAACAAAATGGGGATTTTAAAGACTCAATCAATTTCATCATTACTAATTTTGTGGAGATGAACAAATTGTGGGTCAGATTACAGCATCAGGGGCATTCTTCCGAACGAAGTAAGCGTACACGCGAGCGAAAGGAACTTCAAATATTAGTAGGTTCCAACCTTGTTAGATTGTCACAACTTGAAAATATTGACAAGAAGTATTATAAGGAGTTTATTTTGCCAACAATACTAGAACAGATCATCCAATGCCGTGATGTCATTGCCCAGGAGTATCTTTTGGACGTTATAATACAAGTCTTTCCTGACGAATTTCATCTATACACTTTGGATGACTTCTTTGGAGCTACTTTGCGGCTGAATGATGAAGTAAGCCTAAAGACTATTTTGTCGACATTGATAGGCAGGCTAATTGATTATAAAAAGAGAGAATCCAAAGATGATTTCATAAAGAGCTTCAAAAATATAAACTTGACAGACATGTTTGATAAATTTATTGATTTTATTAATAGGATCATTGAGCAAAAGCCGGACTTATCTGCTGATGATTTCAGCGAAATATTGAAAGGAATATGCGAGTTGTCAATGGCGTATTATCCAGATAATTTTGACAACATCAATGACATTTACCGGATTGCCATAGACAAATACAAGGAATGTTCTGCCAAGGAAAGAGCATCTGCGAGCGGGTGGAAGTCACTGTTACTGTGCCCAGTCTCTGGTTATGAAAATACAAAACTTCTATTAAAGTTGAATGATAGTTATTTGGAGTTTTTTTACCTTCAGAAAAGGCCCGTGAAGAAAGAACTGTGTAACGAGCTGATAGATGATTTCTTGGATAATGAAACGAAACTCATTGATGAAAATGAAGTCAATAGATTGTTTGAATTTCTGAAGACTCTGATTGTTGCTGATGATGATTTGACAGCCAAAAAACTTGGAATGATTTCTTCAACGTCCACCAATAAAAATGCAGCCGGTATCAGCCTCGATAATGGGCCCCAAGAGGAGCCTGACTCTCTCGAAGTGCTGCTGCAGAATGAAAAGATAGCCAAGGTCCTTCACTTAGTGCATAATAGAGACCCTTACAAGCATTTCCACCTCCTCTGCCACACAAAGAAATATCTTGTTTTAGGAAAAACCAAAATAAAATACACATATCCAACACTTGTCTCCATTATACTTAAATTGGTTCGAAGTCTTTATTTGGTGCATAAATGTGAGAAGCCAGAAGAAAAGAGACGCGTATCTGGACTTTTCAAGTTTATTTCCATGCTCATAAATGAAATGAACGAAATGTCGATCAGCCCATCAATCTGTTTGAACTTGAATTTGATTACTGCGCAAATCGCTGACGAGATATCGCTAATAGATATATCTTACGATTTTTTTATTGAGTCGTTTGTGCTCTATGAGCAAAGTATTGTGGATTCAAGATTGCAATTCCAAACACTTGTCACCATCATGGCTAAGCTGGTTAGTTCTAAGAGAATGATAGAGCTGAACATTGAGAACTTCAATATGCTGATCACTAAATGTACTCTTTATTCGTCTAAACTGCTGAAGAAGACGGACCAATGCCGGGCTGTGTATCTTGCCTCACATTTGTGGTGGATCGTGAGAGAAATTGACGAGTCTGTGACGTCTCACATTACACTGAAGAAGGATGAAAAAAGAGTGTTGGAGTGTTTGCAAAAGGCTTTGCGTGTAGCCGACAGCATACTGGATGTCAATGCCACTTTGGAGCTGTTTATCGAGATTCTGAATCAATCACTATACTACTTCATACATGGGAATGAGATTATCAATGTCAAATACCTGAACGGTCTGATAGAGCTGATTGACAACAATTTTCAGACCGCTGGGAAAGACTCTGCCAATGACACAAATACATCCCTCAGCTACACACACAAGCATTTTACAAGAACTCTCGCTTACATCAAGGAGCAAAGAGATATTGACGATCGGTTCCTAGATATTACTGTGGAGTAGGGCTTCTCCACCGCCTCTACAGGGTGCTAGATCAATGATTGATTACTTAATCGGTATTTTTTTGCGAGTTGTTTTCTTACGTTGAGCCCTGCGAGAATTTTTTTTTCCTCTCTCTCTCTCTTTTTTCCCACTGTATAAATAGGTGGAAAAATTTTCCTCCTGGTGAAAACTTGAAAACAGCAGAACCTTTCAGGAACAGCGGCCCCTGGTCGCTCGCATCTCAGGTAGAGAATGGAGCGCTTTGCGCATCTATGCCGCAGCAAATGGTAAGTACAGATCTGCTAGTAATGGTCTTTTGCGGTGGGAAGGTCGCACAGGAACAGGCTGGAGAGACGAGCAAACTGATGAAACCCAAGTATACTTCTTTCCCTATCCTATATCGACTATGACGACAGGGCTCATGACTGTCCCAGGGCGGCGGATATGGATTGCTGTTGCAGGAAGTCCATCTTTTCGCTGTTCGCTTTCACTCACTCGTTTGCGTGTGTTTGAGGGACTTTGTTTTACTTGCCAGTAATTTATTACGGTTCTGATCTTGACTCTCTTGTTGCCTTGTTCTAGTGTTTGGATTCTTCTTTCCAGCATCAAGAACTAGCGCATTGCCCCCACCTTTTAAGATGCAGTGTTCTAACTGTTAACCCGCAGGTCTGATATCTAAAGTGTTATATACCAGAGCATTTGCTGTGCTGTTGGGTGTTAAAACAGCAGCCTGACATGTTCACGTATAGTGTGATGAAGAGCTACCATAAACATTCGCAGTTTCCTCGGTAGATATACAGCATCAGAAGAGGACGAACCCAAAAATCCAATTCTGGTATATTGGTGACCGCCCATTCACTTCCTTGGATGTCTGATTATATGTGAATACGTCTGGCTACTGTGGAAGTGTCCGCTGTAAAGCATAATACACGCTCTTGCAGTTTTGGTTTTAGTTTTTTTTTTTCTTTGCTCTTTTTAATGACATGATCATGTTTGTTGTTCGTTCTTGCGTAAGCTAATTACGTCTGCTTGCACGTTTCCTCAAGCTCTTTGTTGATTTCCTCGGGTAGATCCTGATCTCCAACCTCAAGATCACCCGTCTTGTCGCCTGTCAAGTTCAAAAAGTTGAGGTCGTCGTTCATAAGCTCCTTTGGCGGCATTCCTAGCTCCTGTAATTGCTCCAGCGTACTGTTGATGAAATCCTTATCATTGGATTCATCAAAATCTGCTTTGTCAAAGGTGCTTATAATATCTTTTATAAGGCCATATTGTTTTTGGTAGTTGTCGTATTCGGGGTTCTGGGCGTTCTCTGGTTCAGACAGCCACTCAGGATACTTTAAATACAGATCTTTCAGAGGCTCGTAAAGAACTGTTTTCGAGGAGAGTTTGTCCAACATCTCCTCAAGTAAATTCCCTATATTCTCAATTCCTCCTCCATCTTCTAGACCCTTAAGGTCAAGATTCATATCTAGGGACTTCATCAGCGTAGTCAAAAGTTCATCATTCTTATCCTCCTCCTTCAGTTTCTTGTCAACGGTCTCGCCAGAGGTCTTTAACCGAGAAATAGTCTCAGAAATAACGTTTTGAAAACTATCGTTGGAATTTCCTTGCACAGTGCTTGACCGCGAACGCACTCGATGCTTGGATGATGTTTGGCCCGCGTTTCGCAAGAAGGAATCAAGATTGTCTGACAGCCCAGGGTCCTTCTCCGAAATCTCTTTCAAGAGCGATCCAAGCAACTCTTGCTCATCAAAAGACTCGTCCTGATTTTCCCTCTCGCGACTTGACTGTGCAACAGGCTCAGGAGTCTGTTCACCTAGGCCAGAAGTGGCTCCCGGAGGCTTGCTAAGCACTTCGTCCTGAAAATCATCAAGCAAGTCATCCAAGTCGTCTAAGTCGTCATCATATTCTTCCTTTCCAGAAATCTGGCTTTGCATTGTCCCACGATCTGACATAATTGATCTGAACCCGGCTGCTCTCAGGAAGTTGAGTATATACAAGAGCTTCACCGATGGAATATACCTTGCCAAATATATTCTTCTTGGCTCCGGATATATCCTATGTAGTCTTCTACTTACTCCACTCTTAAGTTTTCCGAAAAAAGGTTACTGGCACTCATGTGAAATTGGCAGAATAATCTGCCATCCTTATGTTCGTGTCAAAAGAACGATTTTTTTTCTCTCTCTTCCTCTCTACACGCTTTTGATTAGAGCCAAGAGACCTCTAATCCGTGACCGCAAAGCATGCCTTAAGTACGCGAAGGACATACTCATTTTAATACCATTCACGATCAGCTGACACCACCTTAACTAACACATGTCCGAAAGAAATCTTCGAACCGAGCGTATCCAACAGGAAAGGTATGTACCACTCGCAGCTTACAAAGACAAGAATAACGATACTAACGAGGGAACCGTTGATTGAGTATAGAAAGAACTGGAGAAAGGACCATCCTTTTGGCTTTTATGCCAAGCCAATGAAGGCCGCTGATGGATCTCTTGATCTCTTGAACTGGACAGCCGGTATCCCTGGAAAGGCCGATACTTTGTGGGCTGACGCTACATATCCAGTGACCATAACATTTCCTGACGAGTACCCTGCTAGACCTCCAAGAGTGCGGTTTCCCGCTGGCTTCTACCACCCAAATGTGTATCCATCCGGAACAGTCTGCCTCTCAATATTGAATGAGTCACAGGACTGGAGACCTGCGATTTCGTTGAAGCAGATTTTCCAAGGAGTTCAAGAGTTGCTGGACACGCCAAACCCAGCTTCGCCGGCTCAGGAGGCAGCTTGGAGAGCATATGTAAAAGAGAGAGACTTGTACGAAAAGAAAGTGAGGGAGCAAACTAAGCAGTATGCGAACCCCGATAGATAGCGGCAATTTGCTGCCTTTCCCGCTACATCGTATCTTAAATTGTGTATTATTTACCTGCCTGTGTGAGTGTTTCTATCAACCGAGAGAGAAATAAAGAAAAACATTTTGGCAATTCATTCCATTTCCTTGTACTGAATAAACCTTTGAAGGTTCTGCAACGTATCTTGTGAAACTTCCTTAAGATAAGGATCCACGTTTTTATCGATCGCCTTATATATTTTTTTGTAAGCTGGTAAAATGTCTTTCAGCGTCTGATGAATTCCGCCCTCATGATATAAAGGCTTGTTATACGAGTAATCGTCATCAAAGATCTCGAAGATAGCATTAATCGATTCGTTCAAAATGTATTCGTACATGTACTCATATTTTTTGTGGAGCTGTGACGAAGGCATGGAAGTGCATTTGCTGAGAGGTTCAATTATGCTGGACTGAGTGAGGAATTTGGCCACTTCAGTAACAACGTCTGATGAGATCTGTGATCTATTGGATGCTGCCAGTGTCAGTACTCTGATAGAATTCACAATAAATTGGGTCAAGTAAGAGTAGGAAACGGTGTCCGAAACAGCCAATTGGGACTTTATTAAGGAGAAAATGAGTTCAGGAGGAACTGTTAGTCCAATTTCAAGAATACTTGCAAAGTAGTTTAGAAAATCAATCATGAGTTCCAGGTCCCCGTCTTTCAGAAACTCACGGTTAGCAAGGGACATGAACTGAGGGAAAAAACCTTGATTTAGACCGTTTAAAGTTTGCACGTACCCCTCATCGACCCTGTCAGCTGCCTTTATATACAACGTCATATTGTTCAGGAATATCAACCCCTTTCCAGTATCAAAATGTGAGATTGAGAGATTGTTCAGAAAAGCACACATTGTCGTAAGCATGAATTCTGAAAACTTTTCGTTACCTTCTGATCCATCAACAGCTGTATTCTCCCCTTTCATTTCAATTATAGTACTGAAAAGATCAAACAGAACACCTACGGCCCTATAATTTCTTTCTGAAGCTGCCAGTTTTGCAGCATCTAAATCTGAAAGTGGGTATCTTGCACTGATGGAAAAATGCTCATTTGTCAAGTCCGGGTCAGAGTCGACAATTTGCACAAGCTTTGCAATAATAGTATACAGAGTGTCGTCATCCAGAGATCCTGAAAATTCTGAAAACTGAAAGCCTATACCAACGGAATATATCTTGGAAAGACTGTTTTGAAACTCCAATTCAAAAATCAGGGGGATGATCTCGTTGTCGGAAAATGCAGTGTCCATGAACTGTCCAGATAAAGTACACAGATCATAAATTAACTCTAGAGCAGCGGAAGTGAGTCTTTCGTCAAACTTGTTGACAATGAGACCAGAGAGAAATTTGAGAAAATTCATGTTCATCATTTTCTGAAGCATATTTTCGTCAAAAGTCTGCAATGAAATCTCTTGCGAAAGCGCATCAGTAAAACCAAGAATGCTCAGGATAAAACCACTGAGACCATTCTGCTGTTCGGTTAGGATTTCCAAATTCTCAGAAGCCTGTACCACACATGTCTCTAAGGCTGTCCATATGTCTGACCTCCATAAATACATTGCAAGACCGTAACCTTCATGGATTACTAGATTTTTTAATGTTGTTAACGACTCCGTAACAACATCTCTGTTTGCATCGTGAATCAACTTAGTTAAAATAATTTTGACAAGACCATTTTTCAAAAACGCAAGTCTGGAGTTTGAATCACTCTCGCATAGTGCATTAATTGATGTCAAACTGGAAAGTCTATCTTCAGCCCGCTGTGAGTCAATTTGGTGAATCAGATCGGCAATCGCTTTCTGGTGTTGTGGATCTACGCTATCAAACTTGAATCCCGGATTTGATTCATTACTTTGGCTCAGCAGCTTCGCCCTCATGCGACGCTGAGAATTCTTTGATCTCCTCTTTAGCTTTGCCATTCTGTGAAGCGTCACACTGTGAGTCTACCTGAAATATGAGGCCGCTCCACCTTTGCTTAAGATTGCTTCGTTAAAAGAACCCAGGACTGAAAGAAAAACGCTCTGAAAATTTTGAAAGAAAAACTTGCAAGCTTATGTCAGCATAAAGATACTGCAGCGAGGGAAGTCATCAACAGCTACTAGGATAAAGCATGTTCACCATCACCAGAGCAGCTGAAACAAAACCCATAAAAGGGTAAAAAGGATGTATTTCATCTCAAAAGCGCTCTATCTATTTCTTTCTCTGCTCTCGGGCGTCGAGAAAATCTACTTTAATGTTGTCTTTCTCCTCAGAAGGGGCCTCCAGCCGTTTTCTGATCTGCTCCCAAGCTTCCATCTTCGTCGCGTCTCTGTCCTCTATGTCATCTGTCTTGTAGTTGGGTATTTCAATATCGGTACGAAGGTTCCCATCCTTCTTTAACTGTTCAATCACAATTGGCTCAAAAAACTTGACGCCTGTATAGGTGCCAAGGCCAGCAAATACTAATACTGTGAGTAACTTGTGAGAATTCCTTGACATGATATAACGGCGTCGTAGATAAGCAACTAAAACTAAGCGACTTTATCTGGTAATAGATCAAAGTGACGGCAGTTCAGTCGTAAGTCAAGAAACTTCTATGCAAATCAACAAATTATAGAAATTAACACGCTTGGGTCAGGCACGCATATACCGAAATTTACACTGCTCTATACTTTTCACCAAAACTCTGGTAATACTCAAGCATCTCCGGCGTGATATTCTTGCTGATATCATTTAATGAGCTCTCAAAATTTTTCCGCGTAACCATTGTGCAGTCAGCGTTCTCCATTACAGCATTCAGTCCAGCTTCCTGGCATAAGAGCAC
This sequence comes from Ogataea maris, assembly GCA_030557505.1. Classification (NCBI taxonomy): domain Eukaryota; kingdom Fungi; phylum Ascomycota; class Pichiomycetes; order Pichiales; family Pichiaceae; genus Ogataea; species Ogataea maris. The sequence continues at coordinate 73,450 of JAKTPG010000001.1, forward strand.
GCACTCAGAGCCTGAAAATCCTGCAGTTATATCGCTGAGATCATCGAGTAGTGCTTTATCCAGCAAATTGAAGCGTGCTGTGTTTCTCTGTAATATCTGTAATCTAGCAGATTTATCTGGAGGAGCGACATACACATGTCTGTCCAAGCGACCCGGTCTTAAAAGAGCAGGATCTATAGAAAACGGTCTGTTTGTGGCTCCAATGATAATGACACCCTTAAGCTCTTCAACTCCATCAATTTCATTTAACATGGAATTTAATACCTGCTTTGAAACATTGCTTGATTCATCACCTTCTCTGTCAGTCGCCAAAGCATCGATCTCATCGATAAATACGATGGAAGGAGCCGCCATCCTTGCCTTCCTGAATATCTCCCTTATTTTCCTTTCGGACTCTCCAACGTACTTGTTGAAAACCTCTGGCCCTCTAATCGCCAAAAAGTTTAATCCTGACTCATGCGCAAGGGCTCTGGCAGTCATTGTCTTCGAACATCCAGGAGGCCCGTAAAGTAATAGGCCCTTTGGCGCCGATATTCCTAATCTTTTGAAGGTATCAGCGGCTGTCAAAGGAAGTTGGACCATTTCATTAAGCTTACGCTTCAAAATCTCCTGTCCGCCTATATCGTCCCAGGTAACTTTAGGAACTTCCAGAACAATCTCCCTCATTGCACTTGGAGTGATTTCAGCAATTGTTGCTTCCACATCATCCACTGATACCTTTAAAGTATCTATCTGCTCCAAAGCTCCATTAATGTCATCTTCATAACCGAAGCCTCTTGAAATACACCTCATAATAGACTCCCGACAGAGCGATACCAAATCAGCTCCAACATATCCATGTGTACGGCCAGCTAAATCTTTTATATGTGTATCAGATAAGTCGTGCTGTCCCCCCATGGACGCAAACTGTCGCTTAAGAATGTCAAGTCTTGCATCTACATCAGGAATTGGAATTTCCAGCTCTTGATCAAATCTTCCGGGACGTCTTAAACTAGAATCAATAGCGTTTGGTCGATTGGTTGCTGCAATTGTGACCACGGAACCATCTAGTCCATCTAAGCACATCAACAAAGTTGCAATCACCCTGCTATCAACCTCTGTTGTATCATCAGAGTTTCGGCTTGGTGCCAAAGAGTCTATCTCGTCTATAAATATAATGCTTGGCTGATATTTCATCGCTTCAACAAAGCATTCTCTTAATTTCTCCTCTGTTCCACCTAAATATTTTGAAACAATAGATGGTCCATTAATTCTTATAATATGACACCCTGTCGATTCGTGAGCTATGGCATTAAGAAGTAAAGACTTTCCAGTACCAGAAGTACCGTGAAGTAGCAGGCCATGAGGTGGGTTGATACCGAATTTTCTGAAAAGTCCAGGAGCTGTGAGCGGGACCCTAATAATTCTCTGAAGTTTGTCTATCTCTTTATTGAGTCCTCCAACTTTGCTGTAACCAAAGCGGCTTGGAGGCTCTGTCATTTTATCGACCTCATTAACTAATATTGTTGTATCCTTGGGATGAAAGAGATAGGGAAGAAGACTGTCCTGTGTAGTTGGAAACTTGGTGTATGTGTTCAAGGAGAGTTGAGATAACTTTTCTTCTACCGTCTCTTTTGAGTCTCTCTCGACTCCAGAGATTCTAAATTGGGAAAACTGAAGGCCCTCATACACGAGACCTATATCTGTCAATGCAGAAAGAAGCTCTTCTTCATTCACAGATTCCAAAGCAGTAACACTGACTTTGGTAGCATACTGAGGTTGCGCCGGTAGCTTCGAAAGAACAACACGATCCCCCAAGAGGAAGTCCCCAAGGCTCAAAAAAGGATGAGATAATAGAACAACATTTGGATCATACTTCCCTTCGTCGACATTCGACCACGATTTCAGAATTCCAGCAATGCGTTCCAATCCCTTTGATATTGAAACAAGGCTTCCAACAGACAAGTCACCGGAAGAGGCTACTTGGGGCGACACATAAACATCTGCTATATTCTTCAAATTCTTAACGTTGGAAGGTCTTAAAATAAACTCCTTTGGCAGTATAAATTGCTTGCTGGAGCCGCTCTCTGAAGGCTTCTTTGCTGAGGCGCTTCTTTTGGAAGCTGTGGAAGAAGCAGATGGAGTCACCATGGAGACACTTTCGGGCACAGCATACGACGCTCACTGTGAAAAGAACTTTAATATACAGAATCTAGCTAGTGTTTTTCTATCTTGAATAAAAAAAAATTATTTTCAGTAAAGAAGATAAAAGGCATCATAGACAGTTACTTCTTAGTGCGTGGTTCTGTAGCACTCAGTGGCACATCATGTTCCTGTCCGGGTCTTATGAAATGAGAACTGTGTCAATACTTTTACCTGGAAGCCGACGATTTGGCTTGGTTTGTCACTATAGAACATTAGCTCCGAACATAACCACATCGCCTAGGTCTGCTATAAAACCAACAGAGTTCAAGTATAAGCGGAATGTGCCGTTCAGAAGGCTAGCAGATTCAAGGGTCAGAATTCTCAAGAAGATTCTTCCGGAGAAGTATCTTTTGAGCGATTTTCTTATGTTCCGATGCATATACTCGAAAGAGCCACAAACATTGAAGACCCGATGGAATGATCCCAAGTTTGCAGATGCTGATGTGCGGATGACTTCGGAGAGCGCAAGAGTTTTGGGAAAAAGGCTTTTAAGACTTCAAATTCAAAAGCATCTGCTATCAAAGGCTTTAGAACTTCATCATGCTAATTTTGATATAATTCAGAATACTTTCGATCACGCCTCAGATGTGCGAGTTCTAGCGAGCATGCTCGTGCGTAAACGCTTTATAGACCAATTCCTACAAAGTCTGGAGCATCGCATGGAACTTGAAACCTTATCGGCATCCAACAAGCTTGTCAAATTAGAGATACATTCGCGATCTCAAATTCTTTTGAACTTGATTGGCTTCATATATTTCCAGCATGGGTTGCCAAAATGCATTGAGTTTGTGAACGAGTTTGTTATTCTAGGGAGAAATTCCGAAAAGTTGAACTACACGCACATGGGGCTGAAAGAAATAGCTTCCGCATCTATAACACAGGTATATTGACCTACATAATTACCAGTAATATACATATTAATGACTAAAATATGCCAAATGGTTTTGGTTCCCAGTTTTCATGGACACTAAAAACATATTCGTCCACATGGCCAGAGATGTCCCTCTTCTTGATGTTATCTGATGCGTCTCCCCAAGAAGAGTTGGATCTTTTCAAGAGCAGTTCGGGCATAAAATCTGCTGTCGAATACTTTTCCAATGCTTCTATAGATGCAGTAACCTTGTCGCGCAATGCTTTGGACTTGAGAAAAGATTCATTCCGATGGTTTAAAAGCTTTAATAATTCCAGGCCAAAAGAACTATTAGAGAGCACCAAGCAGTCAATAATAAAGTCAATAGACTCCGTATTGATGAATCTCTGGCAGGAAGAGTTTTTGCCAAAGCTGAGATTGTCACATAAAATGTACAATAACCAATTCTTAGCCTGTTCTATCTCTGAGATTGTTCTTGAAGCTGATGAGCTGGAAATCTTAGTCACAACCATTTCTAACAGAGCTCTAAATAGTTTGACAATCCGCTCAAATCCAAGTTCCTCTAAAATTGGACGAAACATAGCTCTGATTCCTGCAGTCTTTTTATCATTGAGTTCGCCTTTGATTATCAGGCAATTCTTGGTGATTAGATATTCAATCAGAAGAGTGTCGTCAAAAGATTTGACTGCATTCAGGCTCTTCCAGTATTTGAGGCCAATATCCGTTGAGTCTCCATGCTTGATGACTTTTGTTATATCATCTCTTCGTATCTTCTTTAGTACTTTAAAATGACTATGAAGCTGTGACATATTATCTTCTTTTACCGATATGGGATCAGAAGGCTTTAACTGAGTGCTAGAGTAAAGTTCTGTAATGTGCTTCCAGTAATTTTCATCAAGCCACTCCAAAGCATTTGAAGCTCCATAGCGCAGCATTTCCAAAGACGGTAGAGATTCATGAGTTCCTATATGCCTTATTTCGACAAAGTAGCTGGGAAGTTTCAATATCTCAGCAAGCTTGTGTAAACTGATGGCAAACATTGACTTTTGGAAAGGATCTAAAAGCCCGTTGCAAAACTTTATAAGAGACATACTGTAGCTGAGCTTTACAGGATTAACATCGACCCCCTTTACTTTCATTAGTTGTTCATCAAGCAGCACTGAAGACGTGAGCAAAGAAGTCGCCTCCAAGGAGTGCGGGGTGGCTCCACGAGTAGCATACGCAGACACTTTTCTTACTGCTCGCAATCTATTGTCATGTTCTGTATGATCATAAAACCACTCTCGAAGTTCTACTAGATCGTTCAGCGATTTGTAGCAGACAATCTGAGGAGTCCTGCTCATGGCTTTCAAGCGGATTTGCAGGCCAGTTTCACCAGCTCATGCTGAATCGTCTTCCGAGCGATCTTCAGAACCGTCAGATAAACATTTTTCTGCAGAAGATTGAAAATAAAACTAAAACCAAGGGCGTCGATCGCCTCTAATAGTCCGCTTGAACACAAGCTACTGTAGACAAAGTCATAACTACTCTGAGATAAGGACCAGTTTTCTACGGGATAGCCAAAAGCACAAGACAACAGTAGATGGCGGCTCGCATTTATCCATATGTAAGTTTGACTGAATGATCAGCTCAATTAAATCACGAAACTAAATAGAACTTAAAAGTAACATCCAGTCAAGTTAAATGGGTGACAAATTAACTATTAAAAAACATGCATCACAACTTCTCTAACTAGCTTGCAAAAAGGAAAGATTTCTCTTGAGCTCTTTAGAGGTTGTTATCCTTAACTATCTGGATAATATCGGAACTCTTGTAGATAAAAACTTCATTGTCTTCAGTGATGGGTTGCTGAGATATGAAGTACGCAGCTTTGGCCACATCTTCCGCTTGAGTTGGACTAAGTACTCCGTGAAGGTAAGATTCCCTAGTCCAGTTTCCTATTTTCTGAAGGCATTTTTCCATGACTGTGTCACGAGCTCCCTCTCTGTGTCCGAGAAGCAAACCTGGGCGAAGAATGATGGTTCTTCTGAACTTAAGATCTATAAGATCCTGTTCGATTTTTCCTTTGGTGTTCATGTAGAGGTTAAATGAGTCTTTATTCGCTCCCATAGATGATACTATAATAGCTGTGTCAAATTTCCCCGATTCCTTAGCGGCTTTGAAGGCAGCAACGTTTACGCCATGGTCAATGGCAATAAAGTTTTTGCCACCACCCGCCGCTTTCCTAGTAGTTCCAAAAGCAGAGAAGTATACTGAAGAAGCAGGAAGGTCCACATTTTGTATAATTTGTGGCCATTTTCCAGTCTGCTTCTCAATGATAGTCTTCAAGTTTTCCGATTTGTCGCCATCTATGGCTGGTTCACGTCTGGCTAAAGTTACGATCTTGCTCAAAAGTGCATCCTTATTGACAATATTCAAAAAGCGTTCACCAACAAGGCCTGTGCCTCCAAGTATGAAGAATCCTGGAGCCTGGTTGCTCATCTTTGACTTGAGTCCCCAAATTGCGATACTAGGGTCTTTTACTCAACAGGGTACAAAGCGGTTCGATTTACTTAGCTTTTCAAAGTTACCTCCTCCGCCCCACATACTTTTTAATAAAGGTGAGGATAAAATTTGCCCTGGCACTACTGCAAGACCGAACTTCCGACACTGCATGAAAAACCGAACGAGGTAAATTTACTTAGCCGGTTGGCCCCGCTTTTACTAAAAGTTCGCTTCTATTATTGAGCTACATTACTTGCTTCATGGCTAGAGAGTTCAATGCATAAACAGCTATGAGACGTGGATCATCGCTCCAAGGCACTAGACGACTATTGTCACCCAATGTGGCTGCACGAAATGTAGTGACAAGAGGATTGGCCGCTCGGTGGTATTCGGACACTGCTAGCACTGAGAAGACAGATTCGTCTGGGAAACCTTTTTCAAAATCTGAGACTGGAAGCAGTGGCAATTCTTCAAGATCTTCCTTTTTCAAGACAGGGGGTGCTTTGTTGTTGGGGGCCCTAGGAGGGGCCAGCTATATATCCTTTAAAGTTGCAGAACAGCCTCCGGAATTTCTTTTCCCCTCTTCCTCAACGACAAAATTGAAGGATACAGTTTCTCCCGTTTATGGCAAAACGGATGTCGCTGTGCAGGAGCTTATGGCTTTGTTGGGTCCTTCAAAGATCACAACGTCTACTTCAGAACTAGATAACCATAGTGACACGTACTTCAACACACACCATGCAGAGCCGGGCCAACGACCAGTCGCTATTATTTATCCTGAAAGTACAGAGGAAGTATCTGAAATCATGAAAATATGTCACAAGCTCAAGGTGCCGATCGTACCGTTTAGCGGTGGAACCTCATTAGAAGGACACTTTACTCAGACTAGAAACGGAATTACGATGGATATGGGCAGAATGGACAACGTGATCTCACTTAACAAAGAGGATTTAGACGTAGTGGTTCAGCCAGCTCTGGGTTGGGAATCTCTACGGGATTACCTATCTGACTATGGCCTGATGTTTGGACCGGATCCAGGAGTAAGTATAACTCAATTTTTTCTACCAAAGCTTTTTGCTACTAACATTGGCATATTAGCCTGGAGCTTGTATTGGAGGTATGGCTGCTACTTCATGCTCAGGAACTAACGCTGCCCGTTATGGTACTATGAAGGAAAATGTATTGAGTTTAACCGTGGTTCTTGCGGACGGGACTATTGTGAAGACTAAACAGCGTCCGAGAAAGTCGTCTGCTGGATACAATCTCACCGGACTTTTCCTCGGTAGTGAAGGAACTCTTGGAATAGTTACTGAGGCAACTTTGAAGCTACATGTTAAACCTAAGTTTGAGAATGTAGCAGTTATTTCGTTTCCTACAATAGGAGATGCTGCCAGCACTGTTGAACAGATTGTTCAGCAAGCTATATCTGTGAATGCTTTGGAGCTTTTGGATGATAAAATGATGAGTTTTGTCAATAAATCCGGAGAAACAAATTTAAAATATGATGAGGCTCCAACTTTGATGCTCAAATTAGGAGGTGATTCAAAGAGTATTGTCAAGGAAGTCACAAAGAAGGTTCAGCAAATTTGCCAATCCAACAATAACAAATCCTTCCGCTTTGCTGAATCTGAAGAGGAGAAGTTTGAATTGTGGAATGCCAGAAAAGTGGCACTTTGGTCCACTATTAGCTACGGCCAAAACCATATTGACAAAGATGTTCAAATTTGGACCACGGATGTTTCTGTTCCTATCTCTAAGCTTTGTCACTCGTTGCAGTCAACCAAGGAAGACATTGAGAAAGCGGGATTGACAGCTTCTATAGTTGGCCATGGTGGTGACGGTAACTATCATGCTTTAATTCTTTTCAAGAACAATGAAGAAGAACGGGAACGTGCTCATAAGGTTGTGCAAGGTATGATTGACAGGGCTATTCAGGTAGAAGGAACTGTCACTGGTGAACATGGAATTGGCTTTGGTAAGAGAGAGTATTTGTTGGAAGAAGCTGGTGCTGACAGTGTGGATTTAATGAGAAAAATCAAGCTCGCTTTAGATCCTTACAGAATTTTGAACCCTGATAAGATTTTCAAAACAGACCCAAATGAACCTGAACCAAAGCATTAGCTACATATGGAACTTAGTTATTATTATTATAATCAACAGGCAATATATATCCTTAGAAATCAAGAGTAAGTAGCCCTGCAATGGCATTTAGGTGCCTGGGCTCTAACAAATCGTCCGCGGGTTTCATTTCTTCTGTATCCTCTGCCATTTCTGTGCTTTCGGTTGCGTATCGCTTGCTTTCTCTCCCTCTCTCTTCGAGTCTCTCCTCATTGGACCTAACAACGGCCTCTGTAGTGAAGAGCCTGATGTACTCTGAAACCATCTGCAGAGTCTTTTGGGTGATGCGGATATCGCTGTCTGAAAACGACACCGTATGAAATAAACGTGCTATAGTTACAAGATCAACATTATCATCACTTACTCCTGGAGTGTTCTGATCCTCAGACATACCGCAAGAAGTTTACTATAAAGCGAATCCGTCAATTTATCTTCAGATCCTTGATATCCCAGGCTACGCGTCTTTTTAATGCGATAAATAATAGCACAGAAATATTTCACAAGCAGACCTCGCTATAGCAGGACGATCGACGTACTAAAATTTTGTTAAGACGCAACCTCCCATTGCTCAAAAGTGGATGAGAGGAAACAAATGGCATCCATTACTGTAAAGCCTTGACCCCTTCTGTCGTTGTGTCCATCAGCAGCAAAAGGAATCCAAGAACGGCGCCAATCCTGCTCCTCAGCAAAATTCTAGTCTCATAGTAAAGAAAATTTTATTTGTTGTGGTTTTCTGATAGCTATTTATTTCTTGAACCGAACTCCCGATTCTTTCTCTCTCTCACTCAAAAAGAGAAGCAATCCTTAGAAGATATTGTTTATTTGCCGAACAGTTCGAAGAAGTGGAGAACACCTGGCTTGTTATATGTGTACATAATGTCCGGCAGTGAGGCTCATGATCCTGTGAAGGACTCACCTCCAGATCGGAAAGATGCCTCTGAGGGAGGAGACAAGGCAGAGTTAGAATATTTATCTTCTCCTCTACCTGGTTTGCAATTAGAGAGCATAGATCACATGAACGACGAAGAGCTGGGCATTCATCTTCAGAAAATAATACAAGAGGACGACCGCTTGACTGAGGTCTCGATCGTGAAGGCTAGCAAACTAAATGAAGAGCAGAAGAATAATTCTTCTACCATTAAAGAGTCACTCGATGACAATGGGTCGTCTTCTTTAGCGCAGACACACAAACAAAATTCAGCAGAAACCCAATCTCATTCCAAACAGATGGAGGAAGAATCGCTGCCGAAGGAATCAATTTCTGAATCTTCAGCTTTCCACCATGAGACAGACAGCACGAAAAATGGTGATGATGATACATCACCATCAGACAAATTTCCTTTCCAGCAAGAGCATTCCCCTGTCAGTATGACCATGTTTAATGGTATCTCGGTTCCAAGTCACTCTGAATTGGTGAAGGCTGAGGAGCCGTCAGCCTTATTAGCGTACAGGGAATTGATGAAAACTCAAGATTCTTCTTTTCTACCAGTAGATGTTGTCCATGCCCAGTTAGCTGCCCTTCCCTTACCGCTAGTTGCACCTCGTGATCTCTCTTTCAACATCCAGTTGCTAGTGAATACTCTGCCGGTTTTAGATAATTTGGCGTCGCAGATTTTGAGAATCCTATCTCAGGGACCTTACGAAAAGATTATGGAATTGGTGTCTAACAGAGATTCGTACACTGGAATAGCTTTCAGCAATTTGATAGAGCTGTTTGAGACTACGAAAAGAGTTTACAATTCTGAGGAAAGTCCCTTTTTCACTGTGGAGAATGCGACTTTTGGAGTTTGGAAATATGGGTCAGAAGCACCTTCCTTTTTGCAAGGAAAAGAAGATAGCATAGAAGGAACTCTGAGGAAAGTTAACTTGGCAACGTTCCTTTTGGCAACATTAGGCCTCATCGATTTGGGTTTCTTTTTTTTGAATGAGGCGTTTTTAGATGTTTTTTGTCCACCACAAAACCTCGACCCGGCGGATTCAATATCGAACTTGCGGAACGACGCGGGTCTTCATTCCAGCATTCCTTCCTCCACGCTTATCTTTGGGCAAAATAGATTAGCACCAATGAACCAAACGAAATTCTTAAAGTCGCAAGCCATACTTTTCCTGGAACTAAAGACGCAGGCATTTATATCTGCCTTTGAGCTTGGTGACAGGTCAAAAGAAGAGATCATCAACGATCTTTTTCCTGAAAATCTTGATGAGACTTTGCTAAGGCGGAAGGACCCTAATTTTGATTCTTCAAAACAAAAAATAGTGCGCAACTCTACGCTGTTCACACCAGCAGAGCTTGATTTTCTTGCTAGATGTGACTCCAGAAAGAACACTTTAATGAACGCTAACGAGAACGACTCACTGATGGAGAAGTATGAGTGGGTGAAGTTTTTAAATGATCTGCTTGATTACGTCTCAAAGAATGTGGGCTTTTTGATTTGGGGCCCTAAGGGTAAAATTACTAAAGAGCTGACACGATTACGTGAACAGATGAAAGATTCTGGTATGAAGCGAGATCGGTCTGAAGAATCCAAAGAAGTTCCTGGCAGCATGTCAAATGTTTCAGACGTAAGTCAAATACCAAGTATGGACCTTCATTTTTCGAGACAAGGGATCAAACGCCCAAGACCCGTGCGACAGAATAAAGCCATTGGCATCAGAAGGGCATGGAACGATCAGGAGGAGGAAGCCCTTCGAGAGGGATTGAAACTGAAGGGTACGCAGTGGACTGCTATCTTAGAACTATTTGGCCCAGGCGGATCAGTTAATGAGGCGTTGAAAAACAGAACTTCTCTGCAGTTGAAGGATAAGGCCCGGAACTGGAAGGTGCACTATTTGAAGCACGGGATAGAGCTTCCTGATTACTTGGTTAACGTTACGGGTGATGTGGAGAAGGCGAGTATGAAGGATGCGGCTGTTGACTCGGGTGAAGTTCGGAGACCTAAGGCTGGCGCGAGACATCCAAACGTGCAAACGAGTTTGAGCAGAAACATACAGCCGCCGAAGGACGCTACGAAAGCACAAGATGAAAATGTGGAGAAGTTTCCACTCAACTTCGAGAGAGACGCGAGCGAGAAGAAACTTGAGGAAGATTCTGGTCCTTCGTACGAGGACATTATCAACAATTTATTTGGCCAGAGCGACAAATCTGGCGACAAGCAAGGGGAGGCATCATCGAAGCTGGGCTCTGAAAAAGAAGCTGGCGTGTCGTCCCAGACTGCGAGCTCCGAGGATGCTGCTAACCAGCTTAAAGATCTGGTAGCCCAGGCCTTCAAGTCGTGAGGAGTTTTCGTAAATTATCGGGGCACTGGAATATTCACCATAGTGATTTTTCTAGAAAGTGAAGCTGGTTTATGCAGCCCGCAGGAGTAGGGGAAGGAAAATTTTTGATGACAATTGCACAAGCTTTCAAGCAAAAAAAAAAGGAAAAAAAGAGAGAGCATTAATTATTGAAAGCTTTTTTTTTTGCTTGTTTTGCCATTTTACTCTTCTTTTATACTGTTTTGTACTTTTAGGTGAATACTTTGTAGATTACTTTGCAAACTGTCGGATTGTGTTTGATTCTCTCTTAAAAAAGAAAAGGGCATGATGAGCAATATATTCGCCAACTGTGTTCGAAAAAGGGTGATACATGCTTCGCCCAAGAGTGCCTCGAGACGGATAAGGGCCGGCTTCGCTTGGTGGAATTTGGGTCCACGCGGGAGAGAGTTCCATACAAGCGGCTGCAGGCTCTTGGAGAATCCGTACAGAACACTTGGTGTAGATAGCAATGCGTCTGCCTCGGACATCAAGAAGGCGTACTATAAACTGGCAAAGAAGTTTCATCCTGACATTAACAAAGAGGATGGTGCTGAGAAAAAGTTCCACGAGCTACAGGAAGCATACGATATATTAAGCGATCCCGCAAAGAAGCAGCAATATGATCAGTTTGGAGCGGCAGCGTTTGACCAGGGGCCAGGAGCAGGCCCCGGTGGTGCGCACGGTGGAAATCCGTTTGCGGGGTTCCACCAAGCAGGCGCCAACCCCTTTGAAGGATTCGGAATCAATTTGGAAGACCTGTTTGGAGGCATGGGGGGCAGCACACAACAGCGTTCTCGCGTTCAGCATTTTCAAGGCGACGACATTGAAATTCTGAAGACAGTCACGTTCAGAGAGGCCATTTTCGGTGCCAGGACGACCATTGAGTACAAAGCGTTGGGTAAGTGCCCTACCTGTGGAGGCACTGGACTCAAGAAGGACAGAAAGAAAACTACATGTAAGGCCTGCGGCGGTACAGGCACCCAAGTTCATTATTTACAGGCGGGATTCCAGATGGCATCGACCTGCAAAGTTTGCGGGGGTACTGGTGTCACCATAGACCCACACGATGCGTGCGACACCTGTCACGGAGAAGGTGTCACAGAGCAGCTGAAACAAACAGAGATTAATCTTCCGAAAGGCATCAAGGATGGCACAAGAATTCGGGTGAGTGGTGCTGGTGACGCGCCTCACACCACAACCTCGAAAGGAACGATTTTGAGCAACGGTGATTTAATTGTGAGAGTGAAGGTGCTTCCTGACCCAGAGTTCACTAGACAAAATCAGAACATCGTGTACCACTGCAAGATACCAATGACCACTGCTGCTCTTGGGGGCGCTGTCCAGGTTCCAACACTGGAGGGTGCTAGAATACAACTCAAGGTGCCTCCGGGTTCTGAGCACGGCAGAGTGATCTCAATTCCGGACCGTGGCGTTCCATATGGAAGTGGTCGTAGAGGTGATTTGAAGGTTGTTTTTGACGTGACGCCACTGAAGCCACAGAATGTCACGCAGACGGCGCTGCTAGAGGCGCTCGCTGACGCGTTTGGCGATAACACGGCAACCCGTTTAGATCCTTCGTGGAAGCCCTTGGAGAAGGTGGACGGCGCAGAGAGCGGCGACGCCACATCGAAAGCTGACTGCGAACACCCTACGAACCTACGGCGCATCGAGTCGTTCCTGAGCAACACCTTCAAGAAGATTCTCAACAAACAGGACTCGGACAAATCATGAATGAAGTGTCTCTTCCAGCTGCTTGACTGTATATAAAGTGTTTCACTTCCCTATATATTTATTATATGTACATATATTCACATCTGACCAGCACCCTTGCATAGCCATTTTTAGCACTTCCTACATTTAGAGTTGTTGTTAAAAAGGCGTTTACATCCCCTTCCTCCTTCCCCCTTTCTCTTTTTCAGGTAGTCGGGCCCTTCTCGCCCCACCTCCCCCTTGTCTTTGTCAGGTGCAATATTGTTCTTTTGCCTATTTTGGGTGTGCAAACACGACTAAAAGATTTTGCTGGTGCACGACTTTACGTTTTGATGAACTTGTGAGGTTTGGAGAGTTTAAAATTAGAGCCAGTACGCTCGGCAAAACAAGATTTAAGGGGGGCGGGGCAGTATCGTTGGTATACAGCCCTCTTGGCAGTTAATATACTTGCCCCTAAGCATTGTTGCTTTCTTTTGCTGTGGTTTTGACGGTTTTGCTTGGAGGCCGGATTTTGGGCCGTCTTGATTCAGCTGCTCATAGAACGGGCTGGTCATTCTCTCGGTACGAGAATGAACCGCGTTGTGAGAGCCTCAGGGCCCGCTCTCGACATCATTCAGGAGTCCTTTGAGGATATATCACTGCAGCATGAGACTACCACTCCACAGAAGAGCTCTGCTCAGTACAAAAGAAATTCATATCCGTCTGCACGAAAACCAGTTGCCGGTAACGAACACCGTCTAATTACATCAGTGACTCCACAATCTACTGCTTTAACAGTTACGCCGTCCCAAAGATACAGAATTAACCAGAAACAAAACCGGCAAATATCAAAGAGAACCAGAAAGAAAGGCATTAATGATCTGGATCTAGGTTCTTCGGATATGTTAGATATCTCGGACCTTCTTTCGGACGACGAGCTGCCTGATAACCTTATTGTATACAACGTGCCGTTTTCGAGGTCACTGCGCTCTCTCCATGATAAAGAGTTCAAGTATAGGAAACCAGTGCCAAAATCTAACTCCAAAAGTGGAAGCATGTGCAGCTTGGGATCGCCATCAACAAGAGCATCTTCCATATTTTCAATTGGGTCAGATATGTCGGAGCTTAATTTTGACGATAATGATACAACAATGTTAAGTGACTCCAAATTACTGGGTCTCGAGGGAGATGCCAAAATGAATGAGTCTCTGCAAAGAATATCTTTTTTGAGTGGCTATCGAAGTTTAGCTGTTTCACAAACTTCGTTGGCTTCGATAGAACCCAAGGAGAGTGATGGCTTAGTGGGAAAAGAAAAATTAGCCTATCTTTCAGTAACGAGACAGACCAATCTGCCTCCCAAGGATAAATTTGAGGCTGTGAGACATCAACAAGATTTAGATAAGCTGATACAAAAGCAAATACAATCGGAGAAGCAAAAGCTTGTAGAAAGAAAACGCTCATTGCAAAAAGCCAAAGAATGTTTGCGCGCAGACTATACATCGTGGGTCAAAGTGTTAGGGAGCTATGAGAAACTGGTTTCTCTTCCAGCCACAAGAGAGTTATGGTGGAGAGGAATCCCAATGGCTCTCAGACCAGAAGTTTGGATGAAACAGATGGGCAATAGTTACGATGAAGAAAAAGACAATTTGGTTGAATGGCTCGAGAAGGCCGACGAAATAATAGACAGTGCCTGTGACTACAAGTTATTGAAAGATTCAGCAACATCGAAGTGGCAAGTGCGCAAATTTGAAGCTGGGCATTCGGCATCAGACTTGAGCGCAATATTATCCGTTGAGAAATATGCGAAGGAGATTCGGAACTCCTTCCCAAACATGATAGTCTTCCAAGTTGGCTCAACATTCGAATCTGTTCTTAAAGTAATGATAGCATTTGACTTAATGAAGGAAGTAGATTCCAGAAGATCATTGAAGCAAATTAATGTATCTAAGCTAGCAAATTTGATATGTGTGCTCTTTCACAATTTGAAAGATGAGCGAAGTTCCCTGATGATGCTGATGGCGTTGGTAACTAGAAGACTTCCACACCAACTGCTCACTGAGGAAACTGACAACAATGAATATCTAGAGGATATCAAAGAACAATTTGAAAAGTATATGGCTAAGGAAAGCCAGCTTGTCAGCGACCATTTCAAGTCCATACAACTCGACACAATTGAATACTTGCGACCCATAGTTTCAACCATATTTTCAAACTGTCTTGACATTGTGGTTTTGGGACGACTGCTTGACATTTATATATTTGAGGGAGACTCCTTCCTGCTTCGAACTCTGCTCGCATTGTTAAAGAAGATCAGTTACAAATTGTTGGGATCGAAACAAGAGGTAGCGGATATTTTGGGATATCAGTGTCTGAAGATACTCAACAAAAAGTCAAATGATTGCTATAAATACTTAGATGTTGGGGATCCTGATGAATTTATTACCTTGGTACGAACAATTTTAAGAAAGCACTAGCTTTCTTATACGCATCTCTTTCTAGGGTTGGCATTATGTGAATATTTAGGTAGAAACGATATTAGCAATTCCATTTTTCATGACTGGCACTCCTTGACCTTGCCTAGTAGCTCATCCCCATCTGTAGCGGTCTTGACTCTGACAATGTAAGTATCCATGCTTCCGTCCGCATTGAAAGAAGGAATTCTCAAAGTGTTCCCCTTCCCGATTAAATCATATTTCACATCACTTCTAATAGAGACATTAAGCAGTACATTTTGACTTCCTTCAGACCTCACTAAAATACGTGCTTTCCCTTCATTAGTTTTGTTTCTCAACACCTTGAGTTCTCCTAATCCTACTGAAGCATATGGATCAGCCTCATTGGAAGGATCAAACTTAAGCACTCTGGCTCTTTTAGTGTACAACACTTCCTCATCTTCTTCTCCAGTCTTCGTGTCCACTTTCTTTGTAAGCTTTACAAGAGCAAATTTAGCATCGTCCTCGTCATCCTTTTGGGTCTCCTCCTCTGCGTGATCTTCTTTGTTGTTAGCGGTACTTGATGTCTGGAAAGTTACTGGTTCTGTGCTTGGCTTGCTGAATGAAAAGCCAAAAGCCGAAGGCTTTTCCTGTGTTGTAGTTGATGAACCAAATGAAAACGGACTGTTAGCTTGCGCGCCAGCAGAAAAAGAGAATACAGGCTTTTGTGCCTCTTTTGGTTCGGATCCATTAGATCCGCTCGCCCCAGAAAAGCCACTAAAATCAAATTTCGCGCTGCCAGAGACAGAAGATGGTGCCGTGGTTTCTTCGTTTTTAGATTCAACCTTGATGTCTGTACCTGAGTTCTCTGATTCTTTGCGTTGATTTGCAAACTGAAAAAGTGGCGCAGAGGGCTTATCAGTGACGTTCGAAGAGCCAAACTGGAAGCCCGTCGATGGCACATTAAACAGAGGTTTTGCAGACCCATCTGTTATGACAGGTTGCGGCTTGTCCAACGTTGATTTATTGAATTGAAAAATTGGTTTTGTTCCATTCCCATTCTCTAGCTTTTCTCCTGTATTCTGGAGGCTTAACAAAGAAGACCCACCGGACTGTTTGTCCTCATCAGTAGGCTCCTTCGGTTGAGCCGTTGCAGCACCAAATTTGAAAGTAGTTGCTGGAGTCGTGTTCGATACGTTAGAAGTGACTCCAAAACTGAACTTTGGAGGTTCTGATGATGTTGGTTGTATAGCAGACTGTGTGGTAGCTGGAAATAGAATTTGAGAACCTGACTCCGAATTTGTGGTCTCCGCAGGTTTTACACCCTTAAAAGAAAATGATGGAGCGTCAGAAAATTGGACTAGTTCTGTGGGTTGAGCACCTGTTTGTTGACTTGAGCGTGTCGCCACTTTGCCAAATGTAAATGTCGGAGCTGACGATAACTCTGCAGCCTGTGCCTGTTCCTTCTCTGGCTTTGTTGCCTCGAACTTGAATGCGGAATCTTTAATTTGGGTTCCTGAAGCCAATTGGAACTTCGGCCCTTCAATCTTCACATCATCATCGGAATCGTCCTCTGGAGGTGGCTCATATCCAAATTTGAACCCGTAGTCTTCGGATTTCGGCAAAGTCTTTAGCTCAAACTTCGGACCTTCTATTTTAATTTCATCCTCAGATTCTTCTTCATCTGGAATGACCACAGGCTTTTCGGATTGCTTCTCTGAAGCTGCGGAAGAGACCTGGCTAATTGAGGGCTGTGGCATGGCGACTATCGTAGTAGGCTCGGGTTTGCTCTTCAGTGCAACTAGATTTTTCACTTTTATTAAGCCTCTGTCAATCTTTTGGTGATACTCACCGTACTTGTCAAGTATTGGTGTCAGATCTGCCAAAGGATTTATAGACACAGAGCTCTTAATTGATTCCAAAAATAAAGCATTGAGAGATTTTAACTGAACTGCCTTGTCATTTTCGGATACACCAGACATCGAATCTGTTGATACCTTGTTCGAAAGAAAACTGAATGAATTTGGCTTGGATTCTGTTGGGTTACTGACAGGAGCGCTTGCATTGAAACCAAAAGAAAAGCTTGAGCTTGGAGCCTGGCCAAAATTCGCCAGCTTTGTAGCAGATGCCTTACTGTTTTGTGAAATCGTCTTCAGCTTCGCTATTTTGCGTCTTGCCATTACCTGTTGGGAGGCCCTAACAGGCTTATCAGGAGAGTCATCATCAGATACTTCTTCCATGAAATTTTCAGCAGTAATCTGCGGTTTGGAACGCTTTCCAGACATGATAATGTGACAGCGCAGTTGAGAATACCTTTGAATTCACAAAAGCAGACACCAAAACTTAAAGACTATCGCACATTACACTCTTTCTATAAGAAAGATTTCGATTGTCCCTCGCCTTCAGGTGCTTCAGCGACAAGATTACTAACTTGATTAAGATCCACCTTACCTTTCAGGCTTCCTGTTAAAAGTACTCACTTCTACGTCACTCGGCGACTGTTATTAAGTTCTACATGTGTACGGATGTTTAGATCAACAGAATTGATTATTTTTTCAAAAATCACATGACAGTTAAAAGGGCGCATTACCCTTATTATGTTTCAACAGTCACACTTATGATGATGTAAGCACGAAAATTTTGTGCAAGGAATCGATCCATTGCCAGTGCTCGAACGCTTTGCAGAACAGAGGTTATTAGTAACGGTGTTTTAAAGTGAAAGAGAGCTATATTGGATATTAAATTGCTTGATACCTACGGAACATAGCTGACTATTGAGGTATGTATTGACTTACTCAAGATGTCGTACCAGAGTTGAGTGGGATTGTTGGTTTTTTGACAAGTGAAATTGAACTTGGTTTGGCCACATGGACTTGATGGCTTTTTGGCGGTTTTACTTTGAACCAAGAATCGTGTGTTCATTGCCACCAGAGGCCTGCCTGTTTGCGCAAAGGAAACCTCTAGTACTGTCAGCAAAACTCCCTTCAAATTCGTGGTTGTTACGTATGAGCTTTGACGCAGTTTACTAACATTAAATGCTTTACCCCTTATAGAAATGCCTCCAAAAGTTCAACAATCGAAAGCCGCCAAGGCAGCCGCCGCTCTTGCTGGTGGTAAGAAGTCCAAGAAGAAGTGGTCCAAGGGAAAGGTAAAGGACAAGGCTCAGCACCTTGTCATCCTTGACCAAGAGAAGTACGACAGAATCATGAAGGAGGTTCCAACCTACAGATATGTTTCTGTCTCTATGTTGGTTGACAGACTGAAGATTGGAGGATCTCTTGCCAGAGTTGCTCTTAAGCAACTTGAGGAGGATGGTGTTATCAAGCCTGTTGTTAAGCACTCCAAGCAATACATTTACGCTCGTCCTACTGCCGAGTAGATTGTGACTGCGAGTTTGTATAATGAATTTGAATAAAACCAGCAATACAGTACCATAATTTTAGACTTAATGATGTAGTGCTGCATGAATAGCGGCATCCAGTGGCCTTTGATATAAACTCGGCGTGACTGCTCCGCATTCAATAACACTGGGATTTAGGAGAGAACTGAGCAGTGAAAAATCTCGAATAATTTTTCAAGATGAACAGTGCAAACTTTTCCAACTCAGCAACAACTCAGGTAGCTTTTCCAGAAAACAACTTTGCTTTCAGAGACAACTCGACAACATCTCCACTTTACACTGGTTATCTCCTAGATTATGAACAGTAAGTGTTAGAGCTTTGTCTGCAAGACAGGAATGGTGAAGGTGTTTTTTTCAAAGAGGTGAAGCTTGATGAATTTGTTCTTTGAGAATGATGATTGTTTCGACACAAGAAATTGTGAATTGTCACAGACTGTAATGATCGCTATTTCAACATGCATCACCATCTGACTCATGTACATGCTTTCTACTCTTACAGAGAGAAAACCGGCTCTCCGATCCCCGCTCACGTCTGTTCTGTGTTTTACTAACAATCAGAGCCACAGTTGTATTGGTTAGCAATATAATATCAATCATCATGTTCTCCCGTTATGTCATGAAACGCTAGTAAGCGGCATACGTAGCGAGGGGGTATAATGATTGTTATGTAGTTCTTGATGCTGGCTCAGTGTTTTGGTGTTCTTTTCCTGATGAAAAAACTAATATTTCAGTTCTGCTTCTGACTTGTCATGAAGATAACTAATATACCAAAGCTCAAAATTCTGAAAGAGAATTCCAACTACTGACTAGTATAATGTAGCTTGTTGGGATTGTTTGGGTCTTACTTAGTACAGACAGTGAAAGACAAAGAGTAAGACCTTGCTCATAGTGTCTACTCGACGCGCAAGTATTGGCTCTCAAATTTGCTTTGATTCAAACTCAAAAACTCCTTCACATTTTTCCAAGCTTCAACCACTTTGGCGTTCTTCTGCTTGCTCATGATCGAATCCAGGTGATTGACAATAGAGTAAAGGAAAAACCTGGTGTCCTCGCTGTAAAGCAATCTGGACCAGTAAAACATAGAATAAAGCACTAATCCAAATCCTGACGCGCCTCTCATGAGTAGCGTGTCAACAGCTAAGACAATTAACACAAATATTTCATCATAAAGGATAACTCTAACCAGCAATCCTTCTGATTTCAGGACTGGCTTCAAATTGAACTTTTTGGAAAGTTGAAGTAAAGAAATGACCCAGAAAGGAATAAGTTTGAACATTGATCTATGACCAAAGATCCAAAGAGGTGCTAGCACCAAATATTGAAAATTTTCAGTTGAAATGAGTGCAATGTATGATGGCAATGATTTCTTGTTGAATTGAGATACAATTGCCAGTGTATAGGATACAATTACACCAAGCAAAGCAAACATGTAGCTCAAGCAAGCAACAGATGAACCTTTGGAGGAAAATGTGACATAGTAACTGAAGTAAACTGCTCCTAACACCAATGTTGCAAGGTGACCGGCAAGCCACAGCGTCTGCCGCAATTTGCTTGGGCCTGCTTCCTTCTTTCTGAGTTTCTTATTACCCTTGCTTGTTGTCTTTTCTGACAAGCTCGGTTCAGTCGATTTAGCGGAAGAACTCTGGCTCTTTGTGGCGCCATTCATCTTGGAAGCAACAGGTGCCTCTTCAGTCGTCGACATTGAAGTCTCTTGTGTCACAACTGACCAAGGGGCAATAGTTATCGAGCTTCTCGATGGTAACTATAGGTTTACGATTATAATAGTTGGCACGAAATTCCAGCTGCAAAGAAAGTTTTGGGGAAGCAAAATGCTGGCTTCTCAAGCGTCTGAAGTCACGTGATAAAATTAAAGGCGTTTCTTCTTTCTTTGCTAATTGAGAAGCCAGCAAGGCACATAGCGGTTGTGACACTTTTACAGTTGGATTAATCTCTATTACGAGATAGGTAGGATAGCAGCCAATACTGCTAGCAAGTGGCGCCTTTGAAGTACGCGTGGGAGAAAAAGGGATCGGCAATCACCAAAGTCTCACTTGACCTGCTAAGATCAGTAATTAGGTAAGGTTCAGTTTGAGAGCCAACCCTATATCAGCACTATAGCATAGGCCATAGTATATACTCTGAACTGAACAAGTGATAATTTAATGGTAGAGATTACACCCGGCTTGAAAGAGCTTTCTGTCTGAGTAGCCTTAAAAGTTGGGAGGGAGCCAAGTCTGTCTGATTTTCCAAGTCAGACTTGGCAGTTGGAAAAAATTAATGGACAGTAAACTAAAGTATGGAGAAAAATCTATAATATCAGAGCTCTCTTGCTAGCCATTCACAAGTCTTTACCATCAACACAATCCTGAGAGCTGTAAGCCAACAATATGTCTAACGACACGTACAGCACTCCACTCTCTTCCAGATATGCCTCGGCAGAGATGTCAAAGATCTTCTCGTTGAGAAACAGATTTTCCACTTGGAGAAGACTGTGGCATACTCTCGCGGTAGCAGAGCAGTCGCTGGGATTGAATGTTATTACGGATGAGGCTATTGAGCAGATGGCTCATAACCTGGACATTACAGACGAAGAAATTGAAAGCGCCAAAAAGGAAGAGGCAAGACTTCGCCACGACGTGATGGCTCACGTGCACGTTTTTGGTGAGACGTGTCCCGCAGCTTCAGGAATCATTCACTTAGGGGCTACATCTTGCTACGTTACCGATAACGCTGATCTCATTTTTCTGAGAGATGCTTATGATGTGCTGATTCCAAAACTTGTCAACGTTATCAATCGTTTATCAAAGTTTGCTCTAGAATACAAGGATACGCCTGTTCTCGGATGGACTCACTTCCAGCCTGCACAACTGACCACTGTCGGTAAGCGCGCCACTTTGTGGCTTCAAGAGCTTTTGTGGGATCTACGTAATATGCAGAGAGCAAGAGATGATTTGGGGCTGAGAGGAGTGAAGGGAACTACGGGAACCCAAGCCTCCTTCCTGACTCTGTTCCACGGCGATCACGACAAGGTTGATTCTCTGGACGAGAAAGTGGTAGAACTTCTTGGGTTTGAGTATGCATACCCATGCACAGGACAAACATACTCGCGGAAGATTGACATCGATGCTTTGCACCCGCTTTCTTCGCTTGGTGCCAGCTGCCACAAGATGGCAACCGATCTCCGACTACTTGCTAATTTAAAGGAGATCGAGGAGCCGTTCGAGAAGTCACAGATCGGCTCTTCCGCGATGGCATACAAACGGAACCCAATGCGTTGCGAGCGTGTTTGCTCGCTGGCGAGACATCTGGGATCTCTATACCAGGATGCGTTCCAGACTGCAGCGGTGCAGTGGTTCGAGAGAACACTGGATGACTCTGCAATTCGTCGCATCTCGATTCCAGAGGCGTTTCTGACTGCGGACATTCTACTTTCGACTCTTCTCAACATCACGTCGGGTTTGGTCGTGTACCCAAAGGTAATTGAGAGACGGATCCGGTCGGAGCTGCCATTTATGGCGACGGAGAACATTATTATGGCTATGGTGGAGCAGGGTGCCTCGCGTCAGGACTGTCACGAGGAGATACGTGTTCTATCGCACCAGGCGTCTGCTGTGGTGAAGCAGGAGGGCGGAGACAATGATCTGATTGAACGCATCAAAAACACGGAGTACTTCCGCCCGATCTGGGACAATCTCGATGAGCTGCTCGACCCAAGCACCTTTATCGGACGCGCTCCACAGCAGACTGCCAAGTTTGTTGAGGTGACCGTCGCACGCGCGCTTGAGCCATATGCTCAGTATGTGAACTCCGAAGAGTCGCGGCTATCTGTGTAAGTATATCAAAGAGTCGGTATGTGTTTGTCAGTGTAGAGAGAGCGAGAAAGCGAGAATTCAGTGGGCTTACTTTGCGTGCATGTGTATTTTCGGTTGTTTTTTTTCTTCTCCTGGGTCCGGCTAGCGTGATGTCTGGACGAGTGACACATTGGCGTGGACAATTTCGCAGGCCTATTGTTCTCCTGGTCACTTTGCAGTACTCGCCAAAAATTTGGTTTCCAATAGGCTACCTGCGGCCCAGTGATTCTCACCTCACCGCCAGGTGCTCTGCACAGCATGTGACATCACGCGCTGCTCCAACATGGCAAGCTCAAGGTTCCTGGCGGACTCAATAGGGCGATGAGCCACGGGACGGTGGGCTGCGAGCACCCCGAGCACAAACCGCCGCGCGACGCACACCCAAAAATGCAGGCCCGGTAGTCAGCAGCAGTAGCGCGGAAGAATCTTCTTCCGAGACAAAGAGCCACCCACCCCCTACGCCAAAGTCAAGTTGCTCCAACCCACGTCTTTCCGCTCGACCTTTGTGTCCCAAAATGGGCAAGCAACCACCCCCAGAAACGTTGGTGCCCACGGCATGGGTGCTCGTCGTGGAGCTGGCGCTGCTACTGGCACAGCGCTACGCCGGCCGACGGTCGGTGTACATTCCTGTAAGCACACAGAGTCCGCCCCGCCCTCCGGGCTAGGGCAGCACCCAACGCCACGGCGTACTCCTTTTCCTCCTGCCGGCCCCGCCGCCTCTGGCGTACGTGCCCAGGTAAAAAGCACCGCTCGGAGCCCTCCCCCCATCCGTGCAGTGCAGCACCCCATGCAGCCCCCACAAAAGGGGCAGCCCAATGTGTAATTCTTTTTTTGTCATTACTTCCCCCCCCCCCCCTCCGTCAAGTACAAAATCAAGCCGTTTGCCTCCTCTTCGCTCGCCCCCCTCCTTGAATAGCCGTTCTTGATTTATGCAGTTTCCCTCCCTTAGCCAGCCAAAGCACTTCTGTCACTAGAGCCCTGGGCGAAAATACACAGGACACAGGTGGGCTGAACATGACCAGCATGGAGGACTACTCGTCGCTGCAGAGCCTCAGACAGAGCTCTGCAATCCTGTCTAATGCCAACAAAATTCTGGTCGCAAACAGGGGGGAAATCCCGATTAGAATCTTCCGGTCGGCCCACGAGCTGTCCATGCACACGGTCGCTATATACTCTCACGAGGATCGGCTCTCAATGCACAGGCTCAAGGCCGATGAGGCATACGTGATTGGCGCACGGGGCCAGTACTCGCCCGTGCAGGCCTACCTTCAGATTGATGAGATAATCAACATTGCCTTGGAGCACGGGGTATCCATGATCCACCCAGGCTATGGGTTCCTCTCAGAGAACTCGGAGTTCGCCAGAAAAGTGGAGGAGCGTGGTATCCTCTGGGTTGGACCTCCCCACAACGTAATTGACGCCGTTGGAGATAAGGTGAGCGCAAGAAATTTGGCGATTGCTAATGGCGTTCCCGTCGTCCCAGGTACTGACGGCCCAATCGAGACGGTAGAGGAGGCCCTTGCTTTTGTAGAAGAGTACGGCTATCCTGTGATCATTAAGGCGGCTTTTGGTGGTGGTGGCAGAGGTATGAGAGTGGTCCAAGAAGGAGAAGACATTGCTGATGCATTTAGCAGAGCAACCTCAGAGGCTAAGACCGCTTTCGGAAACGGTACTTGTTTTATTGAGAGATTTCTCGATAAACCAAAGCACATTGAGGTTCAACTGCTGGCTGATGGGCAAGGAAATGTGATCCACCTTTTTGAACGTGACTGTTCAGTGCAAAGAAGACATCAGAAGGTCGTGGAGGTGGCCACTGCAAAGACATTGCCAGTAGAAGTAAGAGATGCCATCTTGACTGACGCTGTCAAGCTTGCCAAATCTGCAAACTACAGAAACGCTGGTACAGCAGAGTTTTTGGTTGACAATCAGAACAGACATTATTTTATTGAAATTAACCCAAGAATTCAGGTTGAGCACACAATTACAGAAGAAGTCACAGGGGTTGATATTGTCGCTGCCCAGATCCAAATAGCGGCAGGCGCAACGCTTGAACAGTTGGGGCTTTTGCAAGATAAAATCTCAACAAGAGGTTTTGCCATTCAATGCAGAATCACCACCGAAGACCCGGCAAAGAATTTCCAGCCAGATACTGGAAAGATAGAAGTCTACAGATCATCGGGCGGTAACGGTGTCAGACTTGATGGTGGTAATGGTTTTGCTGGCGCTGTTATTTCTCCACATTACGACTCAATGCTTGTGAAATGCTCCACTTCTGGTGCAAATTATGAAATTGCGAGACGTAAGATGATTCGGGCTTTGGTAGAATTCAGAATCAGAGGAGTGAAAACCAATATTCCTTTCCTTTTGGCATTGCTTACTCATCCTACATTTATTGCTGGTGAATGTTGGACCACATTCATTGACGATACCCCATCCTTATTTGAGATGGTGACGTCAAAGAACAGGGCGCAGAAACTGCTTTCCTACCTTGGTGACTTGTGCGTCAATGGTCCTTCCATCAAAGGTCAAATCGGACTTCCAAAGCTCAAGAGAGAAGCTAACATCCCTGAGGTGCATGATATTAATGGTTGGGAAATTGATGTCAAACATGTTCTTCCTCCAGACTCGTTTAGACAATATCTACTGGACAATGGTCCGGAACAGTTCTCATATCAAATCAGAGCCTTTGATGGGTGCATGATCATGGATACTACGTGGAGAGATGCTCATCAGTCATTATTAGCAACGAGAGTGAGAACCATTGATCTATTGAACATCGCCCCCTCAACTGCTCACGCTTTTAGATATGCTTTTGCGTTGGAGTGCTGGGGAGGTGCAACCTTTGATGTCGCCATGAGATTCTTACATGAAGATCCTTGGGATCGAATTAAAAAACTCAGAAAAGCAGTACCAAATATTCCTTTCCAGATGCTTTTGAGAGGTGCTAATGGTGTGGCGTATTCTTCTTTGCCAGATAATGCCATTGATCATTTCGTCTTGCAAGCGAAGGAAGCTGGTGTTGACATATTTAGAGTTTTTGATGCCTTGAATGACTTAGAGCAGTTAAAGGTAGGTGTTGATGCCGTGAAGAAAGCAGGAGGAGTGATTGAGGCAACTATTTGTTATTCGGGTGATATGCTCAAGCCACGCAAGAAGTACAATCTGAAATATTATTTGGAAACTGTTGACAAGATTATGGATATGGGAACCCATTTGCTTGGTATAAAGGATATGGCCGGCACTTTAAAACCAGCGGCGGCAAAACTTTTAATCTCCTCCATCAGAAAGAAGTACCCATCTGTGCCAATCCATGTCCATACCCATGATTCTGCCGGAACAGGTGTTGCAACATACGTTGCATGTGCCCATGCGGGCGCTGATATTGTGGACTGTGCAGTTAACTCCATGTCTGGATTGACATCACAGCCCTCCATGAGTGCATTTATTGCTGCGCTTGATAGAGAAATCGACACCGGTATTACTCTCGAAAATGCTAAAGACATTGACGCTTACTGGTCAGAAATGAGATTGCTTTATTCTTGCTTTGAAGCTGATCTTAAAGGACCAGATCCTGAAGTCTACGAACATGAAATACCTGGTGGTCAACTAACAAATTTAATCTTCCAGGCACAACAGGTTGGTCTGGGTGCAAAGTGGCTAGAAACTAAAAAAGCTTACGAAGAGGCAAATCTTCTTTTGGGTGACATTGTGAAAGTCACACCAACGTCGAAAGTGGTTGGAGACTTGGCTCAGTTTATGGTTTCGAACAAGTTAACTCGGGAGGATGTTGAGAGATTAGCTTCAGAATTGGACTTCCCTGATTCAGTACTTGACTTTTTTGAAGGGTTGATGGGAACACCTTACGGAGGCTTCCCTGAGCCACTCAGAACTAACGTGATTTCTGGAAAAAGAAGAAAACTAACAAAGAGACCGGGACTTGAGCTGAAGCCATTTGACTTGGTTAAAATCAAGGAGGAGTTGGTATCTCGCTTCGGTAAATCGATTACTGAGTATGACGTTGCCTCTTACAACATGTATCCAAAGGTGTTTGAGTCTTTGAAAAAGGTTCAAGAAAAGTATGGTGATTTATCAGTTTTGCCAACAAGATTCTTTTTGGCCCCTCCCGAGCTGAATGAGGAAGTGCAGGTTGAAATCGAACAAGGCAAGACCTTGATCATAAAGCTTCTTGCTGTTGGTGACCTTTCGCTACAAACTGGAACAAGAGAAGTGTACTTTGAGATGAACGGTGAAATGCGGAAAGTAACAGTCAATGACAAGAACGCTGCAGTCGAGTCCGTTAGCAGACCAAAAGCGGATGCGCACAATCCTAATGAAATTGGTGCTCCAATGGCTGGTGTCGTTGTTGAGATTAGAGTCCACCCTGGAGTGGATGTGAAGAAAGGGGACCCTGTGTGCGTTTTAAGTGCAATGAAGATGGAAATGGTTATAAGTTCCCCGGTCTCAGGCAGAGTGAAGGAGGTGACTGTAAATGAGAACGATTCCGTTGATGCTGGTGACTTGTTATGTAAGATTGCCAAAGAAGCCTGATGAGAAGGCCTTAGTTTATGTCTTGTTTTTTTTTAAACTATGCAGCCTCGTTTGTTATATTTCGTGTTACGTGAAAACTGATCATGCCATTAGCACTAGTTCCTAGTCTTTGTATTCTTATGCTGGTTGGAATTCTCCATCCCAGTCTTCTGTCTCTTCATGATCTCGTGTCTTTTTCTCTCCTCAAGGAGGGCATTATACTTCGTCACTAGTTCGTCGTATTCGGCGGCTTTCTCATTGAGCTTTTCGTTTTCGTGGCTGCTTCCGAGCCAAGTGCCGCTACCGTTGGAGATGAGCTCTGTTGTGTGTCTATTTTGAGAAAGAATTTTTGACCATATTTGAATCAGGTGGTTAGACTTCACAGCGGACTCTTTGATTCGCCGCATATAGCTAGTTGACTCTCGTATTGATATAACAGACTGCTCCAGAGCACTGTTGATCTTGGTGAGTTTACTGAGCTCCATTTCGATCGCCTCGTTGCGCTCTTTTTGTTTCAGCCTCCCGGGGGAGGACGACGTTATTTGCTGAGTTTGTATCATATCCTGTATGTCTTGGATGGCAGAGGTCACCTGTTCTGACATGGCTGTAAAGAAGTGTGTAAAGCAGCGCAATCTATAGGGAAAACCACAGACTGCCACGATAAGTGAGAGAGAAGTTCTTTATGTACCGAGTTGGATTTTTACGCGTTTGTTATTTTATAGAAATGCAAATCGTGCATGGAGTGGTACATCACTAGTACTGCGTAATGCAATACACCTTTGCACCGTATTTATGACGTTCTGATTTTTTGCAAGTCAGGTTTTCCCAGCCTTGACTTGAAGTCATGGCTGCCTATGGGACTGTACTCTACTGTGTGATGCTAGCACTTCAAAGTGAACGAGTTCTTGGATGACAGCAAAGGCCGCGGATACGTCGCAGGAGAACTGTCCGGAGTCAAACACCGGATCTTTCAGAGCTCTGGTGTTGGTTCAGAACTTCACGGATAAGAGCACTGATTCAGAAACGATACACTCTTCCGACGTGGAGGAAGTGGCACTGTCAGCGCTGACTACGTTCAAGGATATGGATGCGTTTTTTGATGCATTCGACGACAAGATCGCCTATCCGAATGAGGGTTCTATAAAGTACGACGCCGGCTCAGATGGCTTAGTTATAATTATCGTGGCGAGCGAGGCCCTGAAACATACGGTTTTGAACTTTTTGGAAGGCTTCAGATTGCCCGGACAGATCGCGCAAGGCTGAAGGATCCTGCTTCTCAGAAGTGTACAGTATCTTGTATATAGCGGGACAAGTCCCCGATCCTCTCTTCACTCCATAGATTCATGGATTACCTAATGTGTGTGTTCCTTTGCTTCTGTTTTTTTTCGGCTTAAAAAACTATAGGGTTTTTTTTTCCTCTTAAATCTGCCCGTTAGAGCCAAGACTTATTCTGTATGGGTAAATAAATGCTGCTACGTTGCAGATTTCTTAAGAGAGCTCCCCAACCTGAACAGCCTCTCTGTAGAAGCTCCCGCAACTGGGACCAACAGGATGGCCAGTTTCATAGAAGGGAAGGCTGATCCTGCATCGGGTGGTGCAGCGCCCGGTTACTCGAACTCTCTGAACCGACACGACGACTCTAACTCACCCTCTGTAAGGACCCACAACGATGAGGACCGGGAGGCTAAGTTCCCGAACGAGGCCAACGCAGACGGAGTCTTTACCTCAGATATCTCTAAGCAATCGGGGAACCTCCCCATAGAGGATCGGCCCCGCTTTTCGCTCCTGGTATTGCTGTATCTCATTCAAGGAATCCCCATTGGGCTGGCATTTGGCTCCGTTCCCTTCTTGCTCAAGTCTGCTAATCTCTCGTACTCAGAGGTTGGTATATTTACGCTCGCATCTTATCCCTACTCCCTGAAGCTGCTGTGGTCGCCCATCGTTGATCTGTTGCATTGGCCCAGAGTAGGCCGGAGACGCTCCTGGATTATACCTGTCCAGGCAGTTTCAGGGTTCACGCTCATATACTTGGGTTCCCACATAGACAAGTTCCTAAACGACCTTTCTAATAATTTGTACCGCCTCACATATGCATTCTTGTTCCTCATCCTGTTATGCGCTACACAGGACATTGCCGTTGACGGATGGGCTTTGACAATTCTTTCGAGACCTGCCCTGAGCTACGCCTCTACGGCCCAGACCATTGGACTCAACACTGGTTTTTTTTTAAGTTTCACAGTGTTTCTGGCTTTCAATTCTCCAAGTTTTGCCAATACCTATCTGAGAGATATTCCTAGAGAGGAGGGACTGCTCACCTTAGGTCAATATATGATGTTTTGGGGATGGATGTACCTGATTGTCACAATCTTCATTGCACTCTGCGTTCCGGAAGATCCCCTTGCATTTGAACCAGTGACATTAAAACCAGAGGAAATTCACATGATTGATCTTGAAAGAGATAGAAATACCGAGTTGGCAGTGCCTCCTGCTTCCTCATATAGTGAAACCAGTGTGCCACCAGCATCATCAATAAAAGACGTCTATCTTCAGATGTGGAGAGTGATCAAACTTAAGAACGTGAAACTTTTCATTATTGTTCATCTGATATCAAAATTTGCATTCCAGGTGAATGAGGGAGCTACAAACTTGAAATTGCTGGATAAAGGTTTATCAAGAGAGGATCTTGCTATCACAGTTTTGATTGACTTTCCGTTCGAGTTGGTGTTTGGATATTACTCAGCGCGTTGGTCCACTGGAGAGGAACCCTTGAAGCCCTGGATGTATGCTTATTTGGGAAGACTTGTGGCCGCTGCCCTTGGTCAGGTTCTGATATGGATGTATCCAAGCGATGGTAAAGTTTCCTCAGGATATTTCCTATTTGTAATTGTGCAACATCTCCTGGGGTCTTTCATGGGTACTGTCCAATTTGTGTGTATTTGTGCGTTTCACACGCGAATTGCTGATCCTGTGATCGGTGGAACCTATATGACGACCTTGAATACGCTATCAAATCTGGGAGGTCAATGGCCCAAGATCGTTGTCTTGGCCATGATTGATCGTTTTACAAACGCCCGTTGTGTTGGTACGAGCTCCGAGACAAATCCTTTTGTAAATGAGTCCTACTACAATTGCTACTCAGCGTCATTGAAGGAACAGTGCGTCGCTGACGGTGGATCGTGTGAAATTTTGACTGATGGGTACTATAAAACAAATATTATTTGCATAGTTATCGGATTGATATTATATTACAGCTGGATTAGAAAAACAGTGATCCACTTACAGGCTTTGCCAATTGCTGCCTGGAGAGTCGGCAAAACGATGTTGCCCACATAAACGGACAACTAAACAAATGATGAAGCATAAATGCTCAAAATGCTGAATGCAAGTCCCACCACTTGTTCCAAAAAAGAGTGGAAATATATAGAAGTCACAAGCATCATCCACAAGCATAAACTATTCAAAAGAATGGTAATGAGCAGAGGGTAGTCTGTGAACACTTTCACCAAACTAAAAAGTAACGTGCTTTTAGTTGCGGACTTCAAAATGTGCTTGGCTTTCGTAACATGAACAAAAAGGTCACCAAACGAGAAAAGTCGAGTAGATTCCACGGTGAGGAATATAGAGCTAAGAGATAATAGAAAAATGTGGCCAGACGGGTCATGACCCCCACTCCATTTCCCCTGTGAACGCCTGCACTCTTTGGAGCTGATACTTTTGGACCAATAGTACATAACATCCTCCTCAATTTCTTCGATCAAGCCGCTAAGAGTCATGTCCATGACTTGCAATCTCGGATCGTTCGTCTTCAAGGCAACTTCAGCAGGTATACTTTGGCAAGAACCTCCCGTGAAAACGAAAATTCTATCCATGATTGGCAATCCAAAGAACCACTGGCTATAAAATATCCAACATACCGTGACAACAGCGTATCGCTTTAAGGACCCTAGTAACACTCTTCTCTTATAGACGTTTGATCTGGCAACATAAACCAACAGAAGCAGATATGCGAGAGTTGTCCACAGCCACCCTCTCTTTACATATATCAAGTTGACCAAGTTCTTTTTAGAGGAAAAATAGTTGTCCATCGCATCGTCAGGGATACAAGTCCATAATAGCTGTCCTATCAGTATAATTAAAGGATGTACTAAAATTGTAATGACTGTGAGTTTTGGAAGAGATGTCCGTCGAGCCACTTTCGAAACCCATTGGTGAGCAACATCTAGGTGTTGCACCACCAAATGCTGTTCCCCTTCACCTTGAAGTTTCATAGACTCTTCTATCTGATGACTCAAATGGCTCGATCAACTCATTGCTGCCCGTGAAAACCGCGATAGAGGGCGAACTTTGTAAATTTGATCAGTACTCCACAAGGTTTCTGATTGGTGCACAGATGCAAAACGATCTGGACAATCTGGAAGATGTATAGTACATAAAAAACCAGATTCTAAGTACTGAGAACAACAGAAGATACATGGGCTTGGTTTTAAAGGAGAGCAAGTAAGCAGATATGGAAAACATCGCTGCCGAGGATTTGCCCACGAGGTGGGAAATTGAATTGGAAGTGAGTGGTCATTTTCTTGAAATGAGCTGAGTGTTTGGCAAAAAGCAGGGGTTTACTAACATAGTATCAAGTTTGTACAATCTCTCGCTAACATACAATATCTGACGTATTTAGCCCAAACAGGGCATTTTGAGGACGAAAAGTTCCTTAATTACTTGGAATATCTGGAGTACTGGCGAAAGCCGGAATACGCAAAACAGCTCGTGTAAGTATTTGGAGCAGGTAAAAAGAACGCACGTCGAGTCGTGATTCACTGACAAATAATTCTCTTAGATATCCAAACTGTCTACACATTTTAACTCTACTGCAGTCTGCTCAATTTCGAAAGGATATTGCAAAGTCGGAATTGAGCACAGTTCTATTCAATGACATGGTCGCGCGGTGGAAAGAGCCTTTGACACAGCCGTCGGAGCCTGCAAAACTCAAGCAAGAGACAAAAGTGGCTGATTCAAAGATTGAGACTGGATCCTCTTCTCAGGAGCCCCTTCAATCTGCATCAGAAAGGGCACTCAAATATAGCGAAGATGAGGCGAATAGTGGTTCTGGCGAGCAGGCAGGTACTGCAGAGCCTAACGGTCAGTAAAAGCCATTATTAAATTGACGGGTTGCCAGGTATGATGATGTAATCAAGCACCGTAATTTTTTCCACTTCTATGTACTGACTGGAGCTCGACTAAATTCCGGAACCAGAAAGCTTCATCAAAAAAGTGTACAACTAATGGATTAGTATGGTTTTGAGTAAAACATATGCATAGTAGATGCCACATAACAGTTGAGAGCACACTCCTGTTATAAAACTGTACAATGTCGAATGCAATTGTGTTCCCCCTTTCTAAAGAAGCCATCTATGACCATTGCTTCTCCAATGACCGCAAGTCTGTGGCAATAACTAAGGAGAACGGAGTTGAGATATATGATCTTTCGGTCGCAGGAAACCCCAAGCTTGTCACGGCTCTGCAGCTACACGACAAAACAGTGACTGCTGTTGATATTAGCGATGACGGAAAAATTGTAACTTGCTCTCAGGACCGTAACGCGCTGGTTTGGGAGAAAGCCACCGACGGGTCCTACAAGCCTACGTTGGTCTTGCTGAGAATCAACAGGGCGGCAACATGTGTTAAATGGTCGCCAAATGGTACCAAGTTTGCTGTGGGCTCGTCTGCCAGGGTCATTGCTGTGTGCTATTTTGAATCCGAAAACGATTGGTGGATTTCAAAGCACATAAAAAGACCAATAAAGTCAACAATCCTTTCGGTGGACTGGCATGAGAATGGAGTTCTTCTTGCATGTGGGTCGACAGACGGGCATGCTAGAGTATTCTCCACCTTTGTGAAGTCCGTGGACTCAAAGCCAGCTCCATCAGTATGGGGAGAAAGGCTTCCATTCCAAACTCTCTGCTTGGATGTGAACTTAGGAGCCTGGGTCCATGATGTGAAATTTGACCCAAAGTGCTCCTTTTTGGCTGCCGCAGGAAACGACTCTTCTGTCAGTATTGTTTACCCTGGTCCTGGTGAGCTAGAGGTAGCCAGTGTACGCAGTGTCAAAACTTCAT
Source organism: Ogataea maris (assembly GCA_030557505.1). Taxonomy (NCBI): domain Eukaryota; kingdom Fungi; phylum Ascomycota; class Pichiomycetes; order Pichiales; family Pichiaceae; genus Ogataea; species Ogataea maris. The sequence continues at coordinate 106,413 of JAKTPG010000001.1, forward strand.
TTTTGCCTTTCAAATCCTTACTCTTTGCGAATGAGACAAAGATTGTTGTTGCAGGGCACGATTGCCACCCTATTGTATTTGAAGGAAATGCCACTCAAGGCTGGAAGCAAACCTACGCAATTGATGACCCATCAAAGAAGAAGCACTCTTCAAACGAAAATCAATCAGCGCTCAACATGTTCCGCCAACTTGACCTGAAGGGGTCTGCTGATAATAAATCGTCTTCTCTTCTGACAATTCACCAAAACACGATTAACGTTCTCAGACCTTTCCAATCCGATTCAAACGGACTGCTGAGATTTAGTTCGTGTGGTAATGATGGCAAGCTGGTCATATTCGATGTCTAGAGTCTACAAGTAATGGTATTTTTTTCAACAGTAAGATAAATTTCGTTGTACTATACAGAAGCTAGATAGTCAAGCTGTCTAGGAATATTGCATTTGCGGAAGGTTAAACGGAGTCTTCCTGCATGGTCGTTGTGAGCTCCCCTGGATCGTCATTGCCCTCGGCATCACCCGAATTGCTAACGACAACCTGGTATACACTTGACTTGAATAGCGTTGAAATCATGGAAACCTTGGTCTCCAGATCACGAAGCTCTTCAAGCAAACTTGTTCCCGTCGCATTGCCTTCACCGACGTCAGATGATGTGTCCACCTCCGAATTTAGAGCAACAATATCTTTCTTTAGTTGTAGCAAGTTAAGAGCCATGTTCTGATACTGTTTCAGTGTATCGATTTCCAGAGGAGAAAGTTCTGAAGAGTACGTATCGTAGTCAATAGTTAAAAGATCCTCATGGAACGACATATTTGCCCTATTCAATGTACGTTGACTTATAGAAACGTGCCCTCTTGACAGGCAAAACGACCTGATGACATAGACCACGCGCTGATTGTCTTGTTAATCTCCAGCCCGACACGAACTTCTTTTGTTTTGCTTTCTTCAATCTTAAATATAATTTAATTCAAATTTATTAAGATACTGTTGTCACGTGACTTACAAGTATATATGATAGTTTGATATCATAACGACGGCAACCATCTGCAAACATAACAGGGAGAGACGTGGATACAAACCATGCAGTGATGACCAGGGCAGCAATCTTGATTGTGGTTGGTATTTGTTTAAGTGAGTGGTTAGCGTATTTTAGCTCGCGTAATTGATTCACCGAAAATCAAGGACATTTGTTACTGTGGGGCTTCAAAGAGGGATTGGTTGGTTGTTGTGTTGAATCTTGGAGAATTTTCTTACTGTGATCAACTTTCGGAATCATGTTGAATGCGAGTCAAAACAGACTTTATACTCCTTATTGGAAAGACATAATGAAAAGAGAATAAAAGTAGGGTGACAAGCAACTTAATCTGAAAAGCAATGAATTAAGAAATTGAATAAATTAACGTTTTTAAAAGACAGTTTAAACAAATGTTTAGAAGAAATTTCAGTGACCGCCCCTACAATGTATTGACTCCATAAGCAAACGAAGTCCAACATTGGAAATTTTTGCAACAGACTGCTATAACACTGCGCAAGTAAAGTAGGAGAGCAATCTGTAGTTAGGCTGTTTTGAGGGCTTGAATCGCAAAACGGGTTCCTTACTGTCGATCTCGACGCGTCGATAGACTAGAAAAAATACAACAAATCCGAAATCGGGAAAGGGTTCTTCACAATATGCCCGTCTTGAGTAAACACAACCTGAGCAGTTGGGAATGCTATATGGATACTGAGCTAACCAATCAAAGCACCAATGAAGCTGCTAACGGAGTTGTTTTGCTGCTGACACTTTATGCCATGCAAAGGCACAAGCAAATGGAACAATAGCTAAAAAACAGGGTTCTTTTTCAGCCACATACAAAAAGTTACCAATATCTCTTTTGGGATGCCCGACGACCCGGAGGGACATTTTTTTACTAGATCTTTTTTCGCAGGTTACCTCGGACGTATTCATTATATAAATATATCTCCGCTCTGCCTATGTGGGGTCCTCAACAAACAAGCAGTGTAACTGTATCTTGAGCTAGCATTTGTTCTTCCATATAGGGCATGTGTTAAGTCTGGCCTTATTTGTATACGAAGAGGGCGACTTTGGCATGATCTGAAAGAGCTACAAAATGTTTGGAGATACGTCGATACAAAATGACGACCTGGACCTCTTTCACCCGGCGCGCCCTCCTGCAGCCTATGGACAGCTGGATCTCCCGTCGTTGGCTCGACTCTCACACTTGATGAATATTACTGCAGACAAGTTTTTGAGCAAAGATGCAGGATTCATGGAGGAGTACTGGAAGCCGGAGGCTATCCCCGAAAAGTCCCAGTTCTTTTACCATCATTTCCCCAAGGTAGCCACCAATTATGAATCCGACCACCATGTATTCAACCACGGAATCTTCATGAACCACTTCTATTTGGGAAGGTGGTTACCGCAGGCAATCCAGCACTTGCTTTTTCCACTCGAGGAAAAAGTAGAGCACAAGCTGACCGCGAAAACAATGCCAACCATTAATGAGTGCAAGCTTTGCCAAAGATTTAATGGCGACTCAATTTGGAATAGGAACGGCCAGTGGTATTGCGTTCACAAGGAACAAATATCAGTAGAAAAATGCGACGAGCTGGGCCCTTTGTATTTCAGACGGTTCGGAGATTTTAGGAAATGGCAACGACAGTATAACACGAAGATGTCCGACCTGGAGCGAGAGGCCTTTGAGTGCCGTCAGGTCGAAGAGATAGAGCGGATCGAACAGCAAATCAACCATTTGAAGGAACTGAAAAAGGCGAGCCATGTCAGCAGCGATAAGATAGTGGGGACGGGAGGGTAAGACTGTATTTTGCAACAGCTTAAGTGTACGATATGTATGAATCTGTAATTTAAATGAGGTAATGTGAAAGTCTCCCTGTAATGAATTTGATTATACTACTGAGAGCGATAAAAAGCAGAAGTTTGAAATGTAAATAAACACGGAATCAATCCATATTCTCACCATCTTCATCGTCACTAATGTGGAGCTGTTGCTTAAGAGCATTACCCTTAAGATGATAATGCTCTTTTCTTTTGAGTTCGAAAAGTCTGTGTTTTTCCTCGGGAGACAATTCTTCTTTCTCTTCTTTCTCTTCTTCTTCTGCTTCCCCATCACTGGCCTGGGATTCTTCTTCAGGTTGCTGCACAACATCTATACGCCCTTTGTGATATATAATGTCGGCTTCTGTGTCATCGACACCCTCCCCAAGGTTGAGATCTTCCAGTTCTGCAGCTTCTTCTGCAACCTCTCTCTCTTCTAGAGCCTCTTCATCTTCATTGTCAGTTCTGTAATAATCATTATTTGGGTTGAACCCCCCCTGGTAGGGAGTCTTTGGCTCGTCAATCTTCATAGTGGCTGACTTCTCTTGCTCGTTTATGAGAATGTTTAGCTCGTCCCATTTGAGGTGTTCCTCTTCTTCCTGTGAGAGGGGTTTATTCTCTATGCCAAGTGACCGCTTGCGCTGCTCTATTCTGGCACGGATCAAGTCACCTCTTTTGGAGGACTCTTTGAGCAGCTGAGAATTGAGCTTTGTGTTTTCAATAACCTTGTTCCTGTCGAACGCAATGTCCTCGGGGCTGAGATGATTTACGTCCTCCACCTGGTAGAGGGCGCCAGTGGGAGCGTTCTTGAGGATCCCCTTGTGTTGGGAGTGGTCTTGAGCAGACATTTGGAAATTTGCAGTCGTGGGTAAGAGGTGGTGCAAGGAAAGAATGTGGGAGGTAATGAATGTGCTGCTGCTACCTGAGTGGGCTACATACATACAGGCTTCCCCAAGCGAGAAAAGACGCTAGATATTGGACACACAACTCCACTTATGTAATTTTACTGTTGCTTCTCTCTCCACGCCAATCGTCGGTGCAGAGAGGTAATTACTTCTGCCACAGGACATTATGCACGTGACCAAAAGTGCCACACACAAAAAAAACACACGCAAGACACAAAAGAAAGTTTGGTGTTTTGGTGCGCTGAGAAGCATGTGACCAGTCGGTTTTGGTTTATCATTTTATTTTTATTTTTTTTTAACTTTACTTTTCGGGCGCACGTTAGAAGGTGCAGCAAAAACCGGCTTTCTTTATGGAAGATGAGGCGGGCGGGGAAGGGGGATGTACTTTTTGTGAAAGATAAGGATGCAGGTGCGGCAGGCTTGTGCTATAGATAGAAGCAAGAGTGTGGACAAGGGCCCAGTCAGCTGATTTTATTTTTATCACCACCAGCGCACGAAGGCAGCAACGCCGTCGCCGCGCCCCTACAAGCGGCCTCTGTTTAGGATGAAACGACTGCGGGGTTTCGGCGTAGTTACGCGGTAGCTTAGGGGCCGTTGGAATATTCCACAAAATTCTATGTAGGGGTAGCGCACGCCGGCGAATTCCGGGAAAAGCCAGCCTCCAGGACCCAGGACGACCGAGTGAGGAGGGACCCAAGGGAAGACGTTGTGCGCCCAGGTGTGCGATCGGCGGTGTAGAAAGAGAGCCAAGCAGGAGTGAGACGCAATACAGATATGTAGACGGAGAGGCGTGGGACCGTTCTCGGAGAAGGTGGGGGCGCGGCGTTCGCTAAACGGGCCCGGGAGTTGACTCCCTTCTTTTCTGCATAGCGACGGGGCAGTGACGGAGCAGCGACGGGTCGGCGGCTGTCAGCTCCGAATCAGCCGACGGGCACGCAAAATTTAACGAAACAGGAAATAATGCGAGCCCAAACAGATGCAAAAAAACTACCGAAATCGCACACTAGTAAACAGAGCTTAGTAATCTGCCCTGCGTGCGTGGGCGGCCTTTGAAAGCAGAGCCGGGCCACGTCGGAACACGGCAGGGGTCCTTCCCCGGCCAGTATTGAACCCTGGAACCACGGTCTTGGTGAGCCGCCCGACGAGCAGAGCATAATGGTACATTAACACAGCGTCCTTGGTGTGGCTTGCCGTGTGTCAGTGAGAGTGTTAGTGAGTGTGTGTGCATGTGTGCGCGCCCTGTTTTTCTTTGCATCTCTACACAGCACGGGCTTCAGCAGGCGCGCGCATTGTGGTCTACATATTCCTTCGGTCTACGGAGGGACGGGGATAAGCTCGCCATAGCCGGAGTTTAGCACACGCATCTATATATAACTCAACCGCACGCAAGGGCATATGATCTAAATATAAACAAACACTCAGTTCGAGGGCCTGAGGGAAGGGAAGGAAAGGGGAGAAAAGCGAAGTTTGGTGTTGAGTGAGCCGCCAAGACCGCGCAGTTTCTTGTTTTCATGTCACAGAAATAAGAGCATTTTTTTTTTCTCTCATGCATATTATATAATTATATTTAATTCAGCTCATCTCCTGTTAGCCCCGAAACCCCTTGTTTTTTGTAACTCATCATTTCGCTCACACTAACGTGCCCTACTACACCTTCCCTTCAAGACGCCCTTTCGTCTCCAACGGACGCACGACAGGTGTAGAACTCCTCATCACAAGGACGCCCTACCCCTTACCCGTCTTATATACCGTTAGGCCTCATACTCCCTCTTCCTAACCCCCCCACGCCCTTGTGCAAACCCCGAGTTCTCAGTTGGTTTTCCTAACTCCTTGAGTATTTTTTTGAAACCGCAGGAAGACCCCCGCCCGCGACTGAAAGCACAATGAACGTCAAAGCATGGTTAGCACCACTGTTATCGTTTGCGCTACTCGCTGCTGCGCACATGGACATGGACATGGACGAGAGCACGCACACCGAGACTCAAGATCTCGCAGAAGCCACAGTTTCCCTCTCTTCGCTTCTCGCTTCTAGTACCACATCAATTGTCCCTGTTGCCCATGAGGTAAAAATGATGCATGGCGTTCCAATTCTCAAAACGCTACTCACCCCTGCGGAAAGGCTGTACTGGGAAGCCTACAATACAACCTCATACATGACCATTGACTCCCCCTACAAGTCCCAGTTATATTTGCACATAGCTCTTATTTTCACTTGCTCCGTCTTCATCTATCCACTTGTTCTTGTCCTGAAAAACCTCAATTCAAATTGGTTCCTCCCAATCCTGACAATCCATTCTGTGCTGATCATCGTTGCGTTAGCAAGCTATGCTATCTTCATTAACAATGTCCCAGACTTGTATCCAGGCAATGCATACACCAAAATGGGTACATGTCTTTTTTTCCTCACCATAATTCACCTGGTCAGTGCATTTATCTACACAGCTAAAAGATGGATGGAGGGACCTTCCCCCGCTACGCATGTACTACTCAATCAAGGGAAGGACATTCCAATGGAAGAAATTCACGGAAGCCATTCCCCCTCCAGTACCCTTTATGACTTCCAACCAGAAGATTCACTCCATGGTCAGTTGGTTAATGATGCTTCCGACTTGGAGTTGGAGCCTGGACCATCTGGTTTTGCTGCGTCACCAAGAACAAGTCCTTTGCCTGAACTGTCACCATCCTCTGCAGACTTCATTTCAACTCCGCCACGTAGCGATTTTATGCTACTGAGACTATTTCAGCTTCCAATTATTGGACATGTTGTTAATGTATTCGGTCTAGTGGCAACCATTAATTTCAACATTTTAAATTGGGGACTGTTTGCATACTTCTTGATCTACGTTCCAACAGGGATTGCAGTTTTATCCTGCATTGGACAAGACAACCATGTATTCAATTTACTTGCACATTTCATTAAAGGAGGCGTCTTTTTCACCCTAGGCCTTGTCTCTTTATCAAGATACTGTGGTGCTTTTACCAAGCTTGGTTGGGCCTGGAACAACTCTTTCATTACTGACGCAGAAAAGCCATATTCACTTTGGTATAGATTCCAGCCAAAGAATGGAATGATCACTATGGAACTGATTGAGAGTTCATTAATTTTATTCTATGGGTCGACTAATATATTTTTAGAACATTTGGCTGCTGCTGGAGGCGCATGGACCGCGAAAGACCTTCAACATGTTTCGATCGCATTCATGTATATTGGAACAGGATTATGCGGTGTCATTACTGAGTTCAAGTTGAAGCCGTGGAGAAATGATAAATTTTTCTCGCAGTTCAGTGCAGCTGAAGATTTTGAGATTGCAAACTCTAGAGTTTCTCATGTCACCCCAGGCTTTTCGCCAAATCCATTTCCTGCATTCACCATCTTTTGGACAGGTTTACTCATGTCTCAGCACAGTCAGGCTTCAGAATTGTCTACCAAGATCCACGTTCAGTGGGGATCCCTTCTCACGTACGGGTCGATTGTCAGAGTTGCCACATATCTTCTTCTTCTCTTTATGCCATCGCCAAGTAACAAGTCCCTTTTGGGAACTTTTTTCCAGCCAACAAGACCACTAACTGAGCTAGTTACGTCTTTCTGCTTGTTATGTGGTGGCCTTGTGTTTATGGAAAGCACAGATCCTGTTGTTGCGGCTCTAGAATATAGAGGGCTGACTCCTATGTTTACCATGAATGTCAGTGTTGGTGTCATTGTTCTACTAATGGCTTGGATAATGGTCATATTCAGCATTAAGGATTACTTGAAATCGAAAATGTATAGCTGATATTGGAGAGCAAATGGTTCCAATGCCTTTATTTTGTCTTGGTAACACGAGCTACCTGGTGCAGACAAGCCCTTCTAATTGACACCCCGTCATGCTTTGATTTTTCCCATGAGTTACGAGTACTTCATGAGTCTATGCAATTTTTAGTAATTTTGAGATCTCCTTGCAGTTTCTAATTGCCAATGGGTTCACTACTGCTGTGAAAAGGGTTTTGTTCCTTCAAAGACTTACTATACCTTTTTATTCTTTCTATGTTATTTATAGCTCTCCTATGTAAGACAAAGATGCCAGTTATAAGATACATGGCGGTTATTAGTTCCGTCTGATTCTCTTGGCCACCTCAGGGGCTTTGAATGGTACTTTCAAAGAGGCCATCTTATAATTTGATGCAATGCTTTTTGGTAGTCCTAATTTCTCAGACTGTGTTGAAGAAATGTTTTTCACGTTACATCCGAGTGCTCTAAAGAGCGCAATCAATCTGGATGGCTTCAAAGAGAGTTCTTGAGCTAAGGGGGAAACCTCCACTTCGTAGTCGTCAATCTTGAGTAACAGAGCAAGCAGGTAACAAATGACTTTGTCCTCAGATCTTGGGTCGACAGTGTACTGTTTTTTGCTCTTCCCTGTAACTGTGAAATTCTTTATAAGATTATCAATTATCACGGATGGAGGATTATTGAGAGCCGCCACAAGCTGGTCTTTAGAACGTATTCTTCTGTTGGCATAGAATCCCATAAGAGTTGAGATGTAATAAATGATTTGAAGTTTGAGTTTCAGATGTGGGTCATTATCTTCAAAAATAGATGCTAGTCTCTTTATTAGGTATCTTGAGTTTGAATAAGGCAAGAGCTCAAGCCGTTTTTTGGCATCTAAACTGCTATCAAGCAGGGAATCTATGCGAATACTGACCAACTCTTTAGGACTAATAATGTTCGACAAAGGATATATGTCTTCAACAGAGGTTGCATCTTCGTCAAATGGTGGGTTTATGCGCGCCTCGTTCATATGCTCCTGTATTTCTGCTTCAGATGGAAGATGCGATGTGGTTTGTTTGATAGAATCCACAATATCCACCTGAGCGCCTTCAAGTTTACCGGCATCAATCCTATTTTTGGCCAAATCTGATATGGCTTTCTTGGCTTTCTTTGTTCCAAACTCTTCACCTAATGCATTTCTCTGCTCACTAAAGTTCACATTCATTTGCTTGATCAGAGGGATACTAGATCTGCGCTTGACCTTTGAGGTGATTCTTGACGGTATCACAGATGTTTTCACGAGTTCTAACAGTTTTGACTTTGGGTCATAGATCCCAACGCAGTACTGTTGATCGTAACTGGGTGTCTCACCATCGTACTCCAAAGTGTCATTCTCACCATGAAGCAGCAGTTTCTCCGGCTTGTTCTGGTGCTTTGAACTGGATTTGAACAGTTCAAAGTTAGTAGCAGAAGGAATTTCGAGGCCGTTGAAAAACGACCCCACAACTAAAGGGTTCTCTCCTGTGTCCACAGTTTTAACAGTCAAGTGAACAAGAGAGTCAGAGTTCTTCGTCGTACTCATTTTGGCTTGATATAGTCTCTTCAAAGATAGTTCTGGAGTGAAGAAAACAAGTATCTAGTTGTGCCTTACTACCTTTCTATACCTGAAACTTTTTGCACAAAAATTTTTTTAAAGCTATTGTGAATAATATTTACTGTATGCAATATAGATAGTAATATGCCTTTACCAAAGTTTAAGGTTTGGCGTTCATCATCATTAAGGATCAGTTTATAGCTAACAAGAACATACACACAAGCATCAAATGCAAGTAATAAAGCCATTTCACTGATTGGATGGTGCGCGATACCGACCAACCGCCGGTTCTTACCGACTCGCAAACTTACTACGCCATTCTGGGGATACCACAGGATGCCTCTCCTAAACAAATCAAAGGGGCATACCACAAAAAGCTTCTTGAGACTCATCCAGACAAGAGACGCACCTTTTCTGAAGCGGGAGACAGTGCAAAAAATAACTGCGACTCTATCATCCTGGCATACAGAACTCTTATCGACAGAAGGTCTAAGCAGGACTACGATCGACGCTTGGCTCAAGAGCTAGTGCTGCAGGGGGTCTCTGACGGAGAAGGACTCGAAGCATATTCTTTAGACGAGTTCACAGAACAAGAGCAAGATGGAAAATATTTGCTTAGTATGGACTGCCCTCGCTGCGCTGCTAGAAATGGGTTTGAGCTTTCAGAAGAAGATTTGGTGGAAAATGGCACGCTCGTTGAGGACGATGCAATGGAAGTTATTGCGCAATGCAGTTGCTGTAGTCTTTGGATTAAAGTGAGGTATTATGAAACCGAGGAATGGATAGACCCATGATTTGTGGTTAAAACGCATTGTGAATCGCAAAGCTCCGCATACTGTTATTGATTGCCATTGAGAAGAATGACTAAAGATGACATGGCCAGTTTTCCATATTCGATCTTTCTACTCGCCATAAAGAGTTTTTTAATCTTTTTAGTCTACTAATATATACCTCTCCTATAGACACTGTATCCAAAACTCTTTGAATAAACGAAATCCTCCTATCGTCTTTTTATGTGTGATGCCCCATGCAGACTTTCTACTCTCCATCCTTTTCCGCCCTGATTATAGATAGCAGGGCTTTTCCAACGCTCTCAAGATCTGTTAAAAGTCCCACATGTCCCATGTCTGAGTTTATCTTGGCAGTGAGGGGGTAATTGTACACTTCGGGAAACACCCATTTTTGATTTGTTACTCCATCACCAGCCCCATAAAAGAAATTATAGTAATCGCCCTGTTTGATACCCTCTCTACCATTCACCAGCGAGTACCGCACTGATGGAACTGTGTTCCCATAGACGACAGCCATTGGTGGATACTTCATTTCTTGCTTTTGCTCCAATGAATCTAAAAATTCCGCAGTTCTTTTTAGTGTGCGGCTAAGATAATTATAAGCCTCTTCAAATGAAATGTTGAATTTACTTTGCTGTCGCACGTGTGGTGTAACAGCAGCATTCATCTCCTCTTGAAGTCTTATCATGCTCACAATGGGACTTAAATTATATTCAACCCACATTTTAGGATCAAAAAAATCAATATTGAAAAGCTCACCGGTATTGACGTCTTTAAACAACTCCCCGTTTCTAGGAATGAACACAAAGGAAGATCGCATCATGAAGTTCACTTCTGAAGTTAGCAAATCTTTGCATAATAATATATGGTCAGCAAAGCGTAAAGGACCCATAATATTAGAACATGGGCAAGGAGTTCCTGCGTATATTATTCCCCGTACCAGTTTTGGATCTTTGTGCATGGCTGCATGCGCTATCAAACCCCCCATGGAATGAGCAATGATATACGCTCCTTTTCCTCCGTTATTCGTGTTGATATCGACTAGCTTATCATAGAGTGAATCACTACACAAATCTGGCGACAACCTCCAATCGTAGCCAAAATCATGCAATGTCACCTTGGGGTTAGAGTCAAGCAATTGCATCAATTTCCTGCATATATCCACAGGTCCCACATGTGATATAATCCCACTTGGATAAATCTTTGTCTTTGCGTTGTGCTCGTCTTCATCGGAAGGACCCAGTAACAAGTCTATTTTTTTTATGTTCAAACCTGCCTTAAGAACAGGAATCCATGCGCGCTTGTTAGTTTTAGCATCTCGAAGAATACTTCCTCTATAACCTCCTAGAATGATTACATCACCTTCAAGGTCATCATAAACTTGCATATAATCAGGTTTGCTGATTTCGTTTCCAGACGAGGACAAGAGCAAAGCCGTAGACGATGGCTTCAAAGCTTTAAATAAAGCTTCTATCTTCCCGTCTTGAAGTTTTGTAACGTCTCCAAAAAGAACATTTTCTTCCAATGTAGAAATTGACTCTTGTCGTCTGAGTTTTTCTCTAATCTCTGCTCGCTGGTGATCTCGTTCATCAGAATCAGACCAAATACTGCTCGCGAGCTTTTCTTTAATGGAAACAAGTGCACCTGGTCCAGGCAACGCGTTTGTTCCAAAGGGTAAGGAAAACGAAAATATCTTCCTAGAAAAAGATGAAGTTCCTTGTCTGGCGCCTGGTTCCAAGTCGGCATGCTGGGAGGAACGCGCACTGTCACGAGCCTCTAACGCATCGGAAGTCAAGTTCGAACCTCCGATAATTGAAGATGACACATCGCCTGTTGCTTGACCGTAATGTCTCGCAGCCGATTTCCCTGGCGAGAAATCTACACTATGAGTTTCCATGTCTTCATAAGCATCCTCATCATAGTCTTCCGTTATCTCATCTATCGTGTGCTCGGTAGGTGAGTCATCGTCATCTTGATAAAGGGATTTTCCACGTATTGGGCTGTGTGTACTATTGCGAGTTATCAGTGCTTCAAATGAGCGAATGATAGAGGTAGCCTTACTGGCACTCGAAGATCTTCGTAAGGAGTCATTGCTCTCGGTATTGGGTTGAAAAAAACGACACTGCGCTGCCGGAGATGAAGTATCAGAAATCGCCTTCACTTCCTTTTGTTTCCGCAAACTTCCCAAGGAAGAAGAAGCTCTGGCAGGAAGCGGAAATGTGAATGAGCGACTGCGATGCTTGCCAGCATGTGAAGGGCTGGACGTGGGCGCATGGCCAGATGTCGCTAACTCCTCATCCTGTTCCCATTTGGTCCCAGGTGAGGCCTCATCTGACCGATCATCCTTTGACCTGATAGTAAAGAATCGCATACTCTCCGACTATGAATAGGATCATAGCAGATGGTCCAGTTCCAGACCGGTATTCTAGTAATGACAATTAAGAAAACCGGCCAATCCGTTTTTCTTAACCGATCTTCCATTCCGAACTCTTATATTTGTTTATCATTTCAACTTTTAATTTACTTCGCCAATTCTCTTGTCCTGTGGCATCTATGTTGACTATTTGGTCAATGTTCCGTCCTCTTTGCCTGTAGGTGGTTTAGACAGTTGCAGGCCTACCGTACTCTGCTGTGCTGTACGCCAAGACCCGGTCCCTTGGCCCAACACACCCGTACACTTTTGAATTCCTGGCCAGTGTGGCCTTGAACAATTTGCGCACTACAACAAAACTTTTCAAGAGAGCTGGACAAAAGGGAGGCGCGGTTGGGCAATAGCTCCTAGCCTCAGGGACACATTCTGCCACGTTTACTACAAGCCATGTCCACAAGGTATGTTGCAATGGCTTCTAGTTTGCACAAATCATCAGCCGCATATTATTAAGTTTCTTTAACCACTGGGCCCTTGTGGCACTATACTTAAGGTTAAGGGAATGTGTCTATATGCGCAGAAAATTATCATGGGCTACGCTATAGTGCAGCAGGAGCGCCTTATAATAAGGCGCCAAACTCCTGCTTGCGTGCGTTGAAAGTAGGCGTGGATGATTCTCATCCAATCCTAGCGCTCATACATCTATTCAAAAACTTAAAGCTGCAGCTGTAATGCTGTAAAATACAAAAGTTGTAACTACTTAAACAGTTGGGCTAGGAAAACAAGAAAAAAACATAGCAACGCCCGGCAAGGCCCGAGTTAGCTCGAATTAGCAGCTCCCTTTCTAGCCGCCGAGGATCCAAAGAGCCCAAAAGGTGGATTTCCAATGGAGCTTGGCTGCTGACCATCACTCGTGTTGAGGCCGGCATTGATAAGCTGACCCTGTAGCTTGAGAATGTAGTCTTTCAGCTCCATGTTCTCCTGCTTGAGCTCCTCGATAGTCTCCTCGGAGTTCTTGTAATTCATCAATCTCTTCTCCAGTTCTTCAATGTGATCCTTTCTTCTTTGTCTGAAGGCTTTCTGCGCAGCTCTGTTCTGTGCAGCACGCTTCGTGTTGGTCAAAGGGCGTCCATGGTGCATAAATGGCTCACCCTTTTGGTCAACGGCTGGTGCAGAGTCTGAGTCACTCATTGATGGCTCTGGTAAGGCAGATACCTTCGACTTTTTAGAAGCTTTGCTCGCAGTGGTGGCTGGGTATTGAGATCCCTTCTTTTGTTTGCGGGATGTACTGTTGACTGCTATTGCTGCTGCTGCTGCTGCTGTGGCGACCTCGTCGTCGAAAGATACTGCCGGTTGGGACTTGACGATTTTTCGAAAGGAAGGATCAATAGAGCTCAGATTGTTCTTTCCAGACATAATAAGGAGCTGTCCAACAACGTCAAGATGTTAGTAACGGCTGCAAAATGCGCTTCTGTGAACTCGAGCAGCACCACTGCCCTACGACGTGGCCCCGCACTCTCGACTCCAAGAGTCTTTGTATTACGTTATCGTCATGTAAGCTCTTGTTCAAAAGGGGGCCGCGTGGGATCTTTTGCGTGTGGGCTCTTTTCTGCTGCTCGAGACTGACCAGCAAGAAGGGAGCGGTAAATCTCACTGAGGGTCTCTACGGCTTGCCGTACAATTGACACTTACCTCACAATCTTGCTCGCTCCAGTTTTGCTAGTGACAACCAGGTGCTAGATAGTTCTCTGTCTCCGTCTTCAAGAAACACGAGCAGGACTGCGAGCTTGAAAACAAAAACATCAACTTTGTGCTGAGGTAAGGAATGACCTCCTTTCCAGAAAATTAGTTAGCCAATTAGTAATCACCATCACTTCTGATTGGGGGGGGGGGGGGAAGGAATGGAACGAGAGAGTTTTTTTTCCTTTTCTTCTGCAGGTGTACGGATGTAGTTGTTCCTGGCATTTTCGCGTGGGCCAAAGAGCCATTAACTTTTTTTGCACTATGTACTGTACTTACTATGCGCCTACCTCCGTATTTTTTCCCACGCTTTTTTCTCTTACATTTTACGCGAGCCTAAGCGGCTTGGTGAAATATTGATTTCTGGCTGGACTGGGGAGGGCGCAGGTTAAAGCCCTTCTGGCACTGTGTAGGTCTCTTGGGCCAAGTGGATTGCGGAGAGCAGTAGTTAGCAGTAGAGCAGGTAGGCGATCCCCAGTCTCCGAACGACACTTCTTCGCCTGTGCCCCAATCGTCTCCTGACTGTACTGAAAAAAAGGACGCACACCGACAGCCAATCAATGACGTAATCGGGGGGCAGGTAGCGCTGCGGTTCAGCTCCCATTCTGGTCTGGCAAATCGTTAGCAAACTTCAGCATTTGATTCTGGCTCATTTTTTTTTTATTAGTGTGCAACAAAGGAAGCGAAGAGGAAGGATAGGAGAGGAAAGGATCAAAATACAGGTTTGGTGTTGCGAAGCTGGCGTCCGGTTCCCCTGTTCCCTACAACCCGTCTACTAACTCAGGGTGACGTCGCCGCCCTGATGGCATCTACAATGAGTAGCGGGGCAGCGGACCCTGCTGCAGAGGGCAACACAGCGCTGAACGACCCCTCACTGCGGACCTCTAAAGTGAAGTTCAAGTCGCAGTCCGTGAATAACCTGTTTAAGCCTCAGTCAGCGCCAAATCAACCCTTGCAATACCCGCCTTCTCACAGTACATCCAAAGGGCTCGCCTCTGCTAGCAAGCTGCCCGCAGGCGCACGATCAGTGTCCGCAGAGACGGGTCAAAAAACAGTCAGTCTTTCGAGAAAAAGTTCTTGGAGCAGTAAGCTTTTTCCCTCCGGCAAGTCTGATCCTTCGAAAGAAAATGAATCAGGTAGTGAGAACGACGACAGTCAGAGCTTGGCTGCTGATGATTTCGAAGCAAAACAATCAGCACTGATGTCTGAAAAATCTACAGATGGCGACTCATTTTCGGCAGTCAATCTGCTGGATGTTGCATACTCCCCACCTAGCACAGAAATAAATTGGGGAGCTAACAAAAGCGAGCATAGTATATCCAAGAGCCTTTGGGGCGCATCAAGTCAGGAGCTGCTTAATGGTGGCGCCTTCGGCTCTGGTTCTTCTCGAGTTGGCAGCCACAACAAATTTTCAACAGCATCCAGCGCAACATCATGGCAGGCCAACGACACAGTTAATCAAGACATTTCAAGCAATTCAATTGAGTTCGGTTCCCAAATTAATAATACAGACATAGGTTTTGCCACACCTTCGCTCAACAATGGCTCTGCGATAGACCATCATTCAAACTCTGAGCCTTCTCTTTCTCTCTGGAAGGATTCCTTATCATTAAACGCCTCTCCAGGCCTGTGGGCTCCTTCTGCAACTTCTGCAGAAGAAATGACCGCCTCGCATCGAATGTCCCGCTTTTTTCCAAGCCCTGCAACTGAGGTCAGAAAGGATTTATCACGCTCAACCAACTGCGCAAATAACGAGTTGAGTTCTCGCTCCATGTCTGCAGGCCTTCCTGTATCTCCTTTAAACTTTGGACTTTCTTCGAACGGAACCAATACTCCCAATGTAATGAACACCTCTATATATTCTTCCTTCATGAATCAGGGTTCAATGCCAGGATCTGTCCAAGGGGGTACAAGAATTTCCACCCCTTTGGATGGTGGTACGCCATTATTTTTCAGCACTAAGCAGCCAGCTTACGTGGATAATTTGTTTGATGGATTCACTTTGGGGAACGCCACATCTTCACCGGAAGTCAGAAATGATAAGGAAGAACAGTCTACGCCTTTGCGAAAACGGGGCCACTCACTGCCTTGGTCTACGGATGGATTCTGGAAGTTGAAGAGAGCAGAGCACAGAAATGAGGCTACGCCTACTTCATTATTGACCCGTTTATCAAATGAAGACATTGTCTCACACAACAAAAATGACAGCATTGAGGAGATGCCAGTGTCCGTACCATCAGTTATTGGACAGGGCTCGGCTGTATCGATAAAGGATTCTCATTCGAGAACTATGAGGTACATTAAGACAATAATCACTCGTCAACCTACGCAATATATGATATATGTCGCGTCTTTACCATACGATACACCAATATCTCAGTGCCATTCTCTAATTCAGCACGCCTTTAAAGGCTTTGGCGAGGTTACCTATTTTGTCAAAGATGATAATGCTAAATCATCAAAGGTGAGTCCAGAAAATGACTTATTCATCAGGTTCAAAATTGTGGTTAAGCTGTTCAATGAGCAGAGATTGCCATACAAATCACACAGATTCCAAAATGATTCAACAGGACGTGATTCAAAAATGTTGCTCTTTTTTGATTGCCATTCATCATCCTCAACTGGGGGGGCTACAGAGTCACTGAGTTCCTCTCCTAATTCAAACACCGCGGCAAAAAGACAGGAGGTATCCACATACCCAGAGGGCTTTTCTTCAACCTTCCACAGAAGAGGAGTCAATAATTTTATGTTTGTTCGTGAGCTACAGAGTAAGATGATAACAAACAAGACTCGCAGTTCTGGAAGTTATTATGAAACTGCCGAATTTCGAATTTCGCTTCCAATTGAAGAGCTTAATCTGGGCTTTGGAACCGACAACAGTGAGAGGGTTAGTTCAGATGACGAGAACATGAAGAGATTTAAGCGCTCATACGTCATAAATATTGACATTCGCGAGCTGGAGGGAAGAACGACTTCTACTGGACATTCATTTGGCAAAGGCAACAGTGCTGCATCTTCGAAGAAGCACCATTTGAACAATTCAGCAGGTAACAGTCGCTCTCCAGTTGATACTGTGTCGTCCAAATGAGATTGAGTGGGATCCCACTCCAGAACATCTCTCTTTTATTGCTGAATTGTGGACATTGCGATGACAGGAAACATTCGAGATTCAAATTGCTCATCTGCTTCAAGTAAAATTATATAATTTTTTCCAAGTGCCTTGAAGTAAATTACTAAAATATATTCATCTTATACCAAAAGTCTTTTCTACAAAGTAGTTCATTAAAGAAAAGCTGGATCCACAGGAAGGTACGATGATGTTTCAGATAAAATGACTGATGTGGCGGAAATATTTCTTAAAAATGAGGGCAACTGCTCTATACGGTATATAGAGCCAGGAACTCTGTTTTATGAAAGCTCACAGAAGCAACACTTACTCAAGCGTGCATCTCTTTACATATCGAACTGTACAAACCTCACGCAAGCTCTGACGTATTACAAGTTGAAAGCAGAAGCCATACAACTATCTCTTCACTACAGCAAGGATCCTTTCAGTCGTTCTGTTACCGTTCTCAACTTCATCTTATCCTCCGTTGCGGTCAGCTCATGGCTTATTCTATTAATTGAAGGACTGGCCATTCGGCCACGGCCGCCGTTATTAAAGGTGGCTACAGTGATTCTTGCTATTACACTGACTGTGACTCTTGCGAGAACGTGCGACCTCATGAGAACTCAGTTTCGATCTTGTTATCAAGATCAACCAGAGGTAATTGACAAGATTTTTAATCATTTGGGTTTTGAAATACCTATTTTTATCGTCAAAATTATGGTGTTACTTATCTGGTATCAGATTTGCTTGAACCTAATAGAGAGCTTTAACACTTTTTACGGGGGACGCCGCCGACGATTCAAAAACGTAATGACCATAGCCAACTGGTCTAATATCGTGATAATGCTTATAGATGCAATGTTTATTGCCCTATATTTTTTCCTGATGGGTGATGGAAGCTACTATGTTGCATATTGGATTAACGTTTGCGCGCTGACATTGGGATGTTTGAGCTATTTGTGTATTTTTGGTATATTCACTATGTTCGTTATATCAAGAGCTGGTTTCTTGTTTAAAATAGGGAATATGCCTCTTCTCCTGCTGACTTACTTGTGCTTAACATTATCGATGGGACTGGAGGTTTCTCGAATGGTTATGATTAATCATCATCAGAAGTGGTTGATAATGGTGTCTTTGTTTTTCGAACTTCTCAGCATAAACATGATCTTTGAAATGAACATGGAGATCGAGAAGTTTAGTCAAAAAACTGAATCGGAGGGGATTGTGGGTCGAAAGCTTGTAAAAGAATACAAACCTAGTTATCATCAATGCCTAGATAGAGACAAGTTCCCGAGTGATACGCTGGGAGATTTTTCTCGGGAAGAAAATTATGAAATGGTATCGCTGGGGAATGAGAATGAGGAATTGTCGTTACCCACAGAAGGCTGCTATGAACGACATCCTGGTTTAGAAGGCTACAACTAAGACATGATCGAGGCTCCCTCTAGGCGCGTTGTGGTTGTGATTGTCTAATGTTGATATATAAATCAACACCCGTATCTCATACCGAAAGCAGCGGAAGAGCTTTTTGAAAACCAGGTTATTTTGCTCCTGTGAGCAAAGTAAGCATGGGGCAGGGATAGCAGGCTTCTTTATAATGACCGTTAAACGAGGCTGAGAGGGATTCAAGCTAAATGTAGTAACGGTACGTGCATTTGTGCAGAGCGTCGAAGTACAATGTGTCGGGGTTGTTCGATTATCGGTATATAGTTCATTAAAACAAAATGTGAAGAAGTCGCCAAAGCAGTAAAAAAACACAAGACAATTAAGTAGAAGTTTTTACTTTTGATTGTCTAGAGGAATCTGGGTCAATCTGTGTCGAAGTTATAGTGGCTGCCTGCGGTTGGTGTAGGTCAGCCGAAACACTGCTCGAAGCGGGTGCGGTCTCAGAGTATGGAGCGGTCACCGTATAGGCTGGAGGAGGGCAGTCTGGCAGTTCAGCAGGTATTTCCCCATTTGAGACCTGCTGCGACTCATTGTTTGACTGTGCGTTGCCCGGTTGATATAGGGGAAGCGGCTCTGTATCTTGCCGGGGCGCCAATGGTTGGGGACGAGAGTTTCCAGCCTGTTGAGGGCGCGCAGCAGGCACGAATTCATTCGCATAGTATGTTCCTTGTTGGTATTGGGCGGCTCCGTTGGGCTGGCTGCCATTCTGAGCCGCTGGGTTATTGCCTTTCTTTTTCCGACCTTGCACGCATATGCCTATCAAGCCTATTGCCAAAGGAATCAGCAGCAGCAGGGGCAAAAACGAAACTTGTTGAAGCGGTGGTGTAACAAGAACTGGCATAACCAATAGAAAGCGCAAGTGGGAGTTACTAAGTCTCTTGTGATTGACTCTTTGAGCGCCGTACCGAGGTTGTTTATCTGCTGCGCTCACCCAGTCAAGCTAAGCCGTATTTAAACAAGCAGGAACGTTACGATCGCATTATTTAGACAATAATACAGGCGAGGCTTATACCTGCAACTCAAACTTTTGCGTGAGTGATATCCCATTTTTGCAGGTGAAGCAAGAGCCTTTTTATCCTTTTTGATGAGGGTGTGTCTATCCTGGCGATGATGCTCTGCTCTATTGTCAAAGCCTTGGGCATCGACACTTGACCGGAGAAGAACGCTGTGGGAATAGAGTGCCATGCTTTTCAGAGGAGTTTGTGTTTCCAGCTAGTGTGGAGCACAAAGTGCTGAGACGCGTGTTTCATCAGAAGATAGCTATTTTTCACGGTACGTACGTACCGTACTGGTCCTGTACTGTGCGAGAGAACATGGGTAAGGGAGTGCAGAGGTTTTTTCCAAAAATTTCAGAGCCGCACTGGACAAGATTCTGGGGCAATGCCAATGGAGTCCGTCTATACCTGTAGAGCATGTGGTGCTGCCATGAACATTTTACTGATGTCATTCTAGGGCCTCTCCTGCACATTGAGTGTTCGAACAGCGGTGGAGCAAAGAAGTGGCAGTTATAGTTAGTAGCATTAAAGTAGTCCCCTCCTCCTCGCTGCTCGCTGCTTGCCCCGCCCCACATTATAAAAAGCCTCCAGCTTGCACTACCTATTAAACGGGGATGCTACATACTTCTGAACTGTCAGGGGTGGGAGAGGGTGGTTCAGCTGCTGAACACAGCGCCCAGGGGCGGCAGCAGAGGCCCAAAATAAAACGCAGTACCCCCCTCCTCAGTCTTTCTCTTGTTCTGATCTTCAAGGGGTTACCCGGAGACTCAGTTTTTTTCCCGCTATTTTGTGGTCCTGGTGCCCGGGGGACGCGGGCGCGGGCGCGCACCCTGGAGGGGGACAGTCCCTGGATCTAAGGGGGGGAAAAAATTCTTCCACCCCGTCCCCCTCAGCCAGCCGTGCGGTAGCCCACGAGGCCACCCGGGCGTGCTGGGTCGGGGAAAAAGAAGGAGGGCTAGACTAGCGCTATTTGAGGATTTTTTTTTTTTTTGGCCAGAGAACAAGAAGTGAATAATTTTTGTATGAAAAATGAACTGTGCTAGGAAAAAAAGATCAATGCTTTCATAGGGGAAGAACCTTCTTGGAAACAGAATAGTGCGGCGGTCTTGTGCTGTGTGATAGAGTTGATCTGAGTTTATCTTAGCGAGAGAACTTGGGACAGGCTCGAGAAGGATTGCAGAAACATCATCCTCCAGACACACGTTAGACAAGGAAATACTCCCAACCTCCCTTCCCTCCTCCTCACCGCCAGCGGACAAAAAAACAAAAAGCTCACGAACAGAACGCCTTCAAAGCATTCGTCTACTTCGTTCCCGTAGGCTACGCATCTGATTTTAGACTACTGACCTTAGTGGCAGCTGATATCTTTATAGGAGGCGCAGCGCTTTAATTGAGTTGCTCAGTTCCGGAAAAGCGTTTGATCTACTCTCTTCAACACGGTCGGCTATATTCATCTCACCGACTACATATCATCATGTCCACTGTATTTTCTTACGCGCATGCTGCGGGCGCTTCTGTTTTGAACGAGAACGACGGGGATTCCATGCAGCCTTCTAAGTCTCCCTCAAAATCCGCTTCAAAGTCTCTCGAGACTGAAATTGCCACTCTTTCGATCGCCGACTCTACCGCCGGCAATGGTACCGACAATAGCGTCAGAAACGACAATGCGAAGGCCAACCAGACTCCAAAAGAGGAGTTCGTTTCCGGCGCCTTCGGTGTTGGTACTGATGCCGGCTCCGGTTCTGGAGCTGGTGCTGGTACTGTTGCCACGCCTGCTGCTGTCACAAAGGAGAAGAAGTCATCGTCTCGCTCCGGCAGTCGCGATAGTTCTGAAAAGGCAGCAGACTCCAATGTAAAAACCCAGAAGGGCGCCAATATCAAGGATGAGGGCTTGTCTAGAAAAGTCAAGCTGGCTCCAGCTCCAATTCCCTCGACTAATGTTTGGGGGGCACCTGCGCCCACAAGCACAGGTGGCGATAAAATTATTGCTGAGTCTATATTGTTATCCGAATCACAAAGTGAATCACGCACCCTGGCAAAGGCCTCCTCAGGAAAGGAAAAGTGGGTTCCTTTCAAGGCATCTGTTGTTCTAGCGTCGAAGAAGACAAGTGCACCAAAAAATGGATCCTCCAAGAAGAAGAGCAAGAAGAAGTCTTCTCTTTCTGGAAACAGTATCAAAGATGTGGACAGCAAGAAGGCCACCAATAAGAAACCTGTATCTAACATTGGCCAGTTGCCTGACCTGAACGGTCAAACTAGAGAGTCTTCACCGCAAGTGGAAATTTCTGAGCGCGGTGATGAGAGCGAAGCAAAGCTTCCAGGAAATGAAGTGAGTGCTCTAAACACTTTGCCTGTAGAAGCTTCTCAAGATGAAACCGCTACTCCAGATAGCTATGGTGAGGATCCACAGATTGGTGCAGAAGGTGAAGACAGCGATGGTGTTGCTCAACCTGATTATCAGCAAATGCAGTACCTTCCAGAGCATTTACAGATACCCCAGTATCAAATGTACAAGAAGCCAATGTATAATTATCATGGCCAGCAGAATTACAATCAACAGTACAATAATTTGAAACAATCATACGTGAAGCCTACTCAAAATGGTACTGGGCAGCCACGCAACTTTAGACCACATGCTGGAACTATGAATCAACCAAGAAGATACAGCAATTCGAATGGAAAGATGAGTGGTGGTGTTCAGTACTTACCTTACAATAACAGCAGACACTTCTTTGTTCCGAACCAATACCCAAATGGCAATGGACATGGGCAATCTAGACATTATCAAAATGGAACGAGCAGGAATGGGTTCCAACAGCCTCAGTACGTTATACCTCAACAGCCTTACTACACTCCAATTCCTTACATTCCATATCCCGCATCCTCTCCTTTTGGTGCACCTATGATGCCCCCACCTCCGGCTCAATACGCTGTTGTTCCTCAGGATCAAGCATTAAGGGAACTTATGCTCGCTCCTTTGGCTAAACAAATTGACTACTATTTCTCTGCTCAAAACTTAATAAAGGACATATTTCTGAGAAAGAATATGAACGATGAAGGTTTCTTGCCATTGAAGCTTCTTGCCGGGTTCCACAGAGTTTCAAGTTTGTCCATGGGCGATATCAGCATTGTCATCGATTCCTTGGAGCAATGTGAAAACTTGGAATTCGGATATATTGAACATGAGAATGGTGAGCTAGAATATAAGGTCAGAGCGAAGGTAGACCCTTTGACTTGGGTTCTTCCTGCTGATCAGCGGTCAGAGGCAGGCAATGACCTCAGAGCCATAGTCATTAATACGACGACAAATGAAATCTCTACTGCTGATTCAAAGGATGCGACTGATGAAAACTCGGATGCCTAAAACACAGAGCTGGACTGAGAGTTTAAAATGAACAAACTTTCCGTGTGGATTTTTATACATTTTTGGAGCTCCAAGGACCCCATTAGAGCTACAATAATGAAGTGCATAAAGATAATATTATTACATACCAAGGCACTGCTTTTTTATATCTCAGAAGACTGACTTTTAAGTGCTGCATTCCCTCCTCCAGATATCGCTATATCTTTTGATATCTACTATCGAGGATGCTTTATCTCTTCACCATCACATGGTTTTTTATCTTTTATTGCAGTTTGCATTCCCGAGCGTTTACCACTCATGTTGATAATCTATTATGTTTACACATGCCCACTAGCTTTCTTTTTTGTGGGCAGAGTGTGCATTCAGAAAACGAAAAACGGCTTGCCCGATGAACGACCAAAACTTACCCAGCCGAATGGTGTTATCAGGTATATGACAACCACTGGGTACAAGAGAACGTGAAATGACCCTTTACATCTGAATTTAGGTTAGCATTCCTTTTACAAAGGACAATTCCAGCGACTAGCACCTCGCTTGCTTCTATTTCATTCTTTAGCTTGTGAACGATTTAGATATCACTTGTATGGCAGTTGATATTTCTCCCAATGGCTGAGACTCTACGCAGAGACTTTGTCTGTTTTGACAGGCGTTATCCCTTTCGAACAAGTTATACTTTTTTCAAGAAACAAAAACACAAAAAACACAAAAACACAAAAAAAAGAACACGCTAAACAGGCTGAATCTTCCTGTTTAGTTGATTATTTGCACAAACATATGAATAATAAATTATCTCCTTCTCTTCATCAGCCATCATCATCCCCTCTCTTTTTTTTTTTTTTTTTTGAGTTGCAGTCCTTTGAGTGAACCTCTCTTACCACAAACGGTGTTGAGTGAAACCGTTGGAGGTAGAAGTTAAGAAGGGCTAAGAAGGAAATCAGTCCGGATGTTGAACGATAGTGATAGTGAAATTGCGAAGTACAACCCGGAGTGATTCACAGGCGCAAAGTCGCAAGAGTAAGATTGCAAAAACCTTTTTCTGGCCCCACAGAGACTCCTGCTTTCTTGCTGGAGGCACAGGTCAAGCTTGCATGCAAGTATTGTCACCTCATTTAGGTAGGGGTAAAAAGGCACTACGAGAGTGTACTTCTTCTCTATCTACAGTTTTTGGTCTCTGATCTCTCCTTTCTTTTTCTATCGAAAACTCTCTACTTTTGTCAACGGCGCACCCATACAAATTTGTAGTAACGGCTTGGCTGTCGTTGTTTTGCTATAATGGTGAAACCAGATGCTAGTGTGAGCTTTCACAGCTCAAGTGACTGGTAACTAACTACAACTGTCTTGAGTGCCAACTTTTCCCCTTCTTCGACCGGCTATGTATCACATTAGATTTCTTTTAAAAAATTTAGTCACACGACAATTACCACGTGATAGAAATATTTGAAACATTTATTGAAGGTGTAGTAGTTTTATTACCTTCAAGTTGGGGACAACTTTTTAGATGCAGAGGATTGATTTCTTAATTTTTTTTTGCCATTGGAAAGGAGGACTGAACTGTGTTTTGGAAGCGGAGAAAGTATACAACCTCAAACGGTATTCTAATCAAGCTCAAATCTTCAAACCACGAAGCTCATCACCGGTCTGCAATTGACGAATATCATCCAGCAGTTCCCGTCATTGAGGTGGCTACGGTATTTTGTGATCCCTAGCAACAAAAGATAACGTTTTCTTTCTTGGAGGAAGGACAAGTGTGTCACTCAACAATGAATGACCAGTTTACGTCTGTCCAATGGGACAGGGATGATACTGATGGGCCACTGAACAATTCAGGGTATGGCGGACTTCAGGATACTGCAATTGCCGAGGAGGGGTCCGATAATGAGGCAGGCTCTAATGCAGATTCTACAGGTACACAGAAGGGCGAAGAATCGCAACCTGACCTGATTCAACCTGATCCTTCGCAATTACAGGAAAGTGATAATGACAAAGGTTTCCAGAAAATTGGAACTGAGGAGACACCAGATCAGCTAAACATTAAGGAGGACGCGGAAACCGAAGGAGCGGCAGCAGCTGTGTCCACACAAATTAAATCTCTGAATGACTATTCTCATGGTTCCTCTCTTGAAGACTCAAAGCAGACTTTAGCTACACCTCACCCTTTAAATGTGGAGAGCAATACATTTAGTGATGTGTTTATTGAAGCGACAGTTTCCAGTCCACTGACTGAATATGACGGCCAAAACCCCTTTACATCTTTTTTGATTCAGGTTCGAAGCAATGATCCGAAATTCAAAGCGTCAAGGTTTCAAATCAGAAGGCGATACTCAGATTTCAGTTTTCTGTATGATTGCCTATCTAATGATTTCCCCACAATGATAATTCCACCGTTGCCAAACAAACAAAGGTTGGAATATATAAAGGGCGGGCGATTTACAGACGAGTTCACTAATAAGCGAGCAATCTCACTCAACAATTTTTTGAGCAGAGTCTGCAAGCATCCTATCCTTCGAAATTCTCAGATCTTTCATATTTTTTTGGAAGATTCAGATTACTGGATCACCTACAAATCGAATCTCAAAATTTCCTCAGGAACTGTAGATTCGTCAAACACAACCACACAGAATCTAGAGACTGTCACTGACTTCATTATGAATTCGTTTAAAAAACCTTCCTATGAATCAAGACATAAAAGAGACTTCCAGGATATTATTGAGAAGTCAACAAAGCTCCAGGAAAACCTAATTAAAATTGATCACATCTACTCAAAAGTGCTGATAAGGCAACATGACATTTCTGACGACTTCGCTAAGTTCGAGGAGGAGTTCTCAAAGCTGAATGTTCTTTTGCGAAATGGTTTTGATGGCAAAGGTAAGGGAAGTAATAACATGGATCAGCCAACAATTGGATTATCTGACCAGTTTTACAAATTTTCGCATAACCTAAATCAGATTTCGGAGAAGTCTTACCGGCTCAGTCATGATATCGAATACAATTATGTTACGTCTTTGAAGGATTTGGATCATTACATCAATCAACTGAAGAACCTCATCAAAATAAAAGAGGCCAAGTCTCTTGATTATGAAATGCTTTGCAATTATTTAGAAAAAGCAAAACAGGAACGAACCCACTTGATGTCAGGTGGATCTCTCACTTCTTCAACAGAAGGTACTCTATCATTCTTGACGAGAAAGCTAGAAAACATGACAAGATTAGGTGGTACCAGTTCCCATGGGAACTTGACAAACGAGCGCATAGAAAAATTGAATACGCGGATCAGTGTTCTGGAACATGAGAAGAAACTGGCACTGGAGGTATTTGAAAAATTCGAGACAGACATTCTCAGAGAATATCAACATTTCGAAAAGATTAAGAACGCAGAAATTGACGAATCTTTGAAGCAGCTCACTGGCTCATACTTGCAGTATTTTACAGATCTATTTAATGAGTGGAGTGGTTTGGATGCATCTTCACTATCCGTGGGGGTTATGAAGCAATTTGAGAACAAATTGACCGAAGATGATGATTTATTTGTTCAAAATGAAGTTCTCAAGAATAACGAGTTGTTGGAAGAAAGTATTCAAAAGCTAAATCAGGTAGGCTCAAATTCAAACGCCTGATTTACATTTTCAATGAATACACTGCGATTTAATCTTTTGCCGCCTTAGGTCTTAATCCGTTTTGATTTTCTGCCTCGCACTTCATTAACAATATGTCCTTTGTTATCGAACTCCAAAAACTCATTTGTGTCGTAGACAAAATCGTAGTCATTGCCGAAGAATTTGGTAAATGTATCTTTTGAAAGGTATTTTGAGTACTCTATCACGGGGAAAGAGTCCTGATCAAATTTCCTATTTTTTTTGTCATCCATAGTGGGGCTATTTTTGTTTTGCATCAAGTAAAATCGTCTTAGTAACAGCACTGCCTCCTTGCTTAATATGCCAGGGATCACTTCATAGGCCCTATCATACTTGCCTATACTTTTCATCTGAGGAGGGAAGTCTGCGTTAATGCGGAAGACAGAACCATTGCCGCCAAATCGTTCATTAGCACACCCAAAAAAGACACGGCGGATGTGGAACTGTCTCAACATCGCTGCGCACATAATGCAGGGTTCAACGGTAACATAAAGATCACATTCTTCTATAAGCTGGTGGTAATCATCCGGATGCTTAGTAACTATCTGTTGAATAGCGTCAACTTCTGCATGTACAGTTCCATTGAGGGTAATATTGGTTTTATTGAAACCCTTTGCAACAATTTCGTTTTCTCGTACAAATATACAGCCAACAGGAACTTCTTTCACTTTCAAGGCACCTTCAGCAACCTCAAGAGCCTTTTGCATCCACCTGTAATGTATTGCTATATCATCCATCTTTTCATGGTCTTGTAGCCAGCACGATACCATCGCGGCTCCTGAAGGACCAGCGCAAGATCAGCATAGTCGTCTGTGATTATGAACTTGAACTGGACTAATTGATTTTTTTATAAAAAATATCAGTCGTCGGGTCGATAGACTTTGGGAAATGCAAAGGCGGAAGTTTGTTTATAGTCGAATTTGACCTGCCTATTGGTCTTACACATGTCTACACAAGCGACAAGGGGCCAAAGTAGACAGCAAACAAGGCAAGCATGCCGAATATAAAGGCATTAAAAGAGCAGATAGATCAGCTCAAAACTGAGCTGAAGGAGCTGAATGATGAGTACGATACATTAGCTTTGTCACGAGTTTCTGACTCCTTTCGTGATGTCCAGCCTGACAACAACAAGAGAGCGGCGCAAGCACAAGTGACTAAGAGATCTAGAGGGGAGCCTGAACTTGGCCTTAGTATGGAGATTGCACAACATGAGTATTTTGATGTTTTGATTAATAATTTAATGATGGAGAGTGTACGCAGCCTTGAGGAAGAAGAAGAAGACAGTAATGCCATGAAGACACGAAAGCAGCGCGAGGCTCAAGAGGGCGCCAACAGCAAGCAATTCGATAAGATAAAGCAGATGAGGACCATGCCTATTTTTCTTGAAAACATATACAGACTTTCTGGTGTGACAGGCTTCCCGATTGATGGTTCCAGGGACAAAAATGATCCCCGCAACAGCTCTGTGGCAGCTAACCGGTCTGACAATGACTTTTTAGGGATTCGGTTTGATGTCTTGGATAGGGGTGACCTCAAATTCACTCTCCCGCACTACATAGTCTTAAAGAGGGACACCAAAACAAAAGGATGGGCTATTTTCAAGACTACAATACCGAAGTTTGTTCCTCTTCAGACTCTGGCTTCAGAGTATTTGAACATTGACTTGACCAAGTTTGCCTTTAATGTCCGCCGCTATCTCGTTCAGCTGCAGTTGAAGTCATCGGTATTTTTGAAGTTGCAGCGGCAGCTAGTGAATATTGCGCGACTAGACTACGATCTGAGTTTCAGCAAAGTGAATATCACGATTCCAGCACGGTTCGAGATAATTTTGATATGCGATTTGTTTCATATATCAAGAGTGCTCGTGATTTCTGGCGAGGTGGAAGAACCTGG
This sequence comes from Ogataea maris, assembly GCA_030557505.1. NCBI lineage: Eukaryota > Fungi > Ascomycota > Pichiomycetes > Pichiales > Pichiaceae > Ogataea > Ogataea maris. The sequence goes on from JAKTPG010000001.1 coordinate 134,828, forward strand.
CTCCGCCAGCGATATTTCAAAGAGACTCGAAATACTGTTAAAAGGGTGCACCTTTGATAACTTCGACTGGAAATTCTTCTCTATAATGGCACAGTGCGGTCTTCCGCTGAAGTAACCTAGCTCTTGAGGAATTCAGCTCCTGTGTTTTTTTTGGTGATAATGCAAGCGCACAGAATAGAACAGGCAGGTAAAGCACCGTCTTCGAGGGTTTTTGGAAGCATGCAAACCACTTGCTCTGTCATTGGTGCCTGTCAAGATCGAGGATCAAGGCCGCTGCCCAGATTCTCTAGACAACATTTTAGCACATTGGGACGACTCGCGAAGAAAACCAAAATTGTTTTACACAGTGCCCGTCGGTCAAAACCCTTTAGGATGCACTATGACAGCACAAAGAAGAGAGGACTTCTATGCCATTTGCAAGAAGCATGACATCATAATTATTGAAGATGACCCCTACTATCATCTGCAGCTGGCAGAGGAAACTCTACCAAGCTTACTTACACTAGACACTGTCGGAAGAGTGGTTCGTCTGGACTCTTTTTCAAAAATATTGATGCCTGGTTTTGGATGTTCCTTTGTAACTGCGAACGCCTGTTTTAGTGAGAAGCTTGTTATGCACAATGAGGTCAACATCCTCTCTGCCGCTGCCCCCTCACAACTCATTTTGAACGAGCTGATCAGGTCATGGGAGTTGGAGGAGGGTGATGGCTTTGGCAAATGGATTGAAAAGTTGAAAGCGCATTATCAGCGTCGGCGAGAGATTTTAGATACAGCGTTCCACAAGTATTTACCTAAAGACCTGTGCTCATGGAATTTTCCTGATGCCGGAATGTTTGTCTGGATTGATATAGACATTAGTCGATTTCCTGCAAATGACTCCGATGGAATTAACTGGCACCAACATTTAGAAGATCTCATTTTTGATTCTGGAGTTGAGAACCAAGTGCTCTTATGCAAAGGAAGCTGGTTTATGCTGAAGCCAAAAGAAAGAGTGGGCTATAGGGCAACATATGCCTTTGCGGATGAAGAACAGCTTGTTACAGCTAGTAAACGCTTTGGTGATGCAATCCGTGAGGTTCACAATAAGCTATATAAGTGTTGAGCGGTTAATTTATTTTCAATTTTTCAGGAACCCGAAATTTGGGCGTTGGCGGATTGATACGAAAAGCAATAGCTTTTCGGCTGATACGTTGTCAGAACTGTCAGCGAGATGACCTCTCTCAAGAGCTATCAACAAGTGTGGGCGGATCACAATACCAGGACAGAGTTAGGGAACCTTGGGTCCTAGATCTCATTAGAAGTTTGGCTACATCGACGACTAGGGAATTTTTGCTTATCTTTAAAAAAAAAAAATTTATATTCCGATATATGCATTAGAGCTGAGAGCTAGTTACTTGAATGCCCTAATATAAAGCTAATAAAAAAATTAGATCACATACATAAAAGAGGCAACGTCTGAGTTGCATAAGTGGTACTTGCTTAATTTTATCTGGCCATCCAGCCCCCATCAACAACAAGCGCCTCCCCACATATATAATTAGAAGCTTCAGAACATAGAAAAACCACAGGTCCCTTGAAGTCATCCGGAGATCCCCAACGGTTTTGAGGAATACGACTAAGAATCTGCATGTACTTATCGCTGTTTTCAGTTAAAGCCTGAGTAAGCCCTGTTTTGATATATCCAGGTACAATGCAGTTAACATTGATTCCGTATTTTGCCCACTCAACAGCACATGCTTTGCAAAACTGAAGAATGCCTCCTTTAGAGGTGACATATGCAGAAATATCAGGGATTCCTTGAAATGAACTTAAACTAGCTGTGAAGACAATTCTACCCTTTATGCCTTTTTCAATCATTCTTCGGCCTATCAACTTTGTTAGCTCTATTGGGATTGTCAAATTAACATGTAGAATTTTATAGAATTCATCTTCTGGAAAGTCTACCAGCGGACTACGGTACTGAATTCCTGCATTGTTGACAAGTATGTCAATTTCACCTGAAGGAGACTTTTGAAAAGCTGGGAGAACAACTTGGTCGTAAAGTGATGACTTGCATATTGACGCAAAATCACATGTGACAAAGTCAACCACACCTTTTGATGATGTGTTAGAACTTTTAATGATCTCAATTGCCTCAGTTGGGTCGCTTCTGCATGTGATCAACACTGACGCTCCCGCCTCATAAAGTGCGGTAGCCATTGCAAGGCCAATTCCCCTTGTGGCACCTGTAACTAATGCAACCTTTCCATCAAGACTGAATAAAGGCATTTTTATCCTTGAGTACTTGAGAGTGATTTTTCTTTGACTAAAGATACCACCAAAACTCTTACTTTTATTCACATTATATATTATATTAACTTTATCGCATATCTCGTACAAAAAGAGTTAATCGCGCACCTATTTCAACAACGGTTAAAAAAATTAAACCCTCAGATATACAAAATAGATAACCAGTTAGTCATTATAATCCAGGCATAGCCAAAGATTAAATTGATAAGTTTTCACCCAATTCCTTAAAAAATAGATATGGATTCAAACAAAGGTATCCCCATAAAAGTCGTTCGCAATCTTTTTATGTTTCAACTTTTTGACCGGATAACTAAAATGCTATACTCGTGCTTCACTGACAATAGGAGTCTGTTAATGTAGAAGTTTCTGTGGAGGTGGTGTATTTTGCTGATCTTCCGGAGTTGATTTCTACAGTAGATATTAATGCGATAACCTCTCAATACAAAACCATTATTATGCTGTTAGCACAGTTACACCACTTAAAATGCTGAAGGGATAATAAGAAATGATAGTGCTTTCTTTTAATAAAAACTCATGATAGGTAACAGCAACAACTTAAAGGGGTCTTTCAATTCAATTTTTTGGGTTTACACTTTGGGCACATTTTGTTAAGCCAGCGAAGAATCAGAAATGTCTAAGCTGGAGCTTTTACAGATTCCAGCAGGCAGGGACATGAAGTAGCGGCACATAGAGGTTCTTTGAAAAGTAGCCATGGTCGGATGAGCTGAGGTGGTCGATATATCCGCAATAAACATGATATTTATTCTCAATTCTCTTTGTTACGGTGTTTAATAGTAAATAATTCTTTTTTGCATCAAAATGGAATATTCAGTCGCTCTCCTATACAAAAAGTTCGGTACAGGAGGTTTCAGACAAGCTCTTCAACAAAATGAGGTCAAGGAAAGAGCCTGATTCTTTAAATATAGTAGAAAGTACAATCAAAACCAGAAGTAAATACTTTACGGTCAGAACATCAGTGACTGGTATGTCTCTATTAACAATTCAGTTATAGCCAATGCACTGCCTCTTACTTTATGGTTCTGTTGAAAACAATGCCTTATAAACCCTCAGATTAACCCTCCCGCCAGTTCTGAGTGTTTTGCCTACATTTTATAATTTGACTAACTTTCTATGTAGTTCATCTCAGCTTCAAAAAAATCAATTTAATCAACTGGGTTCTACATCAACTGAGTAGGGATTGCATTACTTCAGATAGAAGACAGAATGGGCTAACTGTCAAAATTCTCAATATTTTTTGAATAGACTTGTGATACAGGCATTTCTATTTTTTGGTCCTGTACTTCTTCACTTCAACAGCCAATCCCCAACATAAATTGAATAAAAAAGTGATTGAACATCACATTTATTGGCAGAACTCTAAGATCACAAACTGATTCCTGTATTCCAGCGAAGACTAGATGGGGTGTGCATGATACACACTAGATAGCTTTTTAACATTGAATATATAGAAGAGGGAGTTGAATATATTGAATAAACGAGGTAACAAATAAATAAGCGGTCTCAGCACTTGTCAGAAGTTGATAACTCAACTTCCTCGATTTCTATGGAATCAAGATGTTTTGGAACAAAGAATGAGTTACCAACTTGCCAGTAGCCGGCCTGTTCAAAGAGAGCATCAATATCCTCGAGTAATACTCCTTTCGTTTCAACCCACAAGTAGTGAATCAGGATGATGAAAATAATGTTGTAACCTGCATTCAAGAAGTAGAATCTGTATCCCATATTAGACATGGCAATTGACAGAGTGAAACTTGCAAGCAGTCCAAAGCAACTACTCCAGAAAGTGTAGAATGCAACTCCAGCGGCTCTCAGTCTGTTTGGCCAAATCTCTGGTGCATAACAGTAATTCAATGGTGTCCAGGAGATCGAATAGAACCACTGGAAAACAAAAATCATGGCAACAGGTCCATAAGGACTCATGGAGGAGTCATCATCTTTGGCCTTGATCAAGCCACCCATAATAAAAAAGGCAACACACATACCGATAGAACCAAACAAAGCTTGGGCCTTACGGCCAAAGTAATCAAATCCGTAAGATCCCGCCAAAGCCCAAACCCAACACCAACATGTGGACACAATACCCACTTGTAACTTTTGATTTGTAGAAGTAATGCCAGCTTGCTCCAAAAGGAAAGATTGATAATAAGAACAGACAGAGCTTCCACCCAGTTCGCACATAATGCCCTGAACTACTGCAGAAAGAAGACGGCGATGGTTTGTTCTTCCTTTGAAAATTTCCTTCCAGACTTCCTTGTTAGAATCAAGCTTCTCCGCATGGAATTTCACAACAATTTCATCCACAATCTCCGAGTCAGGAGTTGTATCTTCCACAACCGCCAAAATAGCTCTTGCTTGTGCGTCGTTCCCACATTTCAATAAATAACGAGGGGACTCAGGAGCCCATAATACAAAGATTCCCGAGATCACAGCAGGAACACCTTGAATAATTGAAGGCAATCTCCAGCACCAAGTGGATGCCATATCTTTTGATCCATAGGTAACGGAAGATGCAATGATGGACCCCAGCAGGAAACAAGAAAAAAATGATCCAAGGGTGAAACCTCTGTACTTGATCGGACAGAGTTCGGAAATCAGCACCGAGACAGAAACCAATCCAATCCCAAAACCGAATCCTAGGAAAATTCTTCCCAGCACAAATGTTGCAGTGTTGTGAGCAGCACTCTGCAGGATGATACCTATGTAAACAATTCCAAGTCCTCCCATAATGGAAGCTCTTCTTCCCCATCTATCGGTAAAAAATTGCACAGCAATCGTTCCAAGGACATCCCCGATCCACATTGATCCTGTGTTCAGGTTAGAAGTGGCTTCATTAATATGAAAATAATCCTCATAATATGGAAGGGCATTTAGAGACGACATCATCATCGAATCATAGCCATAAGCAAGAGGGAAGCACACTGTTAACGCGAAGACTACAAAAAGAAGCATGTTTTGGGTTTTGGGAACCCGCTTGGGCAACTCTGCCACGACATTTGTTTCTTGCTGCATTTTTGGCGCTCAAATTTCCGTTACCTATGTCTAATTTCTTGTGCTCTATGCTAGAGTGATGGTCCAATATCACCATCCATCTGTATATTTATAACAGTGTGGCTCTTGAAATTTTCATCACATCTCACCGAACGACCGATGCAAGGTTCCTTATCACTGCCTTGTTGTTTGCCAAATTAGGAATCGCGCAGATAGCCGAAAGAAAACGCGCAAAAAACTTCGGGTGAATCCCCGAGCGGCCGCATCACGCGGGATCAGAATTCCGAATTTCTCATACGTTCTATTATTTCCAAGTTTCTATATATTCGCCATTTTGGAAACCCTCTTGAGCCACTCTCGAAAGAAATTATATCATTAATCATTGCAGTTGATACAACAAAGAGCGTGAGATTGAGGATTGGTAATTTAGTGTGGTGAAAATGCAGGTCGAAAAACCGCTCGAAAAAATCTCGAGACCTGAGGAAATAGAGCGTAATCGCCTATCTGAGCTGAAAAAACTGCTCATCAAACCTGAAAATGAGGAAAAGGTGAAAGCAAGCTACCAAAGGCTCCTGGCAGCACTAGAGAAGAGAACAGAGGAGATATCAAAGTTGGGTAGCTCGATTGTTCCTCAAATCAGCTGGAAACAAATAGAAGAAAATAACTATCAGTTACCTGCTGAGTTTACTGGGGAAATTCGGGAACGAGGATGCGCCATCATCAAGGGAGTGGTTCCAAAGGAGACAGCTATAGAATGGTTTGAAAACTTGCAGGATTTCGTTACAAAGCATCCGGAGGTGAGTGGCTATCCTTTGCCTAATCCTTCGAACTGGTTTGCTTACTGGACAAAGGGAGAAGTTCAAGCAAGATCTCATCCGGAGGTTTTAAAATGTATGAAAGTGATGGGACAGCTTTGGCACGCTGATCCAGAAAGTTTGATCGACATGGATTCTCAAGTAGTTTATGCTGACCGCTTTAGAATTCGTTATCCAGGAAAAGAAGTTTCACTGGACCTCCATCTTGATTCGGGAGCAATGGAAAGATGGGAGGATCCAACATACAGATCTGTCTATCAAAAAATTTTAGAGGGAAACTGGGAAGAATACGACCCATACTCTCTTGACCAGAGGCCTTATGCTCGCTCAGACCTTTATTCTGGACTCCAAGGAAGACCGAGCGCATGTTCCTGTTTCCGCTCGCTACAGGGTTGGCTATCTTTAAGTGAGACACATCAAGGCGAAGGAACTGTTCGTTTCCTGCCAGACGTGAAGCTTGCAACGGCCTATATGATTCTTAGACCATTCTTCTGGAAAGATGATGGAAGTCTGGACACCACTTCTCCAGTATTTCCGGGAGCAATGCCCGGAAGCGGCCAGTTTTTCCCATCTGAAGAAATGTATCCTCACTTGAAGCATGCCAAATCAATTGTGGGAATACCTAATGTGGAACCTGGTGATTACGTCTTTTGGCATTGCGATCTAGCTCACGAGGTTGATAAGTTCCATACTGGTTCTCGCCACTCATCTGTCTTTTTCAATGCGCAAGTGCCTTTGTGTCCTTACAATATCAAAAACATGATCAAAATGAGAAATGCATTTGAGCAAGTGATACCTCCACCAGATTTTCTCCCAGATCTTGATAAAACTTCTCTTGAAAATCATTATGAAAGTGAATACCCAGATCATGGCGCACGTTTGGAAAACATTTTGTCGGACGAAGGCTTAAGGGCAATGGGAATGATACCTTTCGACACAGAAGAACCAGGCTTGACAATTGGACAGCGGAAGATTAGGGAAATGGCTAACAAGGAAATTTTGGAGAATTTTTCGTACATAAAATAGTTAGAGTAGACGGTTTTTGAGTTATCAAAGAAAGACACTATCTTCTAACCAAGTTAAGTTTTCCTGTAATCCAGAGTCTTCCAAAATTCTCAAAATAAACTTTCTTTGATTTCCTGTGAGTGAAGAATTAAACACAGCCTCCGCATTGTCAATCGTCCCAGCTTGTAGCTCAATTATGCGCTCAGGTAAAGTTTCGTTAAGCAGGTAGTCATTAATTTCATCCAATGTTAGTTGTTTGAATAAAATGTTGCCCCCTCCAGGGAGTGGAATACATCCAATTAAATCTTTTATCATTGGAAACCCGCGCCCAACTCCTTTGTAGGACAAATTTAATTGATCAAGTTTTTTGATAGTCTCTAGAACGCGTAGAACACGAATGTCCTTCTTTTCTAAGCCCAAATGAAGAAGTACATCCACTATAATGAACGATGCTGATCCAAGTATCATGTGTGGATACAGCCAATAATTATAGAATATATCAGGCAATTCTGAATAGAGAAACATTTCCAGTATCAGCATAGAATAATTGATGCAATCAGGCCGATGAAGTGTTAACCAGTCTTCTTTGGACACAAAGGTGGCAAGCTTCTTGGACACAAACGTAATACCATCGTATATTTGATTCAGAAGTAATGACCTTTGAAACCAATATGCGTCGTCTTTATCATGTAACGGGTCATTCACAACAAAAATACTTTTCACCTCGTGCAGCAAATTGTGTAAGTCTTTAGCAGCATGAACAAGACATCCTTCCGCATCTTCTCTCAAATCATGAATCTCTACCCGTATCTTTACCATCTTCATGATAAAATACTGATATGACTTGTCATTGAAGCAGTGATGCTGCTTACTTGAGGCATTATTGTAAAATGTTGGAAAGTCTGTGCTAGAGCCTGTCGTCGTGATAATGGGTTCTCTTCCGTAGGTTTCAAATATATCCACTGCTACCAAATTCCACCATAGCCTCTGGGGAAGGTCATGATGATTGGAATTCTTGTCTAAACCTATTCTGCGCGCAATATGGATTATAGGATCCAACAGTGAATGAAAAAGCCGGCCATTTCCAGAGGTGTGGAAACACATGTTAAGGACACAAATCGTTCGTATGGTCTTTATGCAGGGTACCTCTCGAAAATCAGCTCGATTGAGGCATTCAAGACTAGATATGAAGAAAAGCAATGCACAATCGCTCTTTGAAATTGAATGAATTTGACAACCTCTGAACAAGCTATCAGGTACTAGGTACATCCCAGAGGAAAGAAGTGCGTAGAGCAACGCAAACCAATGATTGCGCGCTTGTACCAAATACTGATACTCAACACCAGGAGGGTACGTTTCAAAAGCATTCAGATGCCTATTCTGCTCCCAAAAAAATCCAAGCTCTTCAAGAAATTTTTCGGTAACAACAGCTCCATGGAGAAACGAAAGATACTTGAGACTAAATTTCACAACTGGTAAACACTTATCATAGTCTAGTTGATCAAGTAAGATAAAGATACGGTTCTGATTCATTCGCCATGTGGTGAACAGTGAGCAGTAGTCTTCAGTTGAGCCCTTAAAAGAATGCCAGTAATTTAAAGAACTCAAGGCCTGCTTAGAGCCAATATCAGAGCTTTCATCGTCTTGCGTTGGGCTGACACCTCCCATCGGCGCAAGCCCTCTGGAAACATATTGAATTTCAAAATCGTACTCTTCTGCATTTGTTCCGGAAACAGGCTTTAATTCGGAAGGAGAAAAGCCGGGTTTTGCATTCCTCTTTAGTTTCTCGATCTCATGCCGTTGCAACTCCAGCATCTGTTCCATTTCCGAAATTTGACGCTGCATCACCGATATCATGGGATGATTCACTAACATATCCTTCACCACAACCATTTCTCGAAAACAAGAGTCAGCAAGGCCGCGCTTGACACAGTTTCCACAGGGCATTTTCTTGTCACATTTTACCTTCCGTTTGGCACAATGAGTGCAAGATCGCGGCTTTCTTTTCGTAATACGGACTGTTATTTCAGGTTTCGTGCTTGATACCGTCATATCGTTTAATCGTAATCTGTGCGCCGCATATGAGTGTGAAAAAAGCTTGTAGATTCAAGGTAGTGAAGGCTTTGGGAGTGCGATACTTGCAAGCAAGCCGCAAATTAGATTGGTCTCAAAGAAGTTAGTTTTATTGAAAGCCAAAAACTGAGCTTTTTTTTTTTTACAAAAAAAACCTACACAGGCCAATAGTGAGTAAGATAGTGGAAATATTTCCTCATTTGTAAAATATCCTTGACGTCCCCCCTCTCTTACTTCTGTTATGTGGGGTTTTAAGGTTACTTACAAAGCTATTGACGTATGCTTCCTATATTTTGCAAAAGTTCTCAGTTGAGAAAAGTCTGCTTCTCCTCGACAGCGCATCGAGATAATATGGTGTGTGACTATGTGGCAAGTCTGTTTCTGCAAAAACACAAAAGTCCCTTGAAGGCATTTAAAAACTGTGTTTTTTAAAAGTGTACGTAGAAAATGCTATTCTCCGTTTGATGATAAAAAAAAGTTTGTTTCTGCTAATTGATTCTGTAGACAACACAAAAAAAAAAGAGACGGGCAAGAAATGAAGTGCTTTTGCAGCCCATGAATTCTAATCAAGGCATCCACCACTGATGACAGCCTCGCTGTAGGCATTGGCAATGTAGTAGAGGTATGAATCAACATTTCTTACAGCAAATGTTGCATTGTTCTCAGCCATTTCGTAAACGTCGTCCAGGGTGTCTGTGAATTCCGAAATGTAGCCGTCATGGCTCATCTTGGGAACATGCAAATAGCGGTGCAAGAGATCAATTCCACCGTAATGCTTTGGGCCTGTCTCCGCAATGCTTCCGTCAAAGCAAAAGGCCGAAAGGGGTTTTTTAGAAGTATAAAACAGGTCACAGATCACGGTCTCGCCCGGGTAATCAGAACGGTGATATCCCGGATAAGTTGTTGGGTGAGAGGCACATTCCCCGTCAATATCATCACATCTATAGAGAAGACCATCTTTAGATGATTCTACCAAAAAGTCAATTGTGCCAATGACCTCGTAGATGCTTCCATTACCGAACCATCTCACGAACATTTCGTCGTCAGAACCGCGATCCATTAGTCTTTGTCTGGCATAACTTGAAACTTCCAGCGAGTCCCTCAGGGCAGCATTGATCATTCTGGAATTTGTGTCATTACACGTTGGATAAATTGTGGCAAATTGTGGATCAGCCCAACCAGTCACCCCACTGAGCGCGTAATCATCCAAAGCACTAGTTGTGTTCGAGTAGTAGTACGTAATAGAGGCAAACGCCTGGGGTGCGAGAGCAAGTAAAGCTAGGGAACGCATTTTCTGTTGGAGATGTCAATGAACAAGATGTCTGCTGCAAAGAACTGTGAATAAAACGAAGTTCAACTCTTTTCACAACATATTTATAGTCAGATTTTGTCTGTCACGGAGAACTGAGAAGACACTCTTGGGTTAGCGAAGCGTTGTTGTCCCTCAATCCCACTGTAGAAATAATGAATTGCCTATTAAATCTACACATGCCTCAAAAGACAATAACATAAGGACAAGACGCCAGCTGATGTAGAAGTTACGAGTCACGCTTAGCTTTCCTCGAATCACAGCTTTGACGAAAATGCAACTTGCGACTACTTCTCCCAAAGGGTACAATTACATGCATAAAAACTTTGAAATAATATTCTATAAGCCAAAAAAAGAACTGAATTGCACCTTGCTGGAGCTGCAGGGATTTAACGGACTCTCGATGTGTCGTGCATACTACCAAAAAATGGTGAAAGGAATCTGCAGGGGAGGGAAAGGGGGAATTAAAGGGTCTAGAGACCATCGCCTGACTAAGGAGGAAAAGTCATCGAACTCAAGCACTGCTGTATTCATCTGCTACCGCAACTGGCTCCACATATTTTCCAACAGGCTGGTACTCGATATCGCTGAAGGTCTCGCCAAAGCCCTTTGGACCGCCAATTTCAACGGCCTTTGGAGTGGTCCATCTATCAGATGGCGAAAACACCATCACGTACACTATGAGACCGTATCTGTAGTCTTGTGTTCCTACAGCATTACCATCTGTGTCAACGAGAGTGATCAGATCTGGAACTGAGCATAAAGGCGTCTCACACCCATCTGGTTCCACTTTCGAGACCACAATGTTCTCATTCTTAAAAGGGATTCTGACTCTGAAAGATTTATCAGTCATGTCTTCCACTTCAACCGAGCCATATCCATAGCCTCTCTTGAGTTTTTTCTCAACCAAGATTATTTTTCCGGTCAGTAGACATTTCGTGGCTGAGGGCCCACCAGTGGCCGCTATCAATCTTTGAGGTAAATTATCAAGGTCCGAGTTTGAACGCGCTTGGAAGACACTTCTGCCAACTCTCCACGATAGAGAAATTGTGTTTGGAATATTCTCGTACTCCAGTTCAGTCACACTCGATGATGGCGCTGCAAAACCACCATGACATCCCTGGTTATAAAACGAATCACGCATCACATCTTCCATTTGAATATCATTGTTCGCTGAAGTAAGAGTCATTCGCAATGTATTGCCATCAGAAAGTGCCAAATACGGATATCCTTTACAGTCATTTAGCACAGAATTGGTAGATTGCCAAATGGCCGGATAGGCCCTTCCCAAAGAGTCGACATCAATGAAAGGTAGTTTTTTCATGCAAGCTACCCATAGACCTGACAGACCATTCTCACCACCCACTTCAAAGTTATAAATTGCTCCGGCTCTTTTTCCTTCATACTTCTCTATAGCATCAACTGTTTCCAGTAGCTCGTCTGCATGCATTCGTTCCGCGGTTATTACAGGTGATCCAAAATGTCCAACTTTTATTGCCCTTCCTTCTCCATCTGTCAGCTCCGCGTACTTTTGAACAGTTATAACATTGATTTCATGCCCTTCACGAATCAGTTTTTTGAGTTCAATCATTGAGGCATGAGGTTCTCCGCCTCCACCACATCCAAGAATATAGGCTCCAGTTCCGATAAAGTCAATGTCAACCTCGCTTAATTTCCAAACCTTATCGACCACTGTAGGTTTGTAATTGTCGTAATCAAAAGGGTCCTTTTGTTTCTCAGATACCTTAGAGCACTTATACACTGCCTGAGAAATATACTCCCCCTCCTCAATATCAACTCCCATGTCTGTAATAATGGATTCATAGTCGATGTCTCCGACTACTTTGACCTCAAATTGATAAACATTGTTTACGTACGGAATTGCATCAGAAACAATGTTGACAACTTTAATGGTTGATGCAAGAGCACCTTTTGATATCGCATCCTGTGTGGCCTTTTCTGTTAGCTCTTGTATGGCCATTTGCTTCTCACTTTCTGAGCCTGATATAGTTCTAATCTCGCTGAGCGCAGACGAAACTTTACCTAATGCAGCCCCGATAGCATTGGCGACTTGAAAATACGGTGGTTTAATCACCTTGGATGCTCCATCCAGATGCTCTGGTGCCAAAAATGAACCTCCTCCAACAAAAATAACAGGAATCGGCTCCTGTGAAGTTTTCATGCGATCAATCACTCGTTCTAACATTCTTTTGAGTGTTTCCGAATATCTTCTCTTGAACGACATGTCAAATTTGAGCCTAAGAGACGCAGGGTCTCCCATTTGCATTCCATCGGGCAGGCTTAGAGGGCCAAGTTTATCAACCATGGAACTAACAGTCACATCCGATGTAGTTGTTGTGTTCCCACCGAAAAGTAATGAGCGAGTAACAATCTCGGCTCCAGTTGAGTCCGGACCAATTGTCAGTTCTCCATCCTTATCTCTCACTATGGAGCCTCCACCTAAACCAATTGATTCAACATGAGGCATAGAAAAGTTTATCTTTACTCCACCAACATATGAGTACATTGACGATTGCCTAGGAAATCCAGATGCAAGAAGCTGGCCTACATCTGTGGTAGTGCCGCCCACATCACAGACCATAACATTTCTGTTGACAACATCAGGATCATCAGAACACAAGATTGCAGCTCCGCGCATAGAATTGGTTGCCCCCGAGGAAAATGTTTTGATAGGCGTTTCAAGAGCATCCTTAATGGTTAAGATTGTTCCATCATTTTGAGAGATTAAAAGGGAGCAATTCAAACCAATTTTCTTGATAGCATGGACAAAGGACTTGATGATCTTACGTGCAAATTTTTTGATGGAGGCATTCAGAATTGTGGCATTTTCTCTCTCCACGAAACCAACGCCAGATATTGTGTGGGAGAGGACAACGTCACATTCTGGATATTCTTTGTTTATGATATCTTTGACCTTCAGCTCGTGTTGTGGGTTTAGATTCGAAAATGTGGCTACAACAGCGATGGCTGTAATTCCGAGCTTTTTAATCTTGGCAACATGTTCTTTCACCTCTTGTTCATCTAAAGGCTTGATATCCTTGCTGTTAATATTGCACCCACCGTTCAAAAATGCAGAGTATCCGTATAGAATTTCAGCAAGATCCTCGGGAAAATCTCCAAATGGCGGCAGGCTTGTTCCGTAAGGTCCAGAGAATCTTAAAACGGCTACCTTTTCAAGCCTATTGATGTCTCTTTCAATCACGGCATTAATGAAATGGGTTGTACCTATTGTTAACGATGCAACGTCCTCTCTGCAAACATCATTGGCAGGGTCATCCAGAACAGTTTTGATTGCAGTCTCGATACCTTCAGAAACATCTGGAGTCGTCACCGACTTATTCCAAGCAAGTACTCCTTTATCTGTGTCGGTGATACGGGGTGGGTCAAGAACAACGAGATCAGAGTTGGTTCCACCCACGTCAACACCGATGACCAACCTTTTGTTTCTTATCTCAGGCATTTTTTCTAGTAGTCGCGTGTGAACAAAAGAAGACTGATTTATTATTGTGCCCGAAATTTGCGTTTCCCTTTATCAGTTACACACCAAGACCAAAAGTGTTGATCCCGAGTAACACACAGCACGGACAACTCAACGTTGTCTTCAACTTCAAACCAGGCTTCTAGGACTTCTTGAGACGGGTCTCAACATTCAAGGAGAGTGATCTGGCTCCTTTGAAGAGTGAAGTATATAAAGAAAATATTGCGTAATATGCACTTAGCAGCGTAACAACTTCCTGATTTGTTATTTTGGTAAACAGCTGGTGGAGCCCTTGAATGCCTCGAATGGCTATGGAGAAGAATAATCTTGATGTTGAGCCTTGCAGCAGTATATCGTGTTCTAGATAACCCCCGGTTCTCAGTCGTGGTTGTACGACCCTTGCGGCGCCTTTTCCGGCACGCAGGGCAGAGCCGCGTGCAAATAAGTTTTTCCTCGTGTTTGATATGACGCCCTATCTGTTAGGGCCAAAGAAGAAACAATAGCTTATAACCCGATTTGGGTATGACTTGCGATATCTGTTTGAATTCTGTATCCACAACAGAAAAGTATCAAGTAGTGCACACATCAAATTCTATACAGAGCCAGGCAGAGCGGTGAATCTAAATTGACGAAAATGCAAACACTGGTCGGCATTTTTATATCGCTGGAAGTGCAGCGTGCTGGCTGCACATTCCTTTGAGTTCAAACGTTCCCTTTCCACAGGAGTCTTGTTCCCGGGTGCACATGCCAGTGTTGAAAACTGTCACTACTTCTTGCTTCCTGAAAAAGAATCAAAATGACCAAAGATAAAGAACTGGACGCCAGATTTAAGGAGCTTTCAAAAACTGTCCCAGTTGTTGACACTCACAATGACTTTCCTTACCAGTTAAGAACCCATTTGCACTACGAGTTGCATGCACCCGGTGTAGAGTTTGATTTCAGCGCACCTCTGAATGCTCACACCGATTTGATCAAATTGAAGCAAGGAGGTGTCGGAGTTCAGTTTTTTTCCTGCTACATCGAGTGTAGGGGTAAAGACGAGCTGGATCAGAATTTTAACGCCACGACTAACATTGTCCGTGATACGCTGGAACAGATTGACGTTGTGAAACGTTTGGCCGAAGAGTATCCTGATCAGACAAAGCTCGTCTTGACAGCCGACGATGCGCTGAGAAACTATGTGGACTCAGGAAATGAATCAGTTTCGCTCGCACTCGGTGTCGAAGGATTGCATCAAGTAGACTTGTCGCTTGCAGTTCTCCGTCAATATTATGACCTCGGTGTTAGATACATTACGTTGAACCACAATGGTGACACACCTTTCACCACTGCTTCCTCGACAATCATTCTTGGTGGAGAAGACAAGGGACTCACGCCTTTTGGTGTTGACTGCATCAAGGAGATGAATAGACTGGGTATGATTGTTGACCTTAGCCATGTATCCTATAAGACAATGGTTGACGTTCTCAATGTTGCTGAGGCTCCTGTGTTGTTCACTCATAGCTCTGCGTACACATTAACTCACCATGAAAGAAATGTTAGAGATGACGTTCTACAGATGCTGAAGAAGAACGGGGGAGTCTGTTGTGTCAGCTTCGTTCCTGAGTTTTCGAAAAAGAAGGGAAGCACACAGGCTACTATCCAAGATGTTGCTGACCATGCCATTTATGTGATCAATGCGATTGGCTGGGACCACGTTGGCATGGGTTCTGACTTTGACGGTATTGAATATGGTCCTAAAGGTTTGGAGGACACTTCCAAGTACCCTGATCTGGTCAAGATGGTATGGGAGGCTACCAACGCCTCTGAAGAGCAAATTGCTAAGTTCATGGGACTGAATGTTCTGAGAGTATGGAAGGATTGTGAGAAGGTGGCTAAGGCCAAGAAGGAGAAGAAGATGCTACCGGTGGAGTCTAATTGGAGCGAGAGAGTTTGGGAGTTTCCTGGTCACTGTGAGAACAAACCTGCAATCTGCCCTGGAGCGTTTACCGTAGGTAAGAATGTGTACAAGCATGGTCAGAAAGCTGTGTACAAGTCCAATGACGACAGCGACGAGGAATGAATTCACAAGCAAGACTCATCCCAGGTCCTAATCGAATTTTTCTAGGTAAATCGTCATGGTGTATTTATTATATTCCCTTCCCCTTACCAATATTGTTTTCGAGTAGTGTAACCCGAAAACCAGCAAAGAAAAAAATTGCAGAGGAAAGCACTACTTGCTGGAATTAAATCGGCTAGATTATATAGGCCACAAAGGTGATTGTAGACTGGAGACAGGGTTATACTTTTGTTTAAAGAAAAGGATACAGGCTTACTTTTGAAGCTTCAGCTGCAAGCAGGAGAGCCTGTGTGAAAGGTTTCTGTTTTTCAAGGCCCAAGTAATGTCCCAGAAGCCGCGGAGAAAAAAGTATTATGAGTACACGAGAACAGGATGCGAGGGCTGCAAGAAAGCCCATTTGAAGTGCGATGAGACAACACCTACGTGCGGACGCTGTCTCAAAAAAGGCATCGAGTGTAAGTATTCTC
Organism: Ogataea maris; assembly: GCA_030557505.1. Taxonomy (NCBI): domain Eukaryota; kingdom Fungi; phylum Ascomycota; class Pichiomycetes; order Pichiales; family Pichiaceae; genus Ogataea; species Ogataea maris. The sequence goes on from JAKTPG010000001.1 coordinate 151,353, forward strand.
CCAACTTTGTTGTGGTCAATGCGAGGGCTGCTAAGAGACGAAAACCGAAAGTCTTGGCAAAGAGTGCCACTGAGAGCTTGCCTTTGAAACGTGAGAACACGGAAGAACTTGCAGATGCCAAGTGTACTGCAAATGGAACTCTGGCCACTAAAGTTCTGCTTGAGAATCAGCCTGTGGATAAAAATGTAGCGCAGCTACCAAAAGATAAGAAAAGTCCTGAGAACCATCAAGACATTGGGGAACTGGTACTGGAACGGTTTGATAGGAGATTTTTGGGTTCCCACTATTCGCCAAGCATGACCGACTCGCAAACATACTCGCCTACATCGTATCAGAACAGTGGATCATTTAACAGGGTTGCGCTGGATGACCTTGTACAGATAATACCTTCAGATGAATACTTTCTCAACCAGATCACAGCTAATCACAATAATTATTACCATGACTCTTTTGTGCCAAATATTAACGCTTTCTCGCTTTGCTACAATGGTCCTGTGATTGATTATTTGAATTTGTTTAATAGGCATGACCCTCTTATATCGCATAACGAGGGCCCCGTACAGTTGAACACCAAAGAATTTTTAGACTTTGTGTGGACTATGAGCCATAAGACGCGGTTCTTTTTCAATTTGGCCTTGTACCCAGAAGAAGTGTTTCTGGAAGCCGAGGAAGTGTTTCTTAAGCTGGGAGTTCTATACCCAATTGTGCAGAGTGTCATGATTTACAACTGCTCTATGATGATGCGCCAGGTGTACGGAAAAGCGCAACTCACAAAGAGATATAATACCTGGGACATTCATGTGCGAATTCCGTGTTTTAAACAATGCTTAGAAACATTAAAAGCCCGTGTTGAGACCTCCACATGCTTTGCAGAACAAGTGACAATGACATTTGCGGTTGTTGTTATATTTGCTGCGAATTGTGCTGATACTAGCTGGCGAGCCCATTTGAAAGGGTCCTACCAGTTATTGCTGAAAGCATGGGAGATGTTACCAAATATTGACTTGGGAAACGAGTATGACCAGGCTGCTCTCAAACTTTTTGATTTGATTAGAGAGTGGTTTTACAATTCCGAGTTTCTTGCGCAGGTTAGCACAAACCATGGTTGTGAAATTGCCAAGCCAATTACTTTCAACGATGAATTTGGAAAAGTGCCAAAAAACAGTATGGCTATTCTTGACAACGGGATCAGTCTTTTATGTGCTCATTCGATTGAGCTCCGATTTGTGATTAACAATGTCAGGGATTTTTTGCGGGAGTACAAGAAGCGGGATGTCAATTTATGTGGAACAAACATCGTGAAGTACGCACTGACGAACACTGATAAGTGCTTGGCAGCCGAGCTCAAGTCATTTGGTTATGACATGCTTGCGGAGCTCGGCGACCTGAACCTTGAGTACACGCATGTTGGACTGCAGGATTACAAAATGGAATTCACCTTGAAGAATTGCAGTCTTGTTAATTTATTGGGGGTGGAATTGTATCTCACCTATTTCTTTGTTGGCAATCGGAAGGAGCAGCGGCTTGTAGGCAAACTAGAGCGCATTTTGGAGACGGTATACGCCATTCCATATTATCCTACAACATGTGTCTGCTGCCTTTGGACGATCTACATCAGCGCTGTTATTGCCTCGCTGCTTCGGAATGAGAAGCTGTATCGTGGCTTCTACGACATCATGAACGTGTTTGTGGACAATTCGATGTATGTTGCCGAGAAGTCGCTGGACAAGCTGGCCCATCTAAGACAAATTCTCGACACTGGCGATTACGAGAATCTGATGCACCCGCTGCAAGACTTTATTCTTCTTTAGATACGACGGAGCGACAAGGATTTCGTGGCGGTGGCCAGTTTGGGCTCTAAGCGACGATAGCGAGATTTGTCTTTTGGAAGTCTCGGGGGTGATAGCGTAAGGGCGGTCCCCAGTGCAAGCGGATTAGATACGAATGTAGTTAGTGCAGTGGAGAGCGTTTTTTTGGGCTGTTCCTTCCTTATCCCGTTCTGCCTGTGTGCCCTCTACGTACACTCAAGCACGCCTGAGGAACAACACGCAGAGGCAGATAGGCCTTTCCGTTTCTGTCCACAGATACGAGAAATATTTTAATTCGAATTTTTGGCGTTGCGTTTTCGGAACCCCCGACCAGATAGGATCCCTTCAGCCGGCTCAGCTGCGAGCAAAATGCCGGTTTGGGCGCAATTTTTTCAATAATAGGGCGATTGTATTATTGCGATGTTCCATCTATTGAATGTGGTGTTCTTATCAGGATAAGCGTGGGGCAGGACCAGGGCCAGGGCCGGGGGGAGGCAAAAGGCTGTGGCTTTGCAACTTTGAAAGACACGGCGACATACATAAATATATATGTATATCTGCGTAAGTATAAAAGCATAGCTGCTCGCTCGTTTCTGTCAGCGCCCGTATACATCTCGTGAAGCGCGGCATCCATCCTCAACAGGTCCCGCCGACCGCTAGCTTGTGCGCCGAGGTTTCGTGACTACAAAAAAAAAAAGACACAACACACACATGGAGGTGCTACGTAAGATAGACTCCTTCATTGCGTTGGATGAATCCACCGCGTCACATAACAAGGACCTGGTGCCAGTCCCGCTCTCGAGAAGAAAATGGGGGTTCGTCGGGTACGCCTGCTACTGGGGAATGTGCACGCTGTGCGCCACTAACTGGTCAATTGGGTCCTCGCTGATCTCCATCGGCCTCAACGGGGCCAACTGTATGGGAGTGGTCGTAGTGGCCCATCTCTTCATCGCGACTGGCGCTGCCCTGAATGGTGGCTTTGGAAGCGACTACCACATTGGTTTCTCAATGTTCCAGAGAATCATCTTCGGTACACGGGGCTACAGTCTAGGTGTGCTTATCAGATCTATCTTATCTGTCGTTTGGTTTGCTTCCCAAGCCTGGCTCGGTGGGCTGTGTATGAATGTCGTGCTTTGCTCGTGGAGTGAAAGCTACTTGAATTGGGAGAACACTCTTCCTGAAAGCATTCCAATGACCTCACAGGAGCTCTGTGGGTTTGTCGTTTACTGTCTGTCAAGCGTACCGTTTCTTGTTATGAAACCCGAGCATCTAGACTGGCTCCTTGCTGCTGGTACAGTTTTGGTGTTTTTCGTTGGTGTGGGTATCACATCTTGGGCAGTAAAGGACAACGGTGGGAGCTACGGAAACTTAATGAATAATGAGATGTCACTGAAGGGCTCCGATCTTGGGTGGGGATGGATCTACGGAATGAGTACTGTGTACTCCTCTTTAACTGCTGGCATTTCCAACCAGTCTGATTACACAAGATTCAACAAAAACAAGCTTGTGTGTAATATTAGCACATTTGTTTCTTGTTTTGTTACTGGGTTCATTTTTCCCCTCTTTGGTATCATTACTGCTAGTTGTGTGAACGAGAAGTATGGCACTTTCTATTGGCAGCCAAACGAAATCGCTACTCTTTGGCTCCAGAATGATTATAATGCCAAGTCGCGGGCAGGAGCATTTTTCGCCGGTATTTCGCTTGTCATCTCTCAATGGGGTATCAACTGTGTTGGAAATGGTATCGGGGGAGGTATGGATCTTTCTTCTTTACTTCCACGTTACATTAACATTAGAAGGGGCGCGCTTTTGGTTTTGTTGCTTGCTTGGCCTGTGCAACCATGGCTTTTCTACAACTCAAGTTCAGTCTTTGTATCTGTGATGTCGTCGTTTTCTGTATTTGTGACGCCACTGATTGCCATTTACATCGTTGACTATTACATTATAAGACGTCGTGTTCTTCGTTTGAGCGACTGTTTCCACAATGACTCATCCAGTATCTACTTCTTTTGGCATGGAATCAATTTTAGAACTCTGCTGTGTTTCCTTGGGGGCTGTGCTCCCGGAATACCCGGCCTGATTGCCGCTGTGAACGACGATATCAAAGTAAGCGAGGGCATCACTCGTTTTTACTATGGCTCCTTCCTGTTCCAGTTTGCACTCACTGCTGCGTTGTATCTTATTGTCGGCTTGGTGTTCAAGCCTGAGATCGGTGAGGTTGATCATTACGACAAGTACAACACATTTACTCCTGAAGAGGCGGCGAAACGCAATATTATTCCATATGACAGTGGCAATACATACGCCTCGGATACTGTTGAGGTCCTAGATGAGACTGCGGAGGAGAAGGCCTGAGAATATGTGATACCATTTCAAGATACGTTTATAATATATTGTGGTAATACGCGCGTACTTTTGCGGCCGCTGCGATACGTACTTCTGGACCAAGAGCGGCTCCTTCTGTAGGCTCTGTCACTCACTCCTCTGATCCCGACAGCGTACAAGCTATTAGGGGGGGGGGGGCTTACTAGGGGAGACATGGCCTGTAAATCGTCTCCTTTTAAAGGCTGAGAAAGCCACCATAGTGGAGATATCATATTAACATAAAAGTTGGAGGGAGCGGGAGTTCTCTGGAACCACACAGCCTGGCTCTGGGGGCACCCATCTCCTCGTTTCTTCGCATCCCACATTGCCCATCCTCTCCTTCACCCTGCTTTGGAGAGCTCCATTACTCTTGCAGAATCACTTACGTAAGCCGCGGCCTTCGGGTGGTTAACTACCAACAGCGGCTTCGGCTGCATTTTTTCGTCTCTGAGACGATTCGACGATTCGAAAGGAGGAGGGGGAGGGGGAGCAGTGCAACATTTCAGTTACAAGAGACCCCCGGGCTCTCGCATGTTCAACACCGTCCTGTCCTTGGACACTCGCAGAAGGCTGTTCACTCAGGTTTCACTTATGGCAGCATCCAAGGGCGGCTATTATGCTGTGCGCAAGGGCCGGACGACAGGCATTTTCCGGTCCTGGGATGCCTGCTCGAAGAGTGTGACCGGGTTCTCCGGTGCACAGTTTCGCAAGTTTGCAACGTCACAGGAGGCAGCGGAGTTTGTCAACGCTGGCTATGGCAACAACGAGGACAGTGATAGCTACTCCGATGACGATAACGGCAACTACACCAGCAGCTACACCAGCAACTACACCAGCAACTACACTAGCAACTACAACAACGGGAGCTCAGAGAAATACGATAGTCAAGAGGGCTCCTACTATTCAGATTATTCAAATTCCTCTTCTGGCGGCTATGTTGACCAAGTGCAAGATGTGTACACGGATGGCGCTGCTCGCGGGAACCAGACAGGGAATGCTGTTGCCGGAATTGGCGTGTACTTTGACAGTAACGATCCAAGAAACGTCGCGGCTCCTCTTAAAGACAAGCGTCAGACAAATCAGCGCGCAGAGCTCACAGCCATCAAAATCGCTGCCTCTAGCATAGCGCGGAGCCTTCATGAAGACGAGCAATCAGGAAGAAACTTGCAAAAGTATAGAATTTGGACAGATTCGCAATACTCAGCCAAGTGCCTCACAAGCTGGATAGATCGCTGGCTAAAAAATGGCTTTAAGAGCTCCACCGGACAGCCAGTGAAGAATAAGGACCTTATTCTGTCGACCTACAACAACATCAAGAAAGTCAATCGAATCTATGAAAACGCAAACATGGATCCGATAGAAATCTGCTACGTTCCCGGACATGCAGGTCACCATGGTAATGAAATGGCAGACAGGCTTGCAAACAGAGGTTGTGATTTGAACTACTGATATGAATTTTATGCCTGCTTCTCACTCGGGACAAACTCCCTCAACTGGGATCCTCACCGCTCGGTTCGAGTAAGCATTGTATGTGATCTTGATAATTTCCGATTGTGGGAACCTTAGGAACGGGATATCACTGCTTGATGAAGCCATAAGATACCCATAAAAGACTCGAATGACGGTCTCATCCGCAATGATGAGTATGTCATTATCCAACCGCTCAATTTCCATTATCAGGGGCTCCACTTTCAAAGCCAGATCATGGTAGCACTCGGCCCTTGGGTATCTGTGGTGATAAGGGTCAGCCAAGTGGTATTTGTAGTCTTTAGGATACTTTACCTTCAGCTCCTCATCGGTGAGTCCTTCAGCATCGCCCGGATTCAGCTGAGTGAGCTCAGACCTATGCATAACTTCAATTCCCTTATCTTTGAAGACCTGTGCCATTTGTGTAGTTCTAAGTCTGGTAGAGGTCCACACTTTCAAATTTGACGGGATATCGCTCTGTCCCAGTGATTTGAAATGCTTCAATAGAGTCGAGGTGAGCTTCTCGGCATATTCCTCTCCAGCGCTATTGAGCGGGGGATCACTCTTAAAGTTGAGACGGTTGTTCGAGCACCGAGCGAAATATATTGAACCTGACTTGATTTTGGAGTTCATCAGATAAAAGATAATTTTGGACGTCAAGAGGTCATACTTGGATCTATTGATGAAAAGCCTTTCACCAAAATTAATGAATTTGATATAAGTCAAATTTGACTCGCTCATTTGTTCATAAGAGTGACTCACCATTTCAATGCGTTTCTTGTAATCTGCTATGGCCTCTTTCTCGTCCCAATCCAAATAATCCGGGGACTTTGCGGCGTCAGCAATATTTCTTTGTAGCAAGTCTTCGTCATCTACAAGACTTTCGATGAAAATGACCTTGACGTCCTCTTTACTGAGACGTTCAGCCAACTCCTGGCGCTGGGAACTTACACCATTCACCGCATCATATATGGCGACCTGGCCCAGATCGTTATGGAAAAAGTCTAGCATATCGCCGATGACCTGGCCAGTGAGATTGGTGCGCACAAGCATGGCTTCTTCCGTTTCAGGCTTGGGATCAAAAAACTCATATGGCACACCATCAACCTGGCGCCGGTAATCGCCTAGATGAAACAGATTGGCTCGAACACCGAGCCATCTGAGGTAGCGGCACAAACTTATGGACAAATTGGTCTTCCCTCTTGCAGGCTGGCCCACCAGGGCAATGCATATCGAACCCGCGTGAAACAGCCTTCCCGAATCCGTGGAGTATGGCTGAGCAGGTGACACATGCGACTTGGAGACTGTGTTGTGAATTGCGTCAATGTCCTGGTGAACCTGAACAGTCTGGGACAGACCGGACGCTCCCCTTTCTGCAGGCTGCGGCGGAGCGACAAGGATGTCCTGCTCACTCACCAGCAGGTCATCGCTGGAAGTGGATACGATTGCCGCCGGAATCCATCTGTTTTGTTTTCGGGCTGAGTAATTGCCGGCTACTCTCGGCGCCTCGATATTCGCCGTGCCATCGGTATTGGCCGGCCCCATTGCGTCTCTGCACTATGGATGCAACGCTCTAGTCTCTCAGCAGCGACAAACACACACTTGTTCCACACACACTTGCACACACACTCGCACACACGCACAGCAAACAAACGGAGCGGGCCAAAGATGTAGTTGCGGTATCTCAGTGGCAGCCTGCAGAATCGCCCTCCTCTATTTATCTTCCGTTTCGCCTCGTGTGCCCATAACGAAACACTTGCGTTAATTTTTGCGGCTGTATATGAAAGCTGTTTTCTTTATTTTTTTTTGTCCTCACTTTCTCCACAAAATATAATTGTCTGCGTGTGTGCCGCAAACTTGCAGGTTGTCGCGGGGGATCCAGGACATGAGACTCGGTGGGGTGGGGATAAAACAAGCTAAAAAAAAAGGCGGCGGGAAGCGGTAAGGGGAGGAGGCATCATAGGCGGATTTTGGTGTCTGTGGCATTCCCCTTGTATAGAAGCTCCATGTCGAACTGGCCAAGCTGAAGCTTCAGCAGAGCGCTCGAGTCCACTTCGAGATTGCCATTGATAGCCTTTCGTAAGATATCTGCCCCAATCCCCGTCGTCGCATAACTGACAGGGATGCGCGGGGTGTTGTAGATGCCAGGCGGGACCACAAGCGTCTGCCTTTTGCTGATATGGCCAAGCGTCGTAGCTCCAGAGGAGGCTTTCCCTTCAATGATATCGATGATCACCTCGTGATTCTCAATCGGGTTGTACACGGTCAACTCGAGCTCCGAAGACATAATGTGCATCGTCGAATCTATAATAAACAGGGAAGGGGAGCGGTCTGCGTCAGATAAATCCGCGTTCCCCTCCTTCTGTATCTTTCTCGAAAACTGGGGAACCTCCACAGGGAGACTGATCTTCGAGAATACTTTGGACAAGGCAGGACAGCCCATTATCTCACGCCCAAATACTGTCACAAACAGGGATTTTCCAGAAAGAAAACTCCCAACAAATCGCTCTAGTTGAGTCTTTTCATCTTCAGTACCCGCAGAAAGCACAAGCGTGGAAGTAAGGTTAGAGGGCTTGTCACTAACAAGTTCGAATTCGCCCACAGCAATATTCCCAATATCAGACCCATTGAAGTTGATGTCAACAGCAGTAGACCTTATCTGATTATGTAAACTGGTATTAAAGTGATCAGCCAGTGAAATTACCATTGAGAGCTTCGCAAACTCTGGTGAAGAATCTAAAAGCCAGGCATCATTAAGCCCAATTTCCGCATTGCCCAAGAGGGCGTTTACAGGCGTTGCCGAATAAAAGATACTCGTGCTTATATTAAGCATCCGAAAAGTACCATTTATGAAAGGTGACTCCAAGACTGTATCGACCATGCTTTGTGCTTCCAATTGTAGCCTTTCACCCGCTAGAAACTTTGATATAATAATCCCCAGCATGTCCGGCTCGGCGATATCGAGAGCACTGTCTTCAAAATGGACGGTCAAAGTTGACAAGGGTAAATCCAATTTTGACTGCTGCCACTTGGGAAAATCCATTGTGCAAAGCTTCAACCCGCCGTGTGAAAGCGTAATACTTCCTTGAAAGAACTTCAAATTTACTTCACGAATAAGCCTGAAGCTATCAAGTAGGTCAAAATTCAAGTTTAACACTCCTGATAGCAAGGGACTTCCTCCTTTGACTGCTATTCCAAAGTTAGAGGCTTCTACCTCAGTAATAGATCCCCAATCACGGGGGAGTAAAAGCTGGGAGGATTCCAATTGAAGCCTTAAAGACAGAGCATTGGAAAACATCGTAAGCCAGCTTGAACTTGCAGCCGTGTTTGATCCTGAAAAGTAAACAGTGACACTGTCGTCGTTCAAGATATTTCTTATAGCATTATTTATGGGAGAAAGGTGATCATTCTCGCACGGTAAACTGATGTTAGAGGATATTGTGGGAATGTGAAATCTCGCAGTAATATTTGTGCGTTTTCCTGGAGATGTCACAAAAGGATCATTTGTGACGGATGCCAAATCCAAATGGCTAGAATCAGTGCACCCAGGTACACCAATTGTCCAGTTCAATGAACCCAATTCAAATCCGAATAAGCTCAAAGGCGGCACAATGAGAGTGGCTGCTCCAGAGTACGTAGATCCATCACTGTTGGGTGACATCTCTAGATCTGCAAGTTCTAGCTGTTTGGTGAGCAGACCAATAATATCTGTAACATTAATAGGAATGCTCCTCGTAGGCGAAAATGGGAGTGCCCTCCTGCGAAATAAGGGATAATCGAGAGTGTAACGACCCTGGAGTGTCACATGTAGGAGCATCATGTCTTCATCTTGACTTGTCATCATGTTCAGTGTTTCGGCTAAAAGCCTTGCTTGTGGATATATTCGAGCGGAAATATCGAACTCGTTTCTCTTGGAACCTCTTATATCAATTGCGAGCTTTTCAGGCACTTCAAAGCCCAGCAGGCAGCTGGGCTTTTGATTATCAGCGGACAAAAAAACCAGTGTTTGTCCCTGTAGATTGACTCCAGCTGGCCCCAAACGACTTATTAGCGAGACCCACAGTCTGTGGTACCTGCTGTCTAATTTATCATAGTTAAGGGTCAATGCGGCAGCAATTGAAAGATTGGCTGATGTGCGAGAAATGTCTCCCACAGAAATGCTGACAAGCTCAACCTCAGCAGCGGCCTCAACCAACGAGGGGCTGAGATGGATCAAGTGAGCAATGTTGAACGCGATGACTATCAATATGAGTAAATACACAGCCACAGATGCAAGTGCGGCTATCTTTCTTCTGCGTGCTCTTCCTTCTCCCGCCTTCTTTCTGGGAGACAGGGAGCGGTCTTGGACGGATGAGTACTCGCGCGTCTGCTCATCGCTCTCCAACAATGGCTGCGCTTCCGCTCTTTCTCGCAAACGGCTTTCGCTGGGTGTAGCTCCTCTGTTCTGCTGTACCATGGCTGATGACAGGGTCCCTACACTTTTTGGTTTGACCTGGCACCACTTATTTTGTTAGCGCCACTCCCCGATGATACGCGCAGGCTTGTCCGTCCCATGAACAGCTAGCTCGGGTGGGGTGTGTGGTGACTGTTTGGCGTCTTCAGCAGCAGCAATCAGGCGGCCGGAAACAGCTGCAATTGTCAGCTCCATCCGTTGCGCTGCGACTTGGCGTTTGACAGGTTCATACACTAGCAATACTGTATGCATCAACCGCATCACTTTTTTATTACACAAATAAAAAAAAAATATACAGATACATATATACAAAACTGATCAAGTTCCATCGTTATAGCTTGCACTCCACGGCAGACTCGTCCAGAAACTCTCTGAGGATCTCCGCTGTCGGCGCTGTGGTGAGCGGAATCGTGCATTTCCATTCGCCTATGTGCTTGATTATCGTCCCTTTGCCGACCAGCGAGCGCGACGAGTAATCCTGGCCGAGTTCCCGTGAACCCGCTGCCACAAGCTCCTCCGCATGCTGGAACCCAGGAACCAGCTTCAAAAACTGCTCGTCAGCGGCCAGCTGTTGGAAGAATGCCTCGCCCACTGTGTTGTCAGTGGCATCCAGCTTCGCCTTCACAAGCTCCAGTAAGTCGTTAGAGGTGAGCTCCAGCTCGTCGTACTGCGAGAAGTCGTAAAGAAAGTTCGACAAGAAGCTTGCCCATGCAACTTCTGGTGCAACGCTGGGCACCGCCTCACTTTGCAAATGCACCACCAGCTTCCCATTCGCAGAATTATCTAGTACTTTTGCGTCATAATAGCGAATGACGTCCTCCAGCTGCAATTTCTCTAATATCCCAATATCCGTCTCCCTGCGGTTCAGATCATAAAAGCCACTCGCAATGCGGTTCCAGAATCTGGATCTCTCCTCCTTCAAATTCCGTGCCTTCTGTTTCTTCGAAGAAATCAGAGCAGCAACGTGTTTCCCAAACTCGTCAGTGGTCATTTGTCTGTTTTTGTCGCCCATCTTAGTCAAGAACCGCTTCATCCGTTCAAGCAAGTACAGAGTCGGTCTCTCACTTTGAACCAACATCCGCAATCCAAATGTAGTTCTGGTCTCTCTCACTCCAGAGAAAACAACATATCCCAGTTGCTCCTTCGTTCTTAATCTGTTGAAAAATGGTTCTTGTATGATTTGGGCAATCAACTCAGCCACAACTCTATCTTCCTTGTTTTGGATCTCCCCTAATTGAATAAATACTTCAATGCAAGAATTGATGTTGTTGGAGTCGTCATTAATTTTAAAGTAATGATGGTGAGAGTTGTTTGGCAGAAGTAATGTTCTGCCTCTCGTAAATTGAGACTCTGTGAGGCCATGAGACTTGGATAATTTAGATTCCACCACTTCAATTAACTGCATCGCTTGTGGTTTAGAATAGTTGCCAACAACTAAACATTCAATGAAACAAATGCTGAAAAGATTGGACACATAACTCTTAAGAGTACTGAAGGTAGCGGAACCAAAAAATTCCATTTGATCTTCAATTCTCCAGGAGTTGTCGTATATTAAAGATGATATCATGGGCCCAACTTGACTGTAAGGAACTGAGAAGCCAAAGTTTTTGAGGCTTCTAAAAGTTTTCTCCCTAATAGCTTCAAATCTCTCTCTTCTAGCATCATTCCACAAGGAATCATCTTTGGAAAAGTTTATTGTCGTCTCAACAAGCCTCTCCAGAAGAATGTCCAACTTATGCGAGTACCCAGTGACATCCAAGCTTATACCTTCACGCGCAACGTTAAACTCATGAGAGAGTCCTGCTAATGACGCAAGATAAGATACACTGTTCAACTCATCTTCTAGAAGTTCAATGAAAAGAGATAGCAGGAGGCAGTTCAAGGGATTTCCCGTGGAGCCTGGAAGGTTGAATTTCAGCATCACTGCTGACCTTGGTCCACCTAATTCAGTGTTTACCTTGTACCAGAGTTTTGAATCTCCATTTGCGTTGAGAATCTTAGGATAAACAATTTTCTTCGAGTCGGGCGTTGCATGTTGGACCAACGTGAAGTCTGTGGCAATGAAACTGTTTCTCTCTGGAAGATGATATGCGTCATCCATGTTCAAACCTTTGTTATAAATCGAACTCAATCTGGACAGGAGCTTTGAATCAAGAGGAGATTTGATGAATTCAGTTCCGTACCATTTCTCAAACTGGATGTTGTCTGGCTGATCATCAAAAGGCTCCTTTGCCACCAAAGTGGCACAAAAGTTTCCCGGATTGATGTATGAGAGGTATTTCTTAATCAACTTTGGATCATACTTTCCAACAATTGAAGTACTCATAAGCTTTTCTGGAGGTATCTCAGCGACAGGTGGAGTTTGAGGTGCACGCATTAACGGGTCAAAGTCTGTATCATAGTATTTAAGAGCATGCAAGCTTCCGGCTAGCTTCGATGCTGTAGCACTGGCTCCTGATTTTTGTCTAAACTTGAAGCTGGAAACGGACTGGTCATGTACTTCCGTGTAAATCCATTCCTGTGGCCCGACAGATTCAAGCATTTTTACATACTTGAAGATATGCTCTATTATATCGTTGTAATGTTTCAATCCCTCAGGTGTCAGCTCCACTTCAACTGCAAATTCTGAGAACCCACTTGATATGTTCATTGCACCACAACTCAATCCATTAGCCCATGCTTTTCTTTTAAAGTTGAATAACAACGATCCCTCTGACTCATGGCCGAGTAGGTGTGATAAATATTTAGTAGGAGCATATTCCCAGTAAGAGGAAGAATCGGGAATCGGGAAAGAGAGTTGCAATGTTCTAGAGCTCATTATTGGTTTTGCTATAACCAAATTGCCAACAAAGATGTTGTTGCCAAATGGAGAGTCGGGGTAGAACGGTATGTCCACGTTCTTGTTCTTCACCGCCGAGAACATATCCACTGCCCATGAAGTTAAAGTGTCTAATGACTTTTCAGACACAATCACAAGCCTCATAAGATTTGCAGAATAATATTTAGAATGAAAGTTCAACAATTCTTCTCTGACATCTAATCCGTCTTCAATCGGTTTATCCCCCAACGTTACTTTGTTTCCTGTGGAAAAGCCGTAGAAAGGATGTTCCGGGTTAGTAAGCGATTTGGAGAGCTGGTACAATCGCCAATTGTCACTTTGCAGGTTCTTTTTATTTTCCGAGTCCACTGCATTGATTTCCCTATCTTTACAGCCAGGATCAAATAAGGGGCAAATGAAAAACTGCGCAAATCTATCTAAGGCCCCCTCGAGGGCATCGTTCGCAACCTCAAAGAAGTAGTTGGTATGCTGAGAGGCGGTGAACGCATTACTGTGGCCTGAATGCTTTGACAAATAAGAGCTATATTCATTTTCAGAAGGGTACTTTTCAGTCCCCATAAAGAGCAGGTGCTCGCAAAAATGCGCCAAGCCAGGCAGTGTCTTTGGGTCATTGAAAGAGCCCACGTTGACATCCAAAGCGGCTGCCGACTTGTCGGTGGTTGGGTCGGAAATCAGGAGCGCCGTCAGATCATTTGACGCTAGCTTGATGACTCTGTAGCTTCTGTTGTCAATGTCAGGTTTTTCTATGCTGTCGGTCACCACGGTGTATCCCGCGTTGCCACCAAGAGGCCCTGGGGCCGAGAGTGCTGCGGTCATCTGACGGTTCCTCGGAGAAAAACGAGATGTACGTAAACTTTTCAGTACTGCTCTATGGTGAGATGCTATGCCTTTAAACAGAGCGCTTGTGGACATAAAACGACACACACTGGCACTTTTCAACAAATGCCTATGGCCGCAAACGGGGGGAAGAAGCTGGCTTTCAAAAAGGCTGTAAGGGCTACAGCACGGCAGGCTCTCCGTCTAGGTTTGCTGAAGATGTCCTCAGTGCAAGAAGCAGTGCGGGTCGCTGTTAAGTGGCCTTGGCTATTGATAATACTGTTGAGCAGATTTAGACTATAAGTCCCCCCCAAAGGGAAAAACTCCGGGAATTCGCACCTATATAAACAGATCCCCCCCACGCCCCCACGCCCCAAGTGTCCAGGAGCGGGCAAGAGAGAGAAAAAAAGAGCTACCACTGCTTAGGTAATAATGTATGGCGGTCAGCCATAAAATAAAGCCAGGCCGGCTGGCTGGGCCATGTTGAGCGCGGCGCTGTCTGAAGGGCCCAATGCTCCCCGAGCAACGTGCAAACGCAGAGCAGAGCTAGGCAGAGCCGCGCAGGACACGGCAGGGCAGCGGGGGTGTGGTGGCATCGAGCGGCGCTCTCAGACGCTGTCGTCGTCGAAGATCCAACGCGAGTGCAGCGGGTTCGACGGAGCTGTGGAGCAGTATCGTTCGTCGGTCTCTGGCCGCGTGGGCTGGTCATTACCGCCCAGCATGCTCTGTATCGACAGTCCTGTAGTGTACACGGTGCTGGTCGGCGTCCAGCCGTCGTAGAGAATATTGAGACAGATGTGGCCATTCGAGTAGATATGCGGGTGGAGAGGGATTTTGTAGTGCGTCTTGGAGAGGGGATCGTACGTAATGAACTGCACCTGCGGCTGCTTGAATGGGTAGTCGTCGTCAAGCAGGAACCGCAGGCGATATACCTCGTCTGCTGGGTACAGAGGGTTGTTCTCGACCTTCATGTCTACGTAAAGGAGGTGGAGGTCATCCGTGGGCTGCACGAGCTTGAGAGAGTCCGTCGGCACAAAGTTCTTCACCTCCCGCAGTATGCGCTTTGCGGCTATTGGCGCCATGGGGCAGTGCGAAACAGCCCTGCTCTGGAGTCTTGAACTTTCGCAGCTTTCGGAGTTGTTAACGAGAAGCGGCAGCCCATCCGTTCTGCCCCCACGCGCGTTTGGTTCCCCCTGTCCCCCCGGTCCCTGTTTTTAAGCTCGCCTGCGTCTCGCTATCAGTGAGGCACCCACGCGCCTTGGCTATGCTGCTGCGGCTGTGGTAGGGGAAAGAGAAGCCGAGGGGAAGAAGGTCAGACCACATCAGAAAAGCGATCAGTCGATCGACGCCTTAGGCCGGGTAACAATCCTTTGGCACACTTCTTTTTCCTTTGTTCTTTAGCCCTTGCGCTTCCCCTGTCATGTTCTCTGCAGCACCCAAAGATGCAAGGGTGGATGGAGCCTGGCTAGACGGGGCCTATTTTTAGCACTGCCGGGTAACCATTTGTTTCGGATGGTCTAGAAAGGGTGTTTGGAAAAAAAGAAAAATAAACAATAGCAGAGGTTCGGGAGTTTGGAGGTGCCGATGTTGTTGTTGAGGCCTCTCGAGGAAAAAGACTGAACATCCTGTACGCCTTGCAGTACTCGCAGAACATACGCTGTTCATCTCAGACTGAGACTTGACCTTCTTTGTCGTTCGCTAGACTCCTCCCCTGTGTGCGCGTGTGTGTCTTCTTTGCTGTCCGCTCCCGGCCGTCCTCTCTTTGTGCTGGCTATTTGTTTTCAGGCTTCGTTTATTCTTCAAAATGAGATCATCCGTCAGCATTGCATCGTTGGCCCTCGCCTCGCTTGTCGGCCACGCCGCCGCTACACCGCCCGCCTGTCTGCTTGCGTGCGTCGCGGAGGTGGTGCAGGACTCCTCAGACTGCTCGACTCTGAACCAGGTGTCGTGCGTGTGCTCGAACGAGGCCTCGGCTATCAAGTCGTGCCTCGACAGCAAATGTCCAAACGACATGAGCGACAGCGCCTACTCTGCATTCAAATCCGCATGCTCGGACGTGGGCGCCACAGTGGGCGGTTCTTCAAGCAGTTCCTCGAGCAGTTCCTCGAGCAGCTCTTCAAGCAGCTCTTCTAAGACATCATCCACAACCTCCAAGACATCCACGGCATCCAAGTCTTCAACGACAGCTACCACCTCTTCCTCATCCTCTTCTTCTTCATCTTCTTCTTCATCTTCTTCTTCATCTTCTTCTTCTTCTTCTTCCTCTTCATCTTCTTCCTCTTCTTCTTCCTCTTCCTCTTCCTCTTCCTCTTCCTCTTCCTCTTCCTCTTCCTCTTCCTCTTCCTCTTCCTCTTCCTCTTCCTCTTCTTCCTCATCCTCATCCTCCTCCGCCTCCCCCTCCTCCTCCTCCTCCTCCTCCTCCGCTGCCGCCGTGATGGCCGTGTCATATGTCTCGTCCTCTGCCAGCTCGTCTTCCGTGATGTCGTCTACGGCTCCTTCTTCCCACTACTCTTCTGCGGCGCCGTCCTCCAGCTCCACCAAGAAGTCGTCCTCCAGCTCCAGCACCTCAAGCAAGGCTACATCCAGCTCAAGCTCGTCCAGCGCGGCTGCGTCGTCGTCGACGGCAGCGACTTCCTCAGGAGACGCTGTTGCCCTGGCTGCGGACAGTGCCCGTGCTCTTGGACTCGGGGCCGTGATCCTCTGCTTACTGTGAAGATGTGCACCCGCACACGCACACATACACATACTCATACTCACGCACATGCACACAGAGACACTGAGGAGGCCTCTCTCTTGGATGTTTTGTTGCACCGCACGACTACTGCTACTTCTTCTCCCCTACCTACTTCTCGTCGAGCCAGAGCCGGCTCGTTTCATTTTATTGCTCTCCGTTTATTCGTTTTTTGATATCCTCCTTAGAATAGAAGAAGCATCGTTCACCATTCCTCGTAGATCAGCTTTTTGCAAAGACGCGCCTCAGCTTGAGTGTGTACATACATATATATTTTTTTTTGTTTATGTTTGTTTATGTTTACAACTAGAAAGGTTTCGGGCAACACCAAAAAGAGCCCGCATCGCACCTCAAAGGTTTCTACCGTCCTGTTCCTGTCCCCCATACCAATACCCCGCCATTGCACAAGGCACAGCAGTACCCTTTCCGAGCTTCTTTACAGCCCCTACGCCTCTGCTGAGAATGCTTGACGCGCTGCCTCTCAAGGAGTACCAAGCGAACTACCAAGCCATCCTCGACGGCAAGCCGCTGCCCTTCGGCAACTGCAAGGGAAAGGTGCTCAACAGCGTCCAGTTCTGGAAAGACATTGGTGATTATGAGGCCATCTTGCGCCGCAATATCCCAGGCAAGTACTTCAAGTACTTTGGCGACGCAGCAGGCGACGACCGCTACGATGACTCAATCGAGTACGGTAGATCGGCACAGAAAAACTACAACCTCAGCCCATTGAAAAGCAGCATGAAACACTCAGCAGACATGAAAGACACGGAGAAGCTTGTGAACGGGATCTTCCTGGCTGACAACAAAAGATACCTCAATGCGCGCAACGCCGACGCCGATGACGCCGCTCTCGACGACCCAACTCACTCCCTCTTGGAGCAGACGTACAAAGTCCTCAACTTGAACAGCAGCAGCACCCCAGAGGCAAAGAAATTGATGGGCCTCATCCGCAAAATCACAGGAGAGTTCTCAGAGGTTAAAAGACAGAACGCCAGGCTCAAGGAAGAGGCTGGCCTTTTACGGCGCGAAAAGGACATTCTCGAGGACACCGTGGATCATCTCAAGAGGGAAAACGAGCAGCTGAGGTCGGCCTCAGAAATGATCAAGCAAAAATTCGATAAGTATTACATGGAGACCCTCTCACTCAGAGACAAGCTTGCACGTTCAAACGTGCAGACGCCCATCACAGAGAAAAAAGAAACAGCTGAGGTGCCTTCTCCTAAAAGTATCGAGAAACGCATATCCGACACAGAGAGGAAGCTAAGACGGCTTCATATAGAGAGAGAAGAAGAGTTGCGAAAATTGACATTAGAAAAAGCAATTCTGGAGAAGCAACAAACACAAGGTGTTTCTAATAAGAGCATGGACATTCCAGCAGACGTATATGCAGTCATAACAGTTGGTGATGGCGTAATCAAAGTGGAACAGAAACGGCCATCCTCCAGCGCCTCTGAAAAGAAGCTGGATGAAGAATCAGACACATCCGACGTTTGCACCATATGCCATCCAAAGAGACAGATGCCCAATATGGAACCAGGTTCCCCCATGACAGAGGATGTAAAATTATACCGAAAACATCGACCAGACAACCTGTTCACTCTGCCCTCCGAAAGTCCAAAGGCTCCGTGGTGATGGCTTCAGGCGAGAGCGCTTCGCGACATACAAATGATGAACTAATATGTACATGAACCGTGAAACCATAAAACCACAGGTAAAGGACAAACGTAGAGATAAAACGGGGGGGGAACCCTCAGCGTTTCTTACCCTTCTTCTTGCTTTTCTTCGATCTCTTAAAGCCAACATCGGCCAATGGAGCCTCCACACTCGCAGGAGCTGTCATTGTGGCACTTTCCACTGTCTCCTCAGCGGCGAACGCCGAGCTGTCCACGTTAGCCATGACAGCAGTTAGCCCATCAACTTTCAAAACAACTTTGTCTTGCTTAGAATCTTTCGTCAGAGAAGCCCCCTTCGGCCCAAGTGCATTCATCAACCGCGAGAACTCCTTCACCTTGTGTGTTCTAAAGCTGAGGCATAGTCCCAATCTGGCGTTGTAAACCTTGCACTTCACAATCGAGCGTTTTGGTTTGTCGGCGGACTTGGGCTTCGAATGCGTGTAAGTCATTGACACCGTGGTGTTGTCGGGATTCGCTTTCAAGAGCTCAACGGCCCTTTGTAGGAACTGATCAATGCCGATTACCCTGGTCATATTCAGCGAGTGACCGGAAAGCGTGTCGCCAGTCAAGGACCTTTCGCCAGTAGGGGTCCTGCTCATATCTGACTATATACACACGGACTTAACAGCATTGGAAAAAAAAAAAGAGTAAAATTATTGGCACTGCTGACATAATGACAGACACCTGGCGAGAGAGTGCGCGCGCACGTTATAAGGGACGGGATGGTGAATGGTGAGCATCGCCAAAGCCAGCAGGCAAGCTAGCTGGCTTTGGCCGCTACCCACCCCCCACACTATCCGATGTTTCTGCGCTTGCCCCGTTTCGTCTTCTTCTTGGATCTGGTACTTTTGCCTTGCCTGGCAGAGGTTGCACTAGGCAACGCGGCAGACGGCCCCTCTACAGAGCTCCCCACATTCGGGATGTCCTCAGTGCTAGAAGCCGATTGCGCAGACTGAACAATTGACAGCTGCTGCCCCATGGGCGAGCTTCGCAAAATCGGGGTCGTAGAGTAAGACCGTAAATCGTTTATCCTTCTCTCGTAGTCCGTGGAATCCATCATTGACGACGGGGCTGAAGGTCTCTCAACAGCGAGCGCCGGAGAATCCAGCTCAGACAATTTCTTCGCTTTCCCACCGTCATCTCTATGGTACGATGGCGGATCTGAATGAGGCGAGTCCAGCGAATTCATAGTCGATTGGCTTGTAGTGTCTCCTCCCGATTCGTCAGTGTCCATCGTGGTTCCTTCTTGCTCCTTGGGCAGCATCTTCGACGACTTCTCAACAAACTTAGGTCCAAAGAAGGTTTCTTCATCAGAAGGGTACTGGGGAGGAAGTTCCTCACCTTGGTCAAGCAATATATCATTCTTTATGTTCTTTGGTGCGTAAAGTGGCGGAGCCCCTATCAGTCCCTCGTTCTGGTTCTCGCAGAAACCAAGTTTTTTCACGTTCGCTTCAATGAAGACAAACCCCAACTGTCCTAGATTGACCGAAACCTTGCATGCTCCACCCATAGATCCAATGCATGGGTAAAGCTCAGTTTTCAAGCCCCTCACTACCTCTAGTATCTTCTTGCCATTGTGAGTCACAAACATGGACCCATTTGAAGATTTGTAACCTATTCCCAAGACGTCTCCCTCAATAAGCTGCGGAAGGATTATTGGCAGATCTGGATCATTTATGAAAGGCCTGCTGTTTAGCCTCAAAGCGCCATCAGTTTGGATGGCAATAGAATATGGGAACAGCCCAGGAAGCTGAAAATTTGGATACGGCTTGGTGCAAAGACCGATAGAGACAAAAGTGGTTTCATGATTGAACTCGTAAAGCTTGGTCTCAAAATAGACCGTGTCGTTCTTTCTATTGTGCAGCGGGAGAGGGAGGTTGAGAGTCGTACAGCTCATTTGTGGCGTTGTAAACGAGATATCTGTGAGATCCTCGACATGAAACGGAACGTTACTAAAGCCCACTTTGGAGTAATCATTCAGTCGCTGCTTCTTGCGAGAAGTAGGCAGCAACGATGTCGTTTCCGTTGGTTCATCATTTCTGCGGGAGGCGAGTAGCGATTCCTCGTCCAGCGAGTTCTGGATCAAGTCGGTGAGTTGGTCCTGGTAGCTCTCAAAGTAAAAGCAGGATATTCCTCTGTCGCGAATCAGCAAGTAAGTAGCATCTATGTCATTGGAGGAGTTGTTGAAGTACAGCAGGGGCGGGTTGCTTTCCTGGAACCGTGTGGCGAGAGTGAAGCGCAGCTTGTCTGGCGGGGCGAGGGCGTTAAAAAGCGGTTCGTCCTGAAACGAGGCGGTGCTGGGCTTCAGCAAGTCGGGGATGGAGTGATCGTCCAGCTCATTGCCTGTGAAGGCCAGTTCCCTGAAGAAGAGGTAGTAGACGAGAAAAAAGAGAGCAATGAGAAGGAACACGGTGAGCAACGAGGAGAAGAGTATGAGGTACGTCAGCTCCACCTCGTCCAGGTTGAGAGCTTTCAGAGACGGAGCCATACTGACGAAACGCGACGACCCTATGTTTTCCAGACGGCTCTTAGCGTCTCATTCTATGCGCCTTACAAGCAGTGTGCCTCTGTATGTGTGTGTGCGGTGAAAAGCAATAAGTTTAAACGGTGTTGACGGAGAAGCCAAACCGTCAGAGGTCATAAAATAAGATCTATCAACTTATAAGTTTTGCTCCAAAGGAGGGGGGGGAGAAAAAATATGTGGCCTACATACACATAAGAGAAAAAAGAGTGGCTTGGATTTATGGAGCACTGCTGGTAATCATAGAGGCTTTCTTTATTTCCAGATGGTTCGCAACAGCAATGAAGCAGACATACACAAACACACACCAGACGCGACACTCGGGGGGGCGGCTCAGTCGTCGTCTCTAGACAGGCATGGCAGGCCCTGCGCCCCCGCTTATAGCATCATCTCCAACGGATTCTCAATAATGGTCTTCAAGGCCTTCATGAACTCACCGCCCTTGGCACCGTCCACGGTTCTGTGGTCAAATGTGCCGGTCACATTGAGGACGTCATCAAAGACAAATCCGTGAGGGCTGGCCTTGTCTGGCACAGCCTTCTTGTCGACAGAGCTGACGGCAATGATAGCAGATTGTGGTGGGTTCAGAATAGAGGTGAAGAATGTGACAGCAGGGTTCATGCCAAGGTTAGATAGAGTGATGGTTCCACCCTGGAACTCTTCTGGGGCTAGCTTGTTCTCCTTAGCTCTCTTTCCAAGGTCCTTCATCTCAAGCGAGATGTTAACGAGACCCTTGGAGTGAGCATCTTTCACAATTGGGGTAATCAGTCCGGCAGGGGTTGCGACGGCCACAGAAACGTCCACGTTGCTGAACTGTCTGATCACGCCTTCCGACTCTAGATAGTAGGCGTTAGCCTCAGGAACTCTCTCGGATGCTTTGGCAATTGCCTTGATCAAAAGGTCGTTAACTGAGAGCTTCACTCTGTCGCCCGCGGCAGCATTCAGGGCCGCTCTGAGCTTGAGTAACTTAGAGACAGACACTGTGGACGAAACAATGTATTCTGGGGCAGTCTGCTTTGACTCTGACAGTCTCTTCGAAATCACCTTTCTCATTGTAGTCAATGGAATATCAGTGTACGTGGCAGTCGCTGAAGCAGAAGCTGAAGCAGGAGCTGGGCTTGCAGAAGAGGCGCCAGAAGCAGGTGCCGCAGCCGGAGTGTAGCTCTCGATATCTTTCGCAGTGATTCTTCCGCTAGGTCCAGTTCCCTTCACATCTTTGAGGGAAATGCCCTTCTCCAAGGCCATGGTCTTCGCTAGAGGAGAAGCAAAGATTCTTCCAGCAGGGGCCGAAGAAGCAGCGCTGCTGCTACTTTTGGCAGGCTCGGTCGCTGCCGCTTTTGGAGCCTCCGCCTTGGCTTCCTCCTTTGGAGCCTCCTCAGCTGGAGCAGGAGCTGCTGCTGCATCTCCACCGGCATCGGCCATCGTGAAGTCTGCAAAGGCAGGAACGTCGTCTTTTTCTTCCACGTAAACAGCCACGGGCTTTCCAACGGGAACATCCTGGGATCCGTCGCCAACGAGAATCTTTGCCAGGTAGCCTTCTTCCTGGAACTCAAAGTCCATCGCAGCCTTGTCAGTCTCCACTTCGGCGATAGATTCACCAGGAGCGAGCGCGTCTCCGACCTGCTTGTGCCACTTGACAAGGTTACCCTGTGTCATGGTTGGGGACAAGGCAGGCATCGAGATGACGGTGTGCTCCGGGAATTTGGACGCGTAGTATCTCAGGGATGCTGCGAACTTCAGCACAGGAGCTCTCGACAGGCTGAGAAGTGGTCGTGAGGAGCGTCTCAGAGTAGCAATGGCCGACATGACGGTGTTACAAATCAACGACTATAGGTGGGCAGCTAGCGGAGGGGAAGAGTGAGGGGGGAGGCTAAACGGAGTTAAGCTATATTGCAGCGGGCTCGTTAACTAACGCTTCTTGGAGTCACTGATGTGTCACTCGTGTTTTCAAACGGTGCTGGAGACCTATTATGAACGCTTACAGGAACTGTAGAGTGTGTTGAAGTTGATGCTGTTCCTCGGTGCACGTAAGGCTATCCACAAATCTCTTTACGCAACCTCACCTAATAATTTTCCGGCCATCTTCAACGAGAACGGTGATGAGTGCGGAGTGGTCTCTTCCTTGGGTCGATCGACGCAAGAGTTTTTTTCGCTTGTTTTCTTTTGCCCCTGTTTTTGCGTCGCTTTTTATGGGTGCAGTACACTACAGTTTTTTTGTGCGGT
Organism: Ogataea maris; assembly: GCA_030557505.1. Taxonomy (NCBI): domain Eukaryota; kingdom Fungi; phylum Ascomycota; class Pichiomycetes; order Pichiales; family Pichiaceae; genus Ogataea; species Ogataea maris. Next base: position 174,248 of record JAKTPG010000001.1, read on the forward strand.
GTAGGGATGTCTGCGGCGTACCGAATTTTCAACGGGCAAATTTTCTTGCGGTTAGTGGATGGATCCTTTGGGGATAGGTGGAGAGCGGAAATAGTGAAACGAAAGGTTTGAAAAGAGAGACGCTGGGTTCACGTGCACGCCAGACTCTACTAGGCAAAGACAACCAGGATTGCACCTACTGCAGAGCTCCCATATTCCAGAAATGTTTGGACTGAATTTATCAGAAGAGTCAAAGGAGAGATTTGGAAAGGTGCTTGACACAAGCAGAACCATCGCCCACTACGGGTGGCTGCCATTCATCATCTACTTGGGATGGCAATCGTCTTCCAACAAGCCTAACCTCGTCAGTCTTCTTTCGCCTCTCCCATCGGCCTGAAGAGGACAAGCCGTTGAGTTAAGTTGAGCTGCAGAAACCGGTATCTGGCTGGCCTTGGTGAATTGTATATATATAGCCCACTTGCAAAGCTCTTTTACATAGTGCAGCTCAAAATTTCACATATCGTCTGAAACGTCTTGGTGTAAGGCAGACCCACCACGTTGTAGTAGTCCCCGTTAATGGCTTTCATCATGAGCGCGCCATATCCTTGAATTCTGAACCCTCCTGCGACTTGTAGGCCTTCTTCCGTTTCAGAATAGGCCTTAATAAAGTCATCAGACACACTTTTTTCCATCACAATCTCCGTCGTTTCCGTGAAGCTGACAACTTTACATCCATCTGGCTCAGATTGTGTCGTTTCGTCCACTAGTCGCAGAACAACCGCCGATATCGCGTTCACAGGCTTATTGGAGTCGCGTAAAACCTTGATGACTCTGAAGTTCTCGTCCTTCGACTTTGGCTTTTCGTAGATGATGCCATCGTTCTCAACTACCGTGTCGCACGCCAGCATCAACACTTTTTTTCCTCCCACAGTGGGCTTTAACTGCTCCCACGAAGACTCGCTCTTGCCCATTGCAGTTGCTAAAACATACTCCGTGATGGAGTACTGGGACTTTGGGAGGTTCTCCTCAAAATCTGGGGCTATCACTTTGGGAGCAAACCCCAGCATCTTGATAATATCGCGTCGCCTCTCTGACGTTGAGCACAGGTAAAAATCATACTGTCCCAGCTTGGCATATACAGGATGCGGGAATGGTTTTGGGGACATCTTTGATAGTGCTGTGGGGCATTTGTAGTACAAGGGATCGCTCCAAATGTTGAAGTAACAGAAGCATTTGCAATAGAGCGATGTCGGTATTTTGGATAATTGATTATCTAAGATATCACTTAAGCTAATTGTTGCTTACATAATATGATTACCAATAAAGGGATCATAGACTGAGATTCCTTTGTTCCTTCCATACAACTGTTTCGTGTTGAAAAGTTGTAACAACTGGTTCTAAGATAAGGACCGCATTGGGAAACACCACATGGGTCATAGACAAGGATCGTCTATAAATATGGGAGGGTTTGCCACCAGAGGGCAATTTAAGTTGCCCACTTTTGCTTTGCTAAAAGAAGGGTGGTTGTGTTGATGAAATAACTTTATAAGAAAGTTAAATAGCTATAGTTAATAGCTAAGAATATGTATATGAAAGAAGAGTAAAGTATCATTCAGTTATTAAAAAGGTATTACAGTTGTCAGACTTGGTGAGTGACAACTGAAGCATCGACTGTATATTAAACTGATATTATACAATCAGGTTCGGTATACAGAGGTGTAATACACACCCGTACACTGTGATTACGTTATACGGTGTCGACTCAAATTTCTAGTCTGATATGGCACCCATGCTGGGAGACTACTGAACAAGATCTACAGCTTAAGACAAAGCTGGTTCATTTAGTTGGTCAGGTAGGTCAGGGATCACCTTCTTTAGATACAAACAGGTTGTTTCACACCTGAGTCTTCCAATTTTTATTCAAGTTCCAATACAAGATCAGTTCAAGTAATACCGGAACTCCAAACCCTACCATGAGTAAACTTTCTTCCAAAAGAATAAACCCAACAAGGACCAATGACACAGGGTACAGGTTCTATGGAATCTTTAAATGACAAGATGGACACCCTCCTCTATTATTACAAAGAACTCAAGATTCGGTTTGACGAACTTGATGCACAGATCAACGCTAGATTCGACCGTATTGAAAGCGGGTCTATCCAATCAACCCCTCAAGGCGTATCTGGACATGTAAAAGATATCACACCGCATGATATCCGAAGCTCCGATGATGAATCCTTAAGCCGAGGGTTCAAGGTAGGAGATAACCCTCATACGGGATCAACACCATTAACTCCAACAGCAAGAACTAACGATATGACCGTTCTTGAAGCCAATTTTGTCCGAGCAGATGTTAAAAACAATCCAAACGCATCAAACGTTTAACAGCTGAAGATGTGGGTGATTATCTAACATATGCTAGATACTGGATAGAGATATCGGTAATATTAAAACAACATGAGTTTCAGGAGTTAGTTCAAGCTATGGAGAAGTCGGATTATAATTATACTATGAACCGCTTAACAAACAATATAGTTGTTGAACTGATATCGAATACAATAGATACCCAAATTAGACTCGCACTAATTGGAATCCGATACTCCAGCCTTACTGCTTGTAAATTAATCATAATCATAGGACTGCGACAATATTTGATTGGCATATACGATAATTATGTCGACTTCGCAATTGCTATATCCAAAATTCGTGTGGGAATTGATATTAAAGAAATTGATGAAGCACGTTTAATATATGATGTCTTGATCAGAGAGGGCGAAAGACGAGGTTACTCAATTCCGCCAAGAGAAGTGATGAAATGGGTTATTAAAGGGTTAGGAGGGAGATTTGCGTCGATGAAGATTTATTATTTGCAAAATGCTGAAAAGGGAAGTTACGATACCACTACAAATGAGGGATCATTAGACAGATTGTTTGATGATATTTTGTTAATGGCGAGAATACTCCCTGACCAAACTACGGAACAACGTCAAAAATGGAATGGCAAAAAGTTGAAACGGGAAGACCGGACGAGTCAGAAACTAGATAACTCAAACAAAGGTCAAAACCGAGAAGACAACAAGTCTAAGCCTTCTCAGAATTAGGTTGTTAAATATTCTCGAAAAAAGGATGGTGAATCAGTTAATAATATGGATTTAAAGGCGAATTCAGCTCCACGGAAATCCATTATTGTGGACTCTGGTGCAGAGATAAGCATAACTAATGACAAATTCTTGATTCATGATTTCGCGGAAATCAAAGAATTCATTTGTACGGTCCAACGGGACAGATAGGATCAGTCGAAGGAATAGGTCAACTGTTGATTCAATTTGATCAAGATATTGCAAAAATACCCCAAACTCTAAAATTTACACCTTTAGAAAATCCAGATGCGCATCAAACTGACGAATAAACATATATATTACGAAGTCGGTCCTAACCTAAAACACGCGGTATACTCTCTAAAGGGCATCTATATCATAGTCGATGCCCTGGGAGCGAAGCTTTTCCTGCTTTTTGCCCTTTTGCTGCTGATGCTTCTTTTCTAGCGTACTCCATCTCTCGGCTGTCTTTGGATTGTCGTTTCTGGCTTGCGAGATTTTGCTCCAAGGCACTGGCTTGAACTTCGTGTTAGAGCCTTCAAAGAGTGAGTCTGTAATCTTCTCGGCGGGCAGCACCGAACATTTGAGCATGTGGTTGAAAATTAGGTAGTTGTTCATGGTCTCCGCTGCGACTTTGGCAGCTTCTGCGGCCTGGAATTCCACAAATGCATAATGCTTGGACTTCCCTGTCTTTTTGTTTCTCGACAACCTAAGCCGCGTGATGTCTCCAAACTGATTGAAGTACCGCTTGAGCTCGTCCTCGTAAAGGCCGTGAGGAATTCTTCCAACGTAGATGACACCATGCTTGCTCTTCTTAGGTTTAGTGGAAGAGGCAGAGGTCTTCGCAAGTGGTTTTACGACAGAGTGGATGCCTTGCACAGTTTGGACGGCGGCTGGATTGGATGCTTTCTCGCTCGAGGCCTCGTCGAAGCCCTGGATGCTTTCGTCGTCCGAGCTGTCATCCTCCGAGGATGATTCGCTTGGTAGTGCTATGTCTCCATTATCCTGTGCATGTTCTGCTACCTGGTTTTCTGGTTCCACGTCGTCTTTGTCAGCCTCATTCTCGTCATGCTTGTCTGCGGCGGCCTGCTCTGCCTTCAATTCGCTGGTGATCCGCTTACTTCTGGTGAGAATAGGGGATCTGTCAATGATCTTTCTGCCAGACGGGGCAGGCGTCGCTGCCGCAGCGGCCTTTGCGCCGCGTCCGCCCGCATTTTTCGGCACCACGCTTTTCGCACTTTTCCTCGCAGCCATGTCGAGCAAACGTTGTTCTGGATGAGCTCCTCTGCGCACTGCTGCTGTACCACAGAGCACCAACTACAGCTATCTTACACGGGCTTATACGCTTTCCTGCTACACCGTTAAAATTTTCTTACTTTTTTATCAGATGCAGTAGTGTATGACACAATAGTTTTTTTTTGAAGACAGAGAGAGAAAGGCCTTGGGGGGCACTTGCTCGGATTCGTGTCGCACGGGGAGGGGTGAAGGAGGGGTTGAAGCGTCGGGGAGCCAAAGGGGCCTGGGCCTGGGCCTGGAGGAAGGGCGGGAGGGGAGGATTACACCCAGCGACATCTCTGGCGGCGCTGTGCGGAGGAGCGGGAGAAGGAGGAGCGAGAGTCGCAGGCAACGAGAGAAAAAGAAGCAGCGGCACGCTATCCACATGTGCACTCAGACATCCGCACCCCCCCCTCCCCCACCCCGCTCCCTCTCTCCCTGCGCAGGGAGAGAGGGAGCGGGGTGGAGGGAAATTCGTTGCTCGGAATCGTGGATCGTAAGACTCGGTTTGTGTGTGGGTTTCTCAGGAACTAAAGAATTTTTAAACTTAATCAGGCAGTAAGTTACGGATGCCCTCCCCAGAATTGGCAGGTCAACAGTTGAGATTTGGAGGACACGACCACTTTTTTATGTTGGGAAATATTTAAGGAAGATGATTCCCTATACGAGAGAAAGTACGGTAAAGAGAGGCTCCTGGCGTAGTACCGGTGATAGAGGAGAGACACAACAGGGCATAGAACTGTAGGCCTACACATCCAGGACATTTACTCTTGAAAAGCGACCCAGCACAACGGGACAGAGAGAAACATGTCCGAGAAGACTTTCACCCCAGAGCAAATCGCGGAGCACAACACCAAGGAAGATCTCTACATAGTGATCGAGGGGAAGGTCTACAACGTCAGCCCATACATCGACGAGCACCCGGGCGGAGAAGAGGTGATCCTCGACTGCGCAGGTGGCGATGCAACCGATCCTTTCGACGACATCGGTCATACCGAGGACGCAAAGACGATCCTCAAGGGACTCTGCATAGGTGACGTGGACGGTGTCATGCCGCGCGCCAAGTCCTCTGTCGACCGCAGCTCCGACAAGAGCTCTAGTGTATCCGTTGTGGCTCTGATTTTGGCCGTTGCAGTCGGTGCCTACTTCTTCCTCAAATAGACAAACGCCGTCGTCGCAGCCGACGAACGAACGCCAGCGCGCGAATCCTGAACGCGCCAGCACACATCAGGATGGAACTCAGCTTCCGGGAGGGGCGCGCGGCAACGTGTTTCTTACAGGCCAGTGCTGGTGCCGTAAGTGGTAGATGTGGATCTCTAGTCGCTCGCTATCTGGGTTCAAGTCGGCAAAATCAGCATTTTCCGAACAGCAGTAGGCTGGCACCACTTGTCTTTTTTTGTCGGAAATTTCCTGTTTTTGCTCCGATCGAACCGATGATGCTTATTTATCCGTCTATATACAAGCCCTCTCGTCAATAGCATGGCCTTTCAGTGACCTGTCACTGCTGGCTTCAAACTGGTCGAGCACCTTCTCTCCTTGACGATCCCATTAACCGGTGTGGTTTGTCGGTTGCTGTGAACACATGCTCTTTTTTTCATCTAATTAATTAATTTGACTATTTAAAATTTGTAGAGCACCAGTCGCAGGCCATTAATAATTTGAAGTAGTTTACAGGGAGATGGGATGTCTTGTAAACAACGCAGCTACAAGTTCTTTTGCGCTATAAACCGGTTAGTGCATATCACTTCTTTCTGCCATGTCCTAGAGGGAACAAACAAGCTCTGAGTAAAAAGCACTCCTATTTTCAGAACAATACTTCTCTTGTGTTGGATGCAAGTTGCTTCGGGAATTATCCAGTGGAGATCGATCTATACTTGGCGTTAGTGTATGACAAGTGCCTCACCTGGACGCAGAAGGTGGACATGGCTTCAATATGACCCTTACTTGATACGACGTCGATCGACGCAGAATTGACTCAAAGCCGACTCAATGTTTCTATGGGAGTAACGTCTAGCTGCTAAGGACAAAAAAAAAAAAGAAACGTTGACGAGACCCAATTCACCCCCAGCCAGACAGTGCACAAGCTTTCTATTTCTTGGGAGTAGAATTGTGATGAAGCTTTGGGCATATAAGGTCGGTCTCTTGGCTTTGGTGCGTGCGTGCCTTGCGACGCGGCAGTCCGCAGAAATAGATACCGATTCAGTTTATGAACTATGCGCGTTTGTTGAGAACGATAAGAGCTCAATGCTGGATTGGCATTATGAGCACTTGGATCCCCGAATCACTGTGCTGTTTCCTAATAAGGATCTCAAAGTACAAATGAGGATGCTGGTTACACAACTTGATATACCGGCCGAGAAGGTTCATAAGTATGATTTGAATTCCGGGATGGTCTTCTATGGGGGGGCCTTTACTGTTAGTACATCTAGTATTTACGGGAAAACCCAATTAAATTTAGATGTGCCGCAACTATTCCAAAGTGATGAACGCGCTATACGTGGTGATGCCTTTGAGTACCATTTATTAGAGCCTTCATTCCTTAAGGACGGCAAGTTTCAGTTTGAAATTTCCAAGTCAAATGTCTACTGCGTTCTCATTGGGATTGCCTCTGTCCCGGAGAACATAGACGAGATCCATGCAGAGGTGGTGATACAACATGGGCATGGCTATTTAGGTAACGAGGACTACAAAGATCTCTGCTTCTTGAATATGATAGTCTTCCTGCATTGTGCCCTCTTTGCAATCTACGCATTCTTCCTATGGAGGAGACTGGGCTCGGCTAAATCAAGCGCTGCCTTAACTCTCTCTGTCCTTATGAAGAAGTTCATTATACAGGACAAGCTTCTCACGTATACTGTTGCCAATGCCTTCTTGTATCTGTGCAATATTTTTTTGCGCACTTTGGAGAACAAATATGGTGACGTGCCAGAGTCCACCATATCTGTGATAAGATTCGCTGAGGCCGTTGGCAGCGCGATTAGCAATGCGTGGGTCTTTTATAGCCTCATGCTCTTCTCAAACGGGCACCTTCTCTTGCCAAACACAAATCAAAAAAGAGTCAAATACATCAAGCTGATATTTCTTGTGTTCATGCTTGAGCTACTCTTGGTCAGACTCGATGGGGCCACCGACAGCTTTGTTCTCAAGAACAGGAACTTTCTGAACCGTCTGATCACCATCCAGGTGGGAATATTTTCCTTTGTGTACATCCGCTGGACGTATCAATCATACAAGCTCGTTCATAATTCCGCAATTCGTATGAGGCTGCTACTTTCTGCTGTTGTGGTTGCAATAATGCGTCTATATCCTTACCTTGTGGGAGTGGCAGCCTTAGTCAGCAACGCTGTCAGTCCGATTGGGTTCATAGTAGACCCCACTTTTAACCGTTTTCACCGCCGTGTGCTTGGTGTGTCATATGATTATGTGATGTTCCTAGGGCAGGTCACTCTTTGTGTCTTATGGAAGAACAGCTCCACTGAAGACCATGTCAAGATCAATTAGCAGGCAGCTGCTTCGCCCCTCTCGCCCTCTGCCCTCTTTCTTAGATCTATCGACGCGACGATAAGTCGCTTCCTGCTCCGTGCCGCCTTTCTTCTTCTCTCGCCCCAGCTTATCGCCCGCACCTCTCCCCTGCTAACTGCTGCCTCGTATCCCTCGTTTAGCACTTTGGTTGGTTATTGGACGACCAGAAAATTTTGTAAGGTGGTTTTTTTTATGAACTGTTTTTTTTTGTATCATTAAACGAAATACATATTGAGGGCCGGCACCGATTTCGACCTCTCGTAAAGCAACGGCTTCTTGTATCGGCATCGCTGGACCCGTCTCATTTACTGCTCCTCCCTCGCTACACACAGATTACCGTACGGAAGAAATGGGATATCTATCGAGCAATTCGTCCTCTGGGCTCCAGCTCTCCGCGTACACGGACGGCCTCAAGAGCATCAATGGCGTGGGTCGCACCATCGACATGCTCGCATTGTACTGGGCCGAGGTGACATGGACCCAGTTCGTCGTCTCACTCATTACGATCGCGCTTGTCTACGACCAGCTTGCTTACCAGCTGCGCAAAGGCTCAATTGCCGGGCCTAGATGGAAAGTATGGCCCATCATCGGGCCTTTCCTCGAGAGCTTGGACCCAAAGTTTGAAGAATACAAATCGAAGTGGAACTCAGGACCCCTCTCTTGTGTCTCCATATTCCACAAGTTTGTTGTCATTGCGTCAACAAGAGACCTGGCCAGAAAGATCCTCACCTCGCCTTCGTTTGTGAAGCCTTGCCTCGTCGACGTAGCGGTGAAGATTCTCAGACCAACTAACTGGGTCTTCTTGGACGGCAAGGCCCACGTTGACTACCGCCGAGGACTGAACGGACTATTCACAAAGAACGCTTTAGAGAAGTATCTTCCAGAGCAGGAGAAAATTATTGAGGAGTATCTCGAGAAGTTTGTCGAGCTTACGCAAGATGGCCCAACCGAGTTCTTCCCTGAGTTCAGAGAGCTGTTGTGTGCAATCTCCCTCAAGACCTTTTGTGGCGATTACATTACCAAGGAACAGATCAAAGAGATTGCTGACAACTACTATAAAATCACGGCTGCCCTTGAACTGGTGAACTTCCCTATTATTATTCCTTACACCAAGACATGGCACGGCAAGGTCACGGCAGACATGACCATGAAGATTCTGGAGAAGTGCGCAGCAATGTCGAAGAAGCGTATGTGCACAAGCGGCGAAAAGCCAAACTGTGTTATTGACGCCTGGGTCAACCTCATGTTGGAGAGCCAGGATAAGTCTGTGGAGCCTCGTTCCGGAGCCCCTGTGAGACTTTTCTCGGATCGCGAGATCTCTGAGACTGTGTTTACTTTCTTGTTTGCCTCGCAGGATGCGTCATCCTCCTTATGCTGCTGGCTCTTCCAGATTGTTGCTGACAGACCAGACGTGATGGAGAAGATCAGAGAGGAGCAGCTCAGATTAAGGGGCGGGGACCCACACAAGCGCGTCGATGGAAAGATGATTGACGAGATGAAGTACACACACTCGGTCGTGAGAGAGACCCTGCGTTATAGACCACCAGTTATCATGGTTCCCTATGAGGCTAAGAAGTCATACCCACTGAGTGACTCGTACACTGTTCCTAAGGGTGCGATGGTGATTCCTACTTTCTACCCTGCGCTTCATGACCCGGAGGTATACGAAGACCCGGAAGAGTTCATTCCTGAGCGATGGGAAGAGGGCTCCAAGGCCTGGAAGGCGATGAAGAACTGGCTCGTCTTTGGCACAGGCACCCATATGTGCCTCGGACAGCATTATGTATTTTTGACCTTCACGGCTCTGATTGGCAAGTTTGCGATGTTCACTGACATTGAACACACGGTCACTCCTTTGAGCGAAGAGATCAAGGTCTTTGCTACCATTTTCCCTAAGGACGATGTCATTCTCAAGTTTGCAAAGCGCGACCCTATGGCAGCCTGAAGCGCCACCGCCACTACCTTTTCCTATTGTACTCCTTACCTTTCTTCACAATTACTAGATGATTTCAAATATTTATATCTTGCACTCATGGCTCCTGCGTCGAGGTCTACCCTACTACTACGACACTCCTGAAATAAGCTTTCGCACAGCTCCCGCAACCCCACTTTTTTGTTTTCGGGCAGAAGAAACTCAGTGTAGACCACGTGACTTCCATCACACCATTTTCTCTTATAACCTCAGTATCGGGGTTTGAGGCCATATGTCTCTGTATCACGTGACTTGACGTGCGAAGTGCCAACTTATGTCGCTTTTGGTAGCTCGACTAATATTCCCACCAATAACCGCAGCAGATTTACTAAGCGACGCGACGATTCCGTTGCTGTTGCGTCTATCGGCGCGACGAGTCGCTGAAAATTGTGGCTTTTAGGGTCTGACTCTGTGTTGAGCCGGGGGAGGGGAGGGGGGGAGGATCATTGTAGGGGATCTGAATTTTTTTCTCCTCGCTCTCTCTCCTTTAGCCTAGCGAACCTTTTGGCCTGTGAGTAACTCTATATAGTCCTTACTGTATGCTGGGATCTGCCAGTGGAACGCTCTTCTTCTGGTCTGCTCGTCAGTGAGATCGAAACTAGTGCGGCTCGTTTACTACCAAGCAAGATGGGCTTTGCTCAGGACTCTTCTCTGTGCCAGTTGGCTCTCTTGCTCGCGAAGCCTTCTGGCAGCACGGTGCATGCTGTTAATCCACAAGAGACGCTCAAGCAGGAGCTCGCCGGTGCTGACGTCGAGCTCCTGTCGGCCAACGATGCGCTGGACTTTGTCGACGCAAGCCATTCGGTGGTTCTGGGGCTCAAGTCACAGGACCTTTTGAAAAACCTGCCTTTCCTCGTGAACACTGCAAAGAGCTTCATTGTCAATGTGCAGCTCACAAGCAACGACCACTTCGCCATCACAGCGTGCAAGGACCTCGGTTTCCCTATACTGATCTCGTCATCCCCACAGGAGAGCTATGATTTCACTCTCTTGTCTTTCCTGATCTCTAAGTACACAGGGAAAACCGTTCTCCACTTTTACAAGGATAGCTCCTCAAACCCACCAACAACCTACAGTGAAGCAGCTGTTGTGAAGTGCTACAATGACTTCCAAGGCCAGTCTTTGGATGATGCCTTGGATGCCCTTGCATCCGTTGTCGGTAAGCACTATTCCGAATTTGAGCGGTTGAATTCGTCGTGGTTTGCCAAAGTGGAGAAGGTTATCTTACTCCTTGGAAACCACGTCCCATTTGCATCCCACTTGAACTCGTCTATTGCTCTCATCAGCATAAAAATCTACAGGCCATTTGATTTGACCAAGCTAGAAAAGCTCTTGCCATCAACGGCATCTGTGCTTCAGCTTTTGGAACAGTCTTCCATAAGCTTGCAGTTCCAGTCTCTCTTTTTGGATGTGCTTGACGTCGTGCCTCGCTTCAAGAAGGTTGTCAGCTCCCAGATACAGGAAGTTGACGACTCCAACATAAAATCACTCTTGGAAATACTCGACTCTAATTGCCGTCTAGACAAGCCAGTACAGGCTCTTGCATTGGGAAAATCGTTCACTACTCCAGCTAATGTCACAGAGGATGTACTATCTGAGGATGTTTATGTGAAGATTTTGAAGCAGACTATACCAGAGCTCTCCATCCTGAATGATTTCAGAGTAAACCCATCTCCAGAGTACGCCCTGGGTAAGTACTTGTTCACAGAGAGACAGAGAGAGAAACTTATGGAGCTTGTAGAGGCCAATGTGAACACTTTTAATGCTGAGCTTGGAAGAAAGCTCACTCTCTGGCTTATAAAAGCGAAGGAGTCCACAGAAATTGATGGTTCATCTATTGTGGCTCTTCTTGAACAAGAGTCTAAGTCGGAGATTGTTGACTCGATATTGAGCCTCAAGAAGTATTTCACAAAGACCACTACTTGGATTGTTGGCTCGGATAAATGGTGTTATGACCAAGGTCTTTCCACTTTGCACCAGGTTTTGAGAGAGGCCAAGAACATCAAGCTCTTGATCATTGATTCAGATTCATCTCTCAACAAGAAGCAAGGCAAAAAGAATGTTGGATTGTATGCAATGAACTATGGCAATTCATATGTTGCATCTGTGGCACTGTACTCATCCTACTCCCAGACTCTTACATCCATGATTGAGGCTAACAAGTTCGCAGATGGTCCTGCAATTGTTTTGGCATACCTGCCCGACTTTGAAAACCATCTGGACATTCTTAAAGAGACCAAGAAAGCTGTTGACATTGGATATTGGCCGTTGTACAGATACAACCCAAATGCTGCGAATGAGGAAGATGCATTCAAGCTAGACTCGTCATACATAAGAAAGGAGCTGCAAGATTTCTTGGACATAGAAAATAAGCTGACTTTACTCACTGCGAAGAATGCAGAGCTTGATTTCAACCTCAAGTCATTCAATAATAAGGTTGAGCAAACAGTTAAGGCCGAGTCAAGGTTTGCCTTTAGTAAGATGCTCGAGAGTCTCAGTGGTGACCCTCTTACAGTGGCCTTTGCCTCCGATGGTGGTAACGCAGAATCTCTGGCAAAAAAGATTGCAAGACGAGGAGCCAATAAGGGCTTGAAGACTAAGGTGCTGGCCATGGATGATTTGTCACTTGATGACTTGCAACTAGAATCCAACATTGTATTTATTACCTCCACCTCGGGACAGGGAGAGGTTCCTACCAACGGAAAGCAGTTCTGGGAGGCTCTCAGATCATCCACTGTTGATTTTTCCAACTTGAAGTTCTCTGTGTTTGGTCTAGGAGATTCCAAATATTGGCCGAGAAAGGAAGATGCTCACTATTATAACAAGCCTTGCAAGGACATATTCAACAAATTGAAACTTCTAGGCGGTATCGTTTTATGTGAACTAGGTCTTGGAGATGACCAGGACGCAGATGGGTTTAACACGGGCTATAATGCTTGGGAACCTCAAGTTTGGGAAGCCTTAGGTGTTTCCGTCGAGAATGGAGATGAACCGCCTCCAATAACCAATGAGGACATCAAGATTAATTCTAATTTTTTGAGAGGAACCATAAAGGAAGGACTGGAAGATACTACGACTGGTGCAATCTCTGCTTCCGACCAGCAACTCACAAAGTTCCATGGTATATATATGCAGGACGATCGTGATTTGCGTGAGCAGAGAAAGAAGGAAGGTATTGAGCCGGCTTACTCTTTCATGGCAAGAGTTAGACTTCCGGGAGGTGTGGCTACTCCTGAACAATGGCTGAAAATTGATGAACTGTCTTCGACGACTGGTAACGGTACATTCAAAATTACCACAAGAGCCACTTTCCAGTTGCATGGGTTGCTAAAAGTGAACCTTAAGAAGACTATTAAAGGCATCAACACCGCACTTATGGACACATTGGCTGCTTGTGGTGACGTTTGCAGAAACGTGATGTGTTCGGCTTTGCCATCCAACCAGCATTTGCATGCTCAACTTGTTCAAACATCAAAAGATATTTCCGAGCACTTGCTTCCATCGACTACGGCTTATCATGAACTATGGTTAAATGATCTTACCGGTGTTGATAGAGAGGGGTACGGACCTAAGAAAATCAAAGTTGGAGGTGACTCTCTTCAAGACAGTGAACCTCTTTATGGTCCAACATACTTGCCAAGAAAATACAAGATTGTGCTAACCATTCCTCCATACAATGATGTTGATGTGTGGGCCCATGATGTTGGTCTTATCGCTATTGTGGAAAACAATGACATTATTGGATACAATGTCTTAGTTGGTGGTGGTATGGGAACTACCCACAACAACACTAAGACATACCCACGGACAGGATCTATGTTTGGTTTTGCTAGCGTCGAAGATATGCCAATTATCTGTGAGAACATCATGCTTGTGCAGAGGGATTACGGCGACAGAAAGAACAGAAAGCATGCTAGATTGAAGTATACTATCGATGACATGGGCGTGGACGTATATAAACAGAAGGTTGAAGAGCTCTGGGGTAAAAAGTTTGGCGACGCTAGACCATTCAAGATTGACTCAAACATTGACTACTTTGGCTGGACGAAGGATGAACTTGGGTTGAACCATTACACGTGCTTTGTGGAGAATGGTAGAATCGAGGATATTGCTGATAAACCACAGAAGTTAGGTCTGAATAAGATTGCTAACTTGATGATTGAGAAGCAAGCCGGAGAATTCAGATTGACCGGAAACCAGCACATATTAATTTCTAATATCCCTGATGAGCATCTTAACGAGGTGAAACAGCTTCTGAAAGAGTACAAACTTGACAATTTGAACCATTCTGCTCTGAGACTGTCATCATCATCATGTGTTGCCCTTCCTACATGTGGACTGGCCATGGCTGAGTCCGAGAGATACCTTCCTGTTCTTATTGGCAAGCTTGAAGCTGAGTTGGAAAACTTGGGTTTGAGAAATGACTCGATTGTTATGAGAATGACCGGTTGTCCAAATGGATGTGCCAGACCATGGCTTGCTGAGGTGGCCTTGGTTGGTAAGGCTCTAGGCACGTACAACCTGATGCTGGGAGGTGGGTACAAAGGAGAGCGACTCAACAAACTCTTCAAGACCAACGTGACTGAGGAGGAGATCTTGAAGTTGCTTGTTCCAATGTTCCAGAAGTGGTCTTTGGAGAGACATGACGAGGAGCACTTTGGTGACTTTGTTATTCGCGCTGGATTTATCAAGCCGACTTTGGAGGGCAAGTACTTCTGGGACGATTTGAATGAAGATATTTAGAGGCGGGCTATTTAAACGTTATTTAGAATCAATGGTTTGTAACTATGCTCATTGAGCGTCAACTGGGGCTTGTTTGATGTGCTGTGGTTGAATCTATGTTTCGTAGGATTCCTGCGAGGGTGACTCCATCTGCTGGGATTTCTCTTTCGAGCTCGAGCACACGCTGAACTTTGACATCCCAGAACTTGCGGAGTATGCGGTTGAGCCTGTTGCGCATCTTGAGGTTGACCTCTGCGGCGTGTTGTTCCGAGGCGCGGCGGAAGTGCTGTTCTCTCTGCTGTATCTCTGCTTCGAACTTCGCGACAAGCCGCTGTTTCTGAGTCTTTGTGAGGCGCAAGGTGTGCGTGCCCATGCCTTTTGCCTTCTGTGTGGCGTTACGCGCTGTTGCTGGTGCTGCTGCCATCTTGGCACGAGCAGGAAATCGCAGGGGAGGGTGAGCGTCCGGCGGCTGTTGAACATCACCACATCACCAACAGGCTTCTTTTTGCATAATGACACTCCGTTGAGCTGGAAAAGTAAACATCAAAGGTTTTCTACACAAATACATAGTACACCGCAGATTGCGGCGCGCACGACCTCAGCCAGTGGCGAAAAAAACGATTTGGCTGGGGAGTAGCTTTTTTACAACGCAGAGAGATAGTAAGCACATAAAGAGGAGGAGGAAAGGTTGTGGCAGGAGGGTGGATAAGTCGACTGCTCAACGAGGACGAGGACGCATAGAGGGTAATTGGCAAGATGGTTCTTGAAGCAGCCATGATTGTTATCGACAATTCCGAGTACATGAGGAATGGCGATTACCTGGCGTCGAGGTACCAAGCGCAGTTTGATGCTGTTGAGCTGATATTCCGCCGCAAAACCAAAGCGAATCCAGAGAGCACGGTCGGGCTGATGACAATGTCGGGCGAGACGCCTCGTGTGATCAGCAATTTGACAACGGACTTTGGCAGAATCATCCGCGGCATGCACGAGTGCAAAATCGGCGGCGAGTCCAGCCTGATCAACGGCATCCAGGTGGCCTGTCTCGCACTCAAGAACCGGCAAAACAAGGCACAGAAACAGCGGGTGATCGTGTTCGTTGGGTCGCCAATACGAGAGGATGAGGCCAGCCTCGAGAGGCTAGCGAAAAGACTCAAGAAGAACAATGTGGCTGTGGACATTATTAATTTCGGGGAGGAGCGCATCAACACAGAGAAGCTAGAGAAATTTATTTCAGCCGTCAACAGCCATGACACCTCAAACTTGGTGACTATACCTCCTGGCCCTACGCTGCTCTATGAAATGGTGGATAGATCAGCGATGTTTCACGAAGAGGGCGCTGGCGAGAGTGGGGCTGGCGGCGGTGCCGACCTGTTCGGTTTGGACGACCCAAACATGGACCCGGAGCTGGCTCTCGCCATCAGACTCTCCCTCGAGGAGGAGCGCGCACGACAGGAACGCGAGACTTCCTCAGCAGCGAATGCCGCAGATTCCAATTTAGAAACAGTCGAGGAGGAAGACAAGAAGAACGAAGATGGCGCCAGCGAGGCCCGACAGTGACCGGCATCGTTGAAACTGAGATTTCATCTTTTTGTACCCATCTCTATTCAAATGAGGATGAGGCGCTGAGGATAAAACAGGGAGATGTATTTTTTATTTGCAGCGCCCTAGAGGAAGATCATAAAAAATACAACAGGAACCGAGCGGTTGCCACTACGCGAGAGGGCGTAGGCTGAACCTGCCCAACATACGGAACCAAGAGATGCTCGACGTGAGTCACAAGGGTAGTGCTGGCAAAGGTGGCCGATTTGGGGTTGCTAACAGCGGCGGTATTGGCCAGCGTCCGGTTAGGTCTGCGAATGCAAGAGGATATCCGAGATCTGGCCAATCTGGAGGTTATGGAGCCACAGCTCCGCAGACCCTGGACCAGCAGTCCCCAATTGTTTTGCAGAACAAGTCGCTAACTGCTGTCCCGCTCACCAGAGAGACATTTCTTGAGGCGTATAGCAGGGGAAAGTGGAATCTTTCTACTGTTCCCTGTCCTTCTTGTTTTGCTAGAACATCTCTACTCAAACCTCCGGAAGCTTACAACGAGGCTAGACGTCTCAAGGCTGTAGATGCTTATGCTTCCCTACCTCACTGGGGGAATTATGCCAGATTTAACTCTCTGCTTTTGAGAACTATGAAAATGTTTCAATGTGGTGGAGCATGTGTCAGCGTGATTGACTCAAGGTGTCAAATTGTGAAGCATCAGCACAACCTTGGATTCAGGGAGTGCGCGAGAAACATTTCTATTGATGCTCACGCAATTTTGTCAGCAGGTTACTTTGCCCTATTGGACGCGTCCAAGGATTGGCGTACTGAAAACAATCCGCTGGTGAAAGGACCCCCGAACATAAGATATTACTTGGCTGTTCCTCTTGCCACCGCAGGTGGCGATGTTATAGGCGCTCTGGCTATATTTGATTCGTTCCCAAGAATCAAAATTGAAGAAAATACAATTGCGATTTTACAGCAGATTGCTTCAGAGATTATCAAATATCTCGATGAGGTCTATCCGAATGCATCTTCTGCTTTGACATCTGGGAACAAGTCTGCCCACACTGTGACTACTACGGGAACTCCCAGTTCATTGAAGTTTGCAGCTGACGAGTCCAATCCTATGTTGCAGAAGTTTGGGAGAGCAACGAGCAATGATATGTCGGGATCAATATTTGAAAAAGATGGGTCAGGAAGCCGTTATCAGCAACACAGCCATTTACGTTTCAGTAAGTACAGTACTCCACATGACTACATGATTGATTTGAACGTATGGAAAAGCCTTGTTAGCTGCATGAATGCAAACACTGCATCCAGGGTACTTTCCAAGATCCTGGCGGACAAGTTTGGCTTTAATTGTGTTTACATTATGAATATTCGGGCCACCGAGTTGTTTCAAATCAGATCTGATTTGTTCCCAAAGGAAAATGAAATTGAGAGCGAGACATTTAAGTTCAAAAATAATCTGCAAAATGTTGGTGAAGAAAGTATCAATATGAAGCTACTTGGAAGCGAGGGTTTACCTGAGGGTGTAGCTTTTGCAAATTACCAACCCAACTTTCACTATAGGGCATTCAGATCTGACTTTGGCATTATGTATGAGTCGAAAGACCCAAGGGCCAAGTTTCACTCTGGAATATGCATGCCATTCTACAGAAAGCCATCCAAGCTCGTGAGAAGAAAGAGAAGGAGTAGATCGCAGATGCAGCACTCTGTGCACCCAGCGGTGTCGTCAAAAATGCACGACGAGATTCTCGAGGTGTACCACAAGTTGGGCGGCTGCTTGATTGCCTGCTTTGCTACCAACTACAGGGAGTTTGGTGAAAGGGAGATCGGTTACATTTACAGTTGTGCATCCATTCTTCGCAGACTTTATTTCATGAATTGAAAAAAACAAATTAAAAACAAAGTTTATAATAGTACACAGATGAGAGTCGAGTTTTTTTTTTCACTGTTTCAGCTAGATGTTGGCTGTTAAGTCTCGCAATTGGATCCGGTTGGGGTTCCTACTATCAGCGACAATGATGTTGTTCATGATGAGATATCTTATGAGGGGGTCTTCTTTATTTTCTATCTCAAGGAATTTTGAAGCGCTTGAAGATGAGATGGAGTTGTTTAGTAGGATCTCCAACAATTTAAGGAAACGGGTCTTTTTAGTGTCGAGCTCCTCTTCCGAGTAGAAGATGTCGAACTCATTTTTCAACACGTAGTCGCTAATGAGAGTTTTCGAGAGCTCAATGAGTTTCTTGGACCGCGCAGACAGAGCCACTATTTTCTCTTTATGTGCCTGGATTTTCAAAGTCTCAGAAGGTGACTCTTCTAGTGCTTTGCGGTTCTCTTTCTCCTGCTCTATCTTGTTTGAGATCTTCTGCCGTAACTCTGTGAAAGTAAAGTGAGTCTGCTTAAGCTGTGCAAGCTCTTTAGAGAGCAACACCTTGTCCTTGATGCTTTCCTCTAAAGACTGCGAAAGGTGATTTATTTGGTTCAGGAAGGAAGACTCCATCAGTGACACGCCTATCAGGTCATTGCGGGAGGCCTGGAATGGTAGCTTGCTAAGCGTCTCAGCCAGAGCAAGGATATGAATCTTGTCCTGCTGCGTGTTAGAGGCAGGCGCCGTCTTGGAGAGCTCCGCAAGCTGCTTTCTGGCAGCCTTTAGGAGCTTCTTCTTGAACTCAATCTGTTGTTTCAGTGTCGTCGCATAGGTTGTCTCAATGATGTTCTGCGGTGTGGACTGAGGTTCCGACACAGCATCTTCCGACATGCTGAACCTCAACACTTTACACTGCTGCAAAACGGTTCGCTTCTTTGAAGTCGGTCGGGCAGATCCTGTCTTACGGATCTGATTACGTGTTATATTTCGCGTCGCACATTATCGTCGTAAGTCAATAACGTCGATCGACGCAAACAGATAGGCATCAAGACTTCTCAAACAGCGTACGAGAGGAAAAACCTTTGGCCTATACTCCGCTAGAGGCACGAGCACCTGAAGCTTTGCTCGCACATACACATCGTCATGGCAGCTCTGCGCCAACACATATCACAGGAAAAGTCACTATATGTGGGAAACCTGGATCAGGCCGTGGACGAAGCGCTCTTGTACGAGCTTTTTGTCCAATTTGGCCCTGTAGCCAGCGTGCGGCTCCCCAAAGATAAGGTTTTGCGCCAACACCAAGGTTTTGGGTTCGTGGAATATCACTCTTTGGAGGACACAGAGTATGTCCTGAATCTTTTGAACGGAATTCCTTTGTTTGACAAGCCCCTCCGAATAAGGCGAACGATGGCGCCGAGTGGGGAGCAGAAACAGTCCAGCGACGTAGACCTTGGGCCAGTTCTGTTTGTTGGCGGGCTGGACAGCATGGTCGACGAGGACATACTCACGCAGACGTTTTCCAACTTTGGCGCTTTCCGGAAGCCGGCCCGGGTGGTTCAGTCGGCCACCTCTGGACGCAACCACGGGTTCATTTACTATCAGGACTTTGAGTCGAGCGATGCTGCGATCAAGGAGATGAACGGGAAGCCCATCCTCAACCAGCCAATCAAGCTGGACTACGCGTACAAACAGGACTCCAAAACGAAGCACGGCGATGCGGTGGAGCGCATGCTGTACCAGAAGGCCAAGGAGAACAATTTCTTTCAAGCTACTGACCCTTCTACAATGATGGCCTCGGAAGGCAACAGTAGCTTTGCCGGCAGCCGCGGCCCCAGAGGTCAGACCAGCAGGTTCCGAAACCGACACTGACTCTTTCTCGCGCTCTCTCTAGCTGTATTAATAATGGAAGCTTTGACGATAGAAGCAAATGATAGCATATATCGATATACGACAATTAGGCCTAGTAGCAGTCAGACGAAATTTTTCATTTGAGCAAAGTAAAAATAAAATCTATCCACTCACCGAACCATGCCGAGTTCCTTTTCTCCTGAACGTGCCGGCTCTAGACATCCAAAAGGCTTTGTACAGGACATCATAATCCCCGCTTGAAGTTTTACATAATGAGTGAACTAGATCCTAAACTGCTCCAGCAGCTCGACGAGCCTTCAAGACAGAGCATTGCGGCGTTCATCCAACAGGAGTCATCCAAGATGAAGATTCAAAACTCGGTCACCAACTTCACGGATATGTGCTTCAAAAGATGCATCACAACAATTGATAATGACCAGCTCAATAGCTCAGAGTCCAGCTGTATGACTGACTGCTTGGGCAGATTCCTTGACACCAATATCAAAATTGTGGAGCTGTAAGTATATCGGCCGCCGTTTCGGAAGTATCGTAATTTGGAGGTTGTCAATAAGTATATACTAACCATATTACCGCAAGACAGTCTGCAAAAGCTGCAGAAGTGAATCTAGATGATCATTCCAAGCAGGATCGCGATCGGAAATTGCCCTCTTCCAAAGCTGTATATACATAAGTGTCACATAGTGTATTTCAACTACGTTTTCCACAACATATATCACGCTTACAACGACCCCCACGTCTGGCAGACACCTGAAGTTATGCAGAGCAGCATCTTGGGTGCTCTCAGACGAGTGGGGGGGGGGGGGGGGGCTCTATGAACCATTACCGTGCTTGCTTGAACACATGGTAAGGAGAGCTGTAGAGCGTGGCGACCGCAAACCGCGTCGATCGGCGTCTAAAAAATGCTAGGGGAAGTACGTGAAAACAAAGTAGATAAATATAGTTGATTGTTTTTAGCTAAACAGTGAAGCGGACCCATAAAGATGCAACCGGCAGTGAGGGAATAACTCAGGTGGACGAGGACATCACAGCTTATGAGACACAATGGGTAGGTATATTACTGTCTTGTTGCGTCATTGTTTTGTTTGCAGCACGTATGAACGGGAACTAACGAAGACAATGCAGATAAATCAATTAAGCGTGGCCTCAACGACCGTATCTATGATAAGAGAAAGGCCGCAGCGTTGGAGCTAGAACGCGTCGTTCGTGACGCGCTTGCTAATGACGATTCAGGTAAAATTGTGGCTATTATAAAACAGCTCAGAAATGACTATGCCTATGCTGTGCATCAGCCAAACGCGCGTTATGGTGGGTTGATAGGGCTTGCAGCGGTTGCCATAGCCTTAGGGCAAAACGAGGTACACAAGTACCTAGAAAGTATCATGCACCCAGTGCTGGCATGTTTTGGTGATCAAGACTCAATGGTCCGCTACTTTGCCTGTGAGGCATTGTACAACATTGCAAAAGTTTCTAAAGGCGAGACACTGATTTACTTCAACGAGATATTTGATGTTTTGTGCAAGCTGGTGGCAGACGTCGATTTGAGCGTGAAGAATGCGGCCGATATTCTTGACAGGCTGATCAAAGATATAACAAGCGAAAAGGCTGCAACCTACGTCTCTGTTCTTTCGGCCCCTGAAGAACCTCCTAACTCCAAAGTGATCGACCAAAGAGGGAAAACTCTGCAGGTGTACGAGCCCCAGGTTCCCAAGGCATTTTCCTTGCCCAAATTTATTCCACTCTTAAAAGAGCGCATGTACGCGACCAATCCTTATACAAGAATGTTTTTGGTTTCGTGGCTGCGTCTCCTCGATTCTATCCCTGGCTTAGATCTAATATCCTATCTTCCGTCATTTTTGGATGCCCTAATTTCTTATCTTAGCTCTCCTTTGGAGGACGTTCGCCTGGTGACAGAGAACTTTTTGAAACTTCTTCTTCATGAAATAAAAAGGATCTCTGAGATTAAGCAAATTGTGAACGAGGAGCGACACGTGCGAGACACACAGGATTCCACCAAAACCTCTGACAGTGGCGGCGCGGGACAAGCAGAGACTGATCTTTACATACCCGGCCAGGACATTGACATTGACTATGTTAAGATAATCGACATTTTAATTTCTTCTCTAGATTCGCCAGAGGAGCTCATACAGTTAGTTTCACTACAGTGGTTAATTACTCTGCTTGAAATTTCCTCTGAATCATTTATACAATTTATGCCAAAGCTTCTTGCGGTATTGCTGGCCACAATTTCTCATTCAAACAAGCAACTCAGAGAAAGCGCACTCGATCTAAACTCTAAGCTGATGACATTGGCATCCACTGATAAGTATGAAATCAATTACATGCTTATAGTCAATCAGCTCAGTTTACAGCTGTTGAATGAAAAGGAATCCACAAGGCTTGCTGCTCTTGATTGGCTTATTATGCTGCATGACAAAAGCCCTTTGAAATTCTTGGAACACTCAGAGAACACATTTGTCACACTGCTGAAGACACTTAATGACCCTTCGGACAATGTGATTGACAAAGATTTGAAGCTTTTATCTAAAATATCCAATCAGAGCGATGATGCTTATTTCCAGTCGTTCATGATTGATTTATTGACTCTATTCAAAAAAGACCGAAAAATCCTTGAGACAAGGGCTGACTTTATAATCAGAACAATCTGTAAATCGTTGGACTCTGAAAGAATATATAAATCCATTTCGAAAGTATTATCAGAGGAAGAGACAAACTTGTCATTTTTGTCAGTTATGATCCAAATTTTGAATAACAATTTGATTATTGCTCCGGAGTTATCAAATCTCAGAGAAAAGCTAATAAGAGCAGAAGATTCAGAGCTCTTTACGACGCTATACAAGTGTTGGTCTTTGAACTCTCCGTCTGTCTTGTGTCTGACTCTTCTAACATCGAACTATCATTTGAGTTATAAGATTGTGCTGAGTATGGCCGATTTTGAGATCTCCCTCAACTTGCTTATTCAACTTGATCTTTTGATTCAATTACTAGAGTCCCCGGTATTTGCAAGATTGCGGCTCGACCTACTTAATCCTCAAAAAAACATTCATCTGTTCAAATGTCTATATGGACTATTAATGTTACTGCCTCAGTCCAATTCATTCAAAAGTCTTCAAAATAGATTGAATTCTATCACGCCCATCATGCATCTACAGTTAGAAACTGACTCCGATGACCGGAAAGACCTGGGTGGAAACACAAATTGTTCTGCTTCGGTCTCCTCTTATGACAAGGACCTTTTATTCCATTTCAAGGAATTGCAAAAGAAGCTCAATGATCATAAACAACTACAGTCTTTGAAACCGGGACCAGCGGTCACTGGTGACAACTATTCCATGGACCTCAGTGTATTGAGACTGCAAGACTCGCCCGAAAACACAAGTGAATTGCCAATTGATGCCAGCTCAAACATATCCACTCCGAGAAAGTCATTTGATTACATAAGTAAGTTTTCTGGTAGACTGGGGAAAAAACAATAAACCGATCATCCAAAGCGTTGGTTTCGATAGAACTCCTGATTATTGCATCTCTTCAAACTCTGTGCTGTTCTGTGAGAGAGCACTTGCGACTCCAATGTTCTCTGTGAAAAGTCTTGTAAGTAACCAGGGGAACGAATTCTCGCCGAGCACATCAAGCTCAGAGTGCGCTCGCCATCAGTTTTCTCCCTATTTTGCAGATTTTGTTTATAGTACTTGATCATCTTTCTGTGTCCAATTCGATTTCCATTAGGTAGGAGCAGTTCCACTCCAGATCTGTCAACGAGCGCAGTGGTATACTCTGGCTCATCAAAAGCTTCTTCCTCGGCTGTAGAGTAGAACTGCTCTAGTAGTTCACGTTGTGACCTGGTTTCAAATGGAATCGTACAATGCCCCTTTTGAGTCAAATGTTGTCGAATTCCCTCTAAGCTTTTTCCTCTAAACCCGCACCGAAGACAAGTCTTTTCCACGTACACTTTAGTAGCCACGTACCCGAGCAAGCCTTCTAGATCTGTAAGATATTCTCTATCCGGTATTCTAAAGCCATGCACTAAAGACATATGACAAACATTTTCCTCAATACTATCACTTTTGTGCCCACAATAGAAACAGTATGTCAGTGATATTGACAACGCATCGGACTCGCGCTCGGTCTCTGTCTTTGAACCGTCATCAAACTCGTCTTCTGACAAGAACTGTGACTCTTTGGAGTCAAGGATCGCGTCAATCTCACGATCTTCGGTGAAACCCGTTTGAGTGGAGTCCCCAGAGACCCAGCTGTCAAAAGAGGCCACCGAGGTAGCAAGACTTGTGCTTCGATGGGACATGTCAGCTAATGCCTCAGATCTTCCTCTTTTGGACAGCATCTTGAGCTCCTTCTTAGTGGGCTGTCTCTGTCCTGCCTTGCTCCTTCTGTGCACATGGAATCCATACTCGTCTTCTGTACTATTGAGAAGTACGCTACGTTGCTGCAGAACCACTTTGGAGTGAAACACTGATGCACTCACTGGGTCGAGCCCCGCGACTCTCCGCTTCAAGTTGTACCGATGCCACTCGGATTTCATGTGGATCCGCTGCAGCTCCAGCGTCGGAAAGGATATTTGGCAGGACGTACAGGTGAACCTGCCAGGCAGCGTGGTGTTCTTTAGTGTCTCATAACTCATTTTCAGTGTGGCAGTGTCTGGATACACGGTGCACTACTTGTAACACATAGATAGTAACACATAGGTGATACTTTGCGATTAAAGAATTCTATCATATAATTATTTATACAGTAAGTGGCTTTTTTCCCTTTGGAAAAAAATAAGCACAGATCGCTGGATCCTCACTGAAATGTGCACTCTCTCGGCCATACTCTCTTGTACAGCGCCATTCCAACGACATCCTGGGCATTCAGACTGGCATTGAATGAGGCCTTGAAGTACCCGTGAGTGCCCAGAGACTCTTTTATTAACCCTGAGCGGCCCATCTTGGTGAAGAGCGGTACAGATTTGAACTGGTTCACGTCCTCAGAGTTGAAGAACATGTACCTCACAGTCACCACAGACTTGTGCACTTTGAACACGTCTCCCGTCAAGACTATGCGCTTTGCCAAAACACGCGTGTGGTCCGCATTCAGAAACGTACCCTGCCCAATAAGCTCTAGGGCACCATCATCGTCGTTGATTTTGAAAAACAGAGCAGGAGAGTCTGCAAAGGAAATGGGCATAATGGCCGTAGCGATGCTCAATGAGCCCTGATGAAGAAACCGCTCGAACTTAGCCACATTATTCTTGTTGCGCGACACTTGATTAAATAATGGATTGATGGAAATTCGGCGAGGGCCGTATTGCACAATAATCCGGTCCTTGGACTGTATTGGGAGCTCGTAATCTTCCCACGTCTGCATCGAAAGGTTACAGACAGCCAGCTTATTTTCGTGATGGAGCAAACAATGGATGACAAACGGCACTTTACGTGGATCCTCAATCCCTTGCACAAACTCTGTTTTCACTTTCATAAAGACTCTGCACTTTTCTCCAGGTTTGATCACCGCCTCACTTCTGAAATCCTTGAGAACCTTATTTTTTGTAGCTCGGTAATTGCGCACCTTTAAGTATCTGTTCCAATTGGCTGGCCGTCTTTCATCTTTCTCATCATAATCCCAGTTGCAGTTTGCAAGCGACTTCACACTTCTGTATCGCTTTAATCTTTCTGCGGCGGACTCCTCAGGGCTCAATTCAACCTCATCAGGGAACTCACGTTCTTCACGCTCGCGCTCCTTAAACAGCTCAAGCTGTCGAGCTTCATC
Organism: Ogataea maris; assembly: GCA_030557505.1. NCBI lineage: Eukaryota > Fungi > Ascomycota > Pichiomycetes > Pichiales > Pichiaceae > Ogataea > Ogataea maris. The sequence continues at coordinate 199,872 of JAKTPG010000001.1, forward strand.
GTCAGCTGACAATTCCAACTCCATATTGTCATCATCTCCCGTAGTGCCGTATTCGTCGCCATCTATCGACTCTTGTTCTACCTCAGACTCAGACTGTTCTCCGTTTTCATTAATTAGTTGCTCTAACTCGTCTTCTTGATACCATTTTGCCTGGTACTCGGATATTCCCTTAGGCAGTCTCTTTTGCTGACTATTTTGAGACTCAGCATCATGATCCATATCTGAAACCCACTCCTCATCATCTAGGTCAATGTCACTATCTACATCTTCATCGATCACCGGCTGGAGAACGTCCAAAGAATCATGTTCACCGGAGGGGCTGAAAACGCACTCGTCTGTCTCCATATGATCTCCACTAACTTTGGTCTTTGTGTTAAGCTTTTCTATTCTCGTTATTTGACAATTTCCGTATCCGGGAATGTAGACCAACCGGTCAGGCTGGAAACCAAGCCCACGTGCTACACCTTCGACAGCCAATTCTCCTTCTCTTGCACTAGCATCTGAAGGCCTCCAGTCGATTTGGTCGGCAACAATAAATCCTCTAGTATCATGTGACTTTGCGGATTTTGGAAATTGTTGGCACAGACTTCTCAGGAGGTTTGAAGCATCAGAGCCGGATTCAATGCTGTAGAGTTTGCTGGTATCTGGGAAAAAATGCGTGAAGTATGACGTGAGGGACTTCACAACGTCGAGCTGTAAAGACCTTTTAGGATATGCGCTGACAACATCGGGAATAACGCCAAACACAGTCGATATTCCCTGAGCCTCGACGGCTCTGATAATTTGTTCTCCCACTTTTGGATCCACCTCCTGAGTTGCGCTTAATCCAAATATAACAAAGTCCGCCACTCTTGTGGCATCCAGCAGAGAAAGCAGGTTATCGAATTTTGGCAGGATGATCTTCAGCTTGCTTTTAAACCTCTTGATTCGCACCGATGTGACCGAGACCTCTTCAGAAATGGCAATCTCTTCATCGTCTACTGAGTTGAATATTTTGTTGATGATATCCAGCCCTGAGACGTTGCTTGTCAGTGGCAAGATTGTCACTATTCTCTCTACGTCGCTATTAGCGTTGAATAGGGATCGCTCACTGAGTGTTTTGGAGATCTTGCTGCTCTTGATCTGATTCATGAGGTTCTTTCTGTCATTTTTCGTCTGCACCTTCAAAGTTTTATTATTATGCTGTTTCTTCTCGACCTTGCCCTTGTTCGCCGCCTTCAAGGCTCTCTTTGAGGCATGGCCGGACTTGAACTTCTTCTTGGCTTTCTTCAGAGTTGATCTATGTTCCACCATGGCTTGGATGAGAGAGGATGGCGAGGCTTGGCTTCAGTGAGTGCTCCGGGCCCCACTACTATCTAGCACAGATAGATCTGCCTTAACTGAAAATTTTCCTAGCATGTGTATAACCTAAGCATAGATAAAAAAAGTACACTACCTAGACAGTATAAAAAAGAACGACCAACTTTCGGCCTGCCTTGATCGCCCCCCTTCTTCCCTGCTCCTTCTCCTTATTCCACGTGTAGGGATGATGTTCTGGAAACAAAACAAAAAAAAAACAAAAAATAAAACAATCGTTTATTGGCACGTGACAACACAGAGGTCTAGGGCTAGATCGCTGTGACCGCGAAATTGCATTTTTTTGTACCCCCCCCGCCCTTCTCCCGCGTGGAAAGGCGGGGGACATGGGGGACGGGGGGATACCGGGCAGGGGTTTTTCCACAAGAGCAGGGAGAAAATTCTTGAGAAAAATTATCAAGTTATTGAAAACTTTCAATCGTACCCATAGTGTGTTACTTGTCTAGAGAAAGGGAGAGCGAACCTTGTTATCAAGCACACAAAGAGGTAAGTGGCATCAAGAATCAACGTCGCATCTTGGCACGCAGAGCGTGCTGTTCTTTCCAGGAGTGTCCTTTTTTGCTGGAGCGGCGGTGGCGAACTATTTCCCAGCGGGGCGCACACGCTGTTTTCTTTCTCCTTCATCTTGCAAAGAACAACCGACTGGCTAAGGAAGCAGCAGGGGAAGCAGACACGCTTTGCCGCCTTTTATGCAACGGCTACTCTAAGTGTCTGGTCGATAGTGTTGGCGTACTAACATCCCACAGTTAATTCAATATGGCTCACGAAAACGTTTGGTACTCCCACCCAAGAAGATACGGAAAGGGTTCAAGAGCCTGCAGAATGTGCGGCACCCACTCAGGTCTCATCAGAAAGTACGGCCTTGACATCTGCAGACAGTGCTTCAGAGAAAAGGCCGCCGACATTGGTTTCCAGAAACTGCGTTAAAGACTGGGACTACCCGATGTCCGCTCCCCACAGTTTTGCTAAACTGGCGGTTTGCGCGTGAGGCAGCCTTCATCTGTTGTTTTATATAAAAGAAACTTAATGGATCACTACCACCCACAGTTTACTACTACAACCCGCGACACAGAGGCTGATAGATTGTCAACAGCTCTCCCGTCATGCAGAAGAAGAGTAACGTCTCCTGTAGCTTTGATGTTTGAGAAGAAACCTTCTATTATAACACTATCGAACCACTGCAAAAAACAGGCGCAACGCGCTACATAAAGTCATCGTCACCAAAATCATCATCCGCGTCATCAGCTGTATCCTTCTTGAAAGATGCTCCAATATTAAGCTGCGCCTTAACCTTCTTCTTGCCAGCACCCCCAGTAGCTGTACCACCAGTCTTTGACATTCTAGCTTGTCTCTCTTCCTTGACCTTCTGCGTGATCATTGCATTCAGAGTGGACACCACTTTTCTGGTGTTCTCCACACTTAGAGGAAGGCAAACGTCCCGCACTAGATCTATGGCCAGGCTCGATGAATAGTTAAGTGATGACTTTGACGCTAAATCAGATAAAACCGACGCCAGAGCCTTTCTCAACTTCTCATAGTCCTGTTTCGTCTCTGCATCGAATACGGGGTGGAGGTCCAGCGGAGAATCCCTCGTGAGATTCGTCGAGGCGGCAGCGCTGGCCCTCTTGGCATTCTCTTCAGCCAATGCGCGAGCTCTTGGATGCTCGTTAGCAATTCCCAGCCCATCAAAGAGCTCCGCTGCGTTATTAAGATCAGAGTTCAGTTCGGCGTCCTTCAGCAGTCGTTGTCTTGTTTCCTCATCTACCATATCAACTTCCAGAAGCTTAGGCTTTCCGTCGCTTTTGCCCCTGGCAGACTTCTTAGCAGCCTCCTTCTTCTTCTTCTGCTCCTCCAGGGCTTTCTTTTTGATAGCCATTTTCTCTCTCTCCTCGTCAGAGTCTACATCCCATGAATCGAGCACAGGCTCGTCATCCGGCGCTTCAAACTCCCAGGACTCCGCAACCTTAGCGTCACCCGACGACGTGGGTATGTCAAAATCTTCGTCATCTGCGACAAATCTTGTTAGTAAGGGAAAGGGTCTAATGGAGCGTACATAACTATCTCTTTGACGTACCCCAAGACATGGCTGGTGCCTTGTATGTGACAATGCTGGTATCAGAATAGAGCCTCCTCGCTGATGAGCAGCTGAAATTGATATCGTCCTATGATAGGCTCGAGTGGTCAAGACACACTAACTGCTTCAGCTTGTCCGCTAGCCTCTTTCACGTAGTGAAGGGCTGGCTGGCTAAGGGAAGAAGCACACACAGAGACGGATGCGAAAAAAAATTTTAAGCTTTACCGACGCGTTGTAACTACACTCATAATTGCGTCGATCGACTGAGAGTTCTACCTTTTTCCTGTTCTTTACCCCCCTATTTAGCCCCCTAACCTCTTCTTTGCACCATACGAACACTCCCCGAGTCTATGTGTTTTCAAGTGGCAAAACCGATAACATTAGTTAGTAAGGGCGAAAGACGGCTGGCTGGCTGACAAGACAGATAGATTACACACTGAGATCAGCACCACACACACGTTGTACTTCACAGTAAGATAGTCTTTTCCTGCTGCTTGGATTGGAACGACCGGGAATGGTACGTACTGCAGCATTATTGATACATGCGATCTCGACCACAATGCATAAACTAACGTCAATGAATGACACAGTCAAACACTTTGAACTCTGGTATTACTGCGGTTCCTAAGGGTGCCAATGGCGACACTGTAAGCGTTGCTGCCTACGGAGTGTCTGCGCCTTCTGCACCATCTCTGCACGACACTTTACGGTCCGGCGAAGGTCCGCTGTCCATTTCCTCAAAGATTAATAACAGACACCCGTTGGAGGCCAGAATCCAGAACTGGGACGCCAATCAGCGCGAAATACAACTAGAGACATATAGAAGAATATTCGGCGCTGCGGATCCTATAAAGCGGGAGCTAGAGCTGCAGATTGTGGAGCAAAATGAATTTAGACCAGCAATTTTGGGAACGGTGCACTCTCCCCACAGGGATATATTGCTGAATAGAGAGACTACGGTTGACTGGGAAGACATTTATACTGGTAAGTTGGAGTCGTTGCCGCTGCTTCTAGGTAGCATTGCGTTGTGTGCCATTGTCATTTTTTTACTAACAGTTTCATCGATAGGAACCGACTCGCGGCCTCTTCAGGATATGCATTCCGAGATGGAGAAGAAGTTTGGCATATAAGGCGTCCCCCGTACCGACATGTAGCGAGCAGAGCTCCAGGGGGCGCTAATCCCGGCTGGCAGTTGCGATACACAGGGGGGTCGGGTGAGGAGCGGCTCTCTTACGTTCACAAGCTTCTTTTCTACATGGTGACAGCTGCACTTAATAGTTTTATCCTCCGCCAGCCTACATGCTGACCGGAACAGTAACTGAAGTAGGGTCTAGTTCGGTGCTCATCTTGCGAGGTCTACAGGGGTCCTTTGGACCGGGTGTGTAGCCAGACGTGTAATGCTGTCAAAGCAGGTGGCACTGCCAACTTTAACTTCCTGGTGTCATCTGCCTCTCGAAAATTTTTTCTTAGGCGATCGAAGAACGCTTGTAAGAACACAGCTGGAAAGAAGCAAGGGAAGCGCGGATCGCTAACTAAGGCCATAGAGACTGTCCAAACACGAGCCCCACATGTGCATATACGTGTAGCGCTCGTATGCAATTCTAGACAAACACGCACCTGAAAGACATGTCAGACCTCCTCTCAAGTTCTATTGGGTAAGCACGCTTTTTCGTCCATTTCCCGCCCCCCCCCGGTTGCCAAGAAAGCTGTTTTACTAACTAACTCTCGACATAGCAGTGAGCAGCAAGCTGGCGCTGGCAACACAGCTAATGGCCTGCCCGAGAACTTCACAAATGATGACATCAAGGACAAGAAGAACTACTCCATCAAGGAGCTGCTAGACATCTACAAGAATCTAGTTGACAACAAGTTGATCGCCGTGACTCCCAGCTCTGAACCTTACAGATCCTCAAGCATTACGGCCCCCTTGCATTTCGACCTACTCAACGACAGACAGAAAGAATTATCTTACCAGCGACCCCAAAATGATGTTGGTGAGCAGTTAGCAGCAGCAATGAATAATCTTTCCTACCAGGAGAGCTCCAAGGAGATTCCCGCCTTGGGGCTTTCGAATCCACAGGCCCAACACTCCCAGGCATTTTCGGCAGCCATGAACGAACCGTTGAATGAACCCGCTAGTAACCTAGATCATGGCAACATCTCAACGAACTTGTTACAGAGACTAGTGCAGCAGCAATTCTCAGCAGGCTCTGTCAATCCACTCCTAGATCAACAGAACTCATTTGCCTCTGCCCCTGCAAGCTCGGGACACAATTCGCGCATAGGAAACCAAGCCAACGTTGTAGCGAACATGCCTTCAACAATTGATCCATCTGAGATAAAATGGTACTATTTGGACGCGTCTAATAACGAGCAAGGACCATTTGATTCCTCTCTGATGCAGCAATGGTACTCCTTGAAGTACTTTGACTTTGGATTAAACATTCGTCGAGACGATGACAGGACATACCAAACCCTGGCTGAGTTTACGAGATCCATCAACGAATATGTCTCACCATTTGCTGTTCCTCTTCCCAATCTGGTCCGCATGGATGCTATTCCACAGCTAGGGGCCCATATCGACTCTCAGACCCATTTCCAGAATCTCAACTCTAATGCTGGGTTTTTTGGGGTATCCAATTCATTTGGAGCGCATACTCAGTCGCCGCTTACCACGAATCTTCAGCCTCAGAACATATTCGCAGGAGACTCCAATGCCAGAACTTCCAATTTCTTTGGGGCGGCTGGAGACTTTGGCAGAGCTCAGCTTTCTGAATCTACTCATTGGAGAGAAGGTACTGATCTGTTGGCGGGTGGAAACTATGTGCAGGATGAGTTTAAACCGGCTCTCAACCACTTGCAGATTCCACTCAATGAGAACCCTTTTCCTTCTGTGAACACCCGTTTAATGCCAGAAGTCTCACTCAACTATGAAAATTCCAGAGAGAATGTTGAGCCCACTCCTACGAAATCGCATGAATCCAAGCATGAGATACCAGTGGAATTGGAATTGGACTCCCGCATACAGAAGAACGGCTTGCAGGTATGCATAGAAGTTCCTCGTGAGGAAGCTGAGCAGACAGTGATCCAACAAGAAGTGCCTTTGGAAGCTGTTCCTAAGAGGGAGCCTACATTTGTTGCTCCAGAAAAAATCGAAGCTCAGAAGACCGCGTGGGCGCCTTGGGCATCTCAACCGGTAACCAAAATTGAAAAGACTTTGGAAGAGATACAGAAGGAAACATCGGCAAAGACGCTGCTTGAGCAAGAGAAACAGTTGAAGCAGGAGGAGGCAGACAGGCAGATAGCTTTACAACTGGCTGCCAGCAGTAGCCAAGAGGTGTCTGTCTCTCTTCCGGTGTCTTCAAAGTGGGCAGAAACTGGAAAGGGTACCAATGTGGGCGAAGTTTCCCGCTCACCACGCACGTTTGAAGATATTCAAAGAGAAGAAGCCTCACTTCTCAGCAAAGTCAAAGCACAAAATAAGCAAGCATCTTCTCAGTCGTTTGCGGCAGCGGCCGGGGACTCTAACTGGACTGTGGTGAGCAAGAAGCATACAAAGGTGGCACCTGATCCTGTTAGAACGGTGAAGCAGCCCACTACTGTCATATCTCCCAATATGTTGAGGGCTGTTTCGGCGTCGTCGTCACAGGCTGCACCTTCCCAGCAGAAGATGTTGGTGACCCCAACAAGTTCTGTGCCTAACGGTCAGCTTTCTCCTTCCCAAGAGTTCTTAGGCTGGTGTAGACAACAGTTGGTACATCTCAACAAGGGCGTGAAGAAGGAAGACATCCTGTCCATTATTATCCAGTTTCCACCTGGCGGTGAGTCGCAAGAGATTATTGCGGATACAATTTATTCCAACTCTACTACTATGGATGGCCGCAGATTTGCGAGCGAGTTTCTGAAGAGAAAAGCAAAGGTGGAGGAGATGGTGAAGAGCCATGGCTTGGACTTTAACTGGTTGGATGCCATGAATAGCAACAGCGACGAGTCCCAGGACGACTGGGACTTGGCATTCACCAAGGTAGTGTCCAAGAGGAACAAAAAGAGAGTTTGACGGGCAATACGGGAAGCATGTAATTAGTATTGAATGCACACAATCAACATAACTTTTTCTTTGCTCGTTTGAAGGGGGCTGGCTATGAATCAAAGCACATAGAGACTGGACTACTTCACAAGGCATAGGCAAACAATTTATTTTTTTGCAAGTCCTTCAGACACTGTCTTCTCGACACTCTCGAGCTCGTCAACCCACTGACTAGTGAGGACCTCTTTGGCGGTGCCGATTGCGTTCAGTCGTCTTCGCAGCGCTTGGTTTACCGTGATCTCCTGGCATGTAGGGAAAAAGCTCTGGGCCCACCCCTTTTTGTATGACTCTGCCTCTGCTGCGATCTCCTGCAGCTCTAGCTCCTGGAGCTTGTTTTGTAGCTTCATGCTCTCGAATGCGTCGTCGCCGATGGAGCCCTTGTGGTAAAGTATGTTGGCAAACTGCATTGTCTCTTTGAGTTTGATCATTCTTCTGAGAGCCTCGGCCCCGCGCATCATGAGCGCTGCCTTGAGCACTTTTTCGTTCACCTTTGGGTCTGTTCGGCTCTTGAGATCGAGGTACACCTCCTTTTCGTAGTTCTCCGGATACACGAGCACCATCGAGGCGAGCTTTTCGACTTTCCTGCGGCGGTGGACCACCGAAAAGATCGCGAGCGTCGTGAGCAAAACGACCACGTAGATGACGGGCGTGTACACGGATATGCTCGCTGACGGGCCAGTCTCGCCAAATTCCGTCTCCTGCGACATCTCGACAGCGGCAACTGAGCAACTGAAAGTGCGAGAAGGTGAAGGGAAACGGCCCGGTATACGCCTCTGTTACACGAAGACCTGCTGGCAGGGAGCGAGAACGGGATACATAAATGGGCTGAGCCTTGCCAAATGAAACATAAGAAGCCTCCCCACAGTGCTACGTTGCTCCTACGTGTGCGTGTGCCAGGGTGAGAGGCTCTTGATTTTTTTTTTTCATTCTTGTGCACCTCCCCTCCGAGATGACGCCGATCGACGCGACGATGCCCTGCTTTTCCTCCCGCCGCACTAACGGGGTTTCCCGTTGCATCCGCATTCTCGGATAAATTGACAGTCCCCTGCCGACGCGACGTTTATCGCGAGGCTGCGGCAAGCTGCCGTTTTGAGCCAGCAGCCGTGCAAGTCCGCGCAACTCCTTGCAACGCCGTGGGAGGCGCGGCGTCAAGGGGAGAAAAAGTTCCCTGGTGGCACAATTACCATGCAGGTCGGACAATTCCGTTGCCAGAGACAGCTCTGCTTCCACCTGATAAGGCAGGCGCCGTACATGATTGGGCCGTGCCGGCCCCTGGCACGATAGCAGAAGGAGGGGCCCCAAAGAGGGGCGGGCTGCTGCGCTGTGCTGCGGGAGCCTGGGATCTGCGCCAAGACCGGTCCCAAAAGGCTGCGGCAGGCGACCGGCGGCAGCCGGCTATGCTGGCGCAGCTCTGCTGTGACAGCTCTCTCTGCCGCGCCGCTCTGCTCTCTGCCATGCCGTCCGCCGGGCGCTCGCAGCGGGAGCTCCCGGTGACTTGATATCTTAAACGTGCAGCCAGCGCTTTGGAGCTACACTCGCCCGCCTCTACTTCTCGAAGGCGCGCAGCGCCCTATCGCTTGCATGCTACTCGGGAATTATCCTTCATGCAAAAGCCAAAAAAAGATTCCCTGGGACGCAAAAAGCTTCTACTTTTTCACTGGCACGGCACGACGCTGCTGAGACATATTCCGTGCCCCCTCCCCCCAGTCTCCAGCGCGATACGGCCACAGAGATAGTGGCAGGCGTCTACTTCCTTATCAGCAATAACACACTACTGCACCCCGTGCCCTCCCTCAGTTTTGTCGCCTGATATAAAGAGCAAGGCACTTTTCAGGTAGCAAGCAGCTCAGCTACATACACACAGAGACACAGAGCGGAAAAAAATTATATCCTTTCTCTCTCTCTCTTTTTGTGCTCTTCTTTCCTGCGTAGCTTTGCTAAGAGCCTCACCCGTTCGAGAGAACCGCTGCTCTCCAACACCACACCCGCTGCCAGCATGAGCAGCTTCAAGAAGGAGGAAGTCGTGCTCGACTTACAGGAGGAGGTTGCCGATGTCGAGTCCGGCTCATCAGGTAAACCGACCGGAGCCTCGCGCTTCACTGCTACCATCAGCAGAGTGCTCAGACCGATCCAGGTCCAGGGCATGGAGGGGCTCAGCACCTCGCAGCTTTTCCTCTACAACCAGGACCTCAAACCTCTTGAGGCGAGAAGAAGAACCTGGGGTTGGTGGAACTATGTCTTCTTCTGGGTCTCTGAATCATTCAACATCAATACATGGGAGATCGCATCCACAGGGGTGGAAGCAGGACTCAGTTGGTGGACAGCCTGGCTCACCGTTTGGGTCGGCTACTTCTTCTGTGGAGTCTTCATAGCACTCTCATCCCGGTATGGCTCTTACAACCACGTTTCGTTCCCTGTTGCTACCCGTTCCACCTGGGGAATCTGGGGATCGCTATGGCCAGTCATAAACAGAGTGGTGATGGCCTGTATCTGGTTTGGCGTGCAGTCTGTATTGGGCGGCCAATGTGTTCAGCTTATGCTTAAGTCAATCTTTGGAAACGACCTCGACACACGGATCCCTAATACCATCCCAGGAGACGCAATCAACTCTTTTGGCATGCTGAGCTTTTTTTTGTTCTGGTTGTTCCAGCTACCGGCCATTTACGTGAAACCTCATGTTGTACGTCATCTTTTCACTGTAAAGGCCATTATATGTCCTATTGCAGGAGTCGCCTTTTTGGTATGGACGCTAGTCAAGGCGGACGGAGGAGGACCTGTCATGCGCCAAGGCTCTACTATTCACGGCTCTACATTAGCATGGGCCTTTATCAATAGCACCATGAACCAGTTATCCACTTTTGCCACATTGATTGTTAACTCACCAGACTTTACGCGTATGTCTAGAAAAGGCAGCTCTGCCATCTGGTCCCAGTTTATTGGTATCCCTATTTGCTTCTCTATCACTGCTATCATCGGTATTCTTGTCTCGTCTGCATCAACAGTGCTTTATAATGAAACTGCCTGGAATCCGCTTACCGTGCTTGGCAACTTCCTCGACTCTGAGAGCAGAGGATCCAGAGGTGGGGTATTTTTGATCTCCTTTGCATTCGCTATCGCTCAGGTGGGGACTAATATTTCTGCTAACTCGCTTTCTGCCGGCACGGACATGACCGCACTGCTTCCAAAGTATATGACTATTAGAAGAGGGGGTTTTATTTGCGCTGCAATAGGTTTTGCTATCTGCCCTTGGAATCTTATGACGTCAAGCAGCATGTTCACCACGTATGTGTCTGCCTATGCCGTCTTCCTGTCTGCCATCGCTGGGTGTTATTTTTGTGATTACTTTATTATAAGAAAGGGCTACATCGTCTTGGAAGACCTGTACCGTGCGAAAAAAGGAAGCTCTTACTACTACAGCTATGGAATTAACTGGCGAACGGTTGTTGCTTATCTTTGCGGTATCATGCCCAACATTGTTGGCTTCGTGGGTGCCACGGAGACACACACTGTACCCGAGGGTGCCACCAAGATCTACTACCTTAGTTTTTTCACTGGGTATGCAGTGTCTGCCTCGATTCTTTTACTGCTGACTGCACTGTTTCCAGTGAGGGCGATGGCCGAGTGTGGACTGTTTGCGAAGGGATGGTACGAAGAGTTCAAAGATGTCGAAGACTTCGATCTCCGAATACACGAAGGCGAGTTCGATTCCAATGTGGAGACCACATCTGAAGAAGTGCGCAAGGATATATAGCGGGTGACCGAGCGACTTTTCCACGCTTATCGCACTGTCTGAGCACTGTTCGCCTACCCCGCGGGTGTCAGGAACCGACACTGGTGTCCACACAGTATATGTACTCACTCCTTTCTATCTGTGTCAAAGCTAGGGGGTGTTCTCTCTTATTTTGACGCATCCTGACACCAGAGGTGATCGGCAGGCCGGTGATATTTTTGCGGGCATAATATTTTTTAAGTGCAGTCAGTCTATCTCTCTATATATACCGCATATATAATTGTGGCAAGGTGATAGAGAGATACACCTTTATTTATTTTCAAGACCAATCAATCGTTGTGACCAAGCCACGAAGACATCAATCATGTCGCTGAACATTGGCGGAACTCCTCCGCCATACACTCCGTACGAGGATATCTCCGACGACGAAGACGCGCCTCCTGAGTATGAGTATACTTTTGAGAAGCCAAAAGTTCCGGTCGCAGCTGAGAAGTTTGAAGACGCCTTCAAAGTCGAGCAGCCAAGATACAACGACAAGTTCTTCACATTCCTTTTTGCAGCCACTCTGACAGTACTGGCGTACTTAGCGAGCGTCTCCTTTGAGAGTGTCCTGCACAGCAGGCATGTGTTCTTTGGGGCCGACGCTAGTGAGATCTCGTCCCAGGCGACTAAGGATAACATTAGTCTTCTGCTGAAGTTGGTTCTGGTCAGCTTGGCAATACCTACAGTTGCCTCAATTTTGATGCTGCAGCTGGCATGGTGCGTTCCAATGTTTTTCGTTTTCTTTGGATACTTCTTGCTGCCTCTCACTCTCTTTGGAATGTCCTTTGCCTCCCTGCTAACCGGCCGATTTCTCTCTTCAGGCCTCTTAGGCGTTGGCGGGCTTTTCTCGGTATGGTTTCTCTTCCAAAATTTCAGTAAACTGAGCTTTACAAGCTTGTTGCTGAAAATTATAATAGAGGTTATGGTCCAATACCCTTCCACTATGGTTGTTTCATGCCTCAGCTCTATCTTTTCCACAATTGTTGGCATTGTATTCTTTATTGTTTCGAGCGTGATATTTGTGGACCGACTCAACAAGGATGACGCTAATTGTCCTCACAGCAGTGACGGTGATGACATCTGTGTTTCCAACACGTCAACAGCCGTCAACTTGTTTGTTCTCTTTGCGGGGTATTTCATTTTTGAAGTGCTACAGAACTTCACACATGTGGTGGTCAGCGGTATATACGGAACGTGGTACTTCTTCCACCGCTCTCCTATAAAGCCTCGCAATCCCGCGTGGGCCTCTTTCAAACGTGCAGCAACATACTCCTTTGGATCGATTTGTTTTGGGTCATTGATTGTTTCGTTGGTTAAAACGCTAAGGGCATTTCTGACAATGATGAAGGAAAAACTCAATCAAAGGCGTATCCGCAGCCGAGAGGATGGCGAGGGAAACGACGTATTACTTTGCACGCTGATTTGTGTCCTCTCCATCTTTGAATGGATAGCCGACGAGGCTGAATTTTGGATCAAGTGGTTCAACAAGTTCGCCTACTCTTACTTGGCACTCTATGGAAAAGATTTCTTGTCTTCCTCTAGAGACACATTTGAAATGCTCAAATATAAGGGGCTCATGGTCCTTATCAGCGACTCTCTCATCGACTCCACTCTTACGTTTTACTCCCTCCTGATCACAGTTACCAGTTCTGGTGTGTATTACTTGATTTATCGGACGACATCTGTCTTTGATACACTCGCACCTGAGTTCCTGGTTGCAGGATTTATTTTGCAACTGCTTCTTGGCTTCTTCATTTCGATGATTACCTTGAACTCAATCAATTCTGGTTTGATAACATTCCTGGTCGCACTCTGTATAAAGCCCGAGACTTTTGAAGAGAACTACCACGACTACTTTGTCAAGCTCACGAACTTTTACCCAGAAATCACGCGAACTCTAAAAGTCCCATTTCCCGAGCCCGCATAGTCCAACTGTTCTACATTATATCTGTGTATTACCTCTTGTACAACTTCCATACTGCTCCCCAACGCTATCTTCGCGCTTAAAGTAATGTTACGTAATTCAAGTTTTTTTTCTCTCTTTCGCTCTCTGGCATCAAGACAACATATATATGTTCTTCAATTATCATTGAACAGAAACGAGAGATAAGAGTCTGTTTGTTGTCAGCGACAACTATCCTCGGCATGGAGAAGTTCACAGAGTGGAGAGACAAAGGTTCAGGCATTTCCCCGTTTTCAGAGGTACCGCTACCGAAGGGTAGCTTTTTTTCGGCTCTAGGAGCCGAGGTGATTGCTTTAGTAAAGCTGCCATTTTTCATAATTTTGGGTCTTGTGTCCTTAGTCACGGCACCCATCCCAGTCATCCAAAGGCCAGTTTTGCGGACCGCATTATACCTTGTTTTTTGTGTGTCGGACATTGAGTTTCATGTTGATGGCGTGAAGAAGTCTAATACTAGGCTGATTTCTGACTCCAAGCCCAAGTCAGGAGACTTTATTTTTGTCAACTTGTCTTCACCATTCGATGGCCTCATACTGTATCTCCTCAACACATCGTCTGATTCACTCTTTCTTTATGTTGATAACAACGGCAAATTAAGAAAGGTTGGTGGCTGGCTTGATTGCTTCTTCTTTGCTCTTAGGGCCCCAAAGGTTTACCCCTTGAGCTCTGGATCAACTATGAATTTCAAAGAGCTATCTAACAAGACGGTGTTTTTGTTTTTTGAAGGCACAACATCTAATAACAAGGGTATACTACCTGTGCCCAAAGGATTTAATACGGAGAAGTTCACCTTTGAGAACTCATTCTTCAACTTTAGTCTTCTGAGTATTAAAGTTTTACCTGAGTACATGACCACACCGCTTCCGAAGTCCCTTTTTTACTACATCCATTCTCTGATTTCACAAACAAGAATGACCAAATTCAGGCTCCGTATGTTTAAACTCCCCACTGGTCAAACTAGCTTCAGGGAAGTCATGACTAATTATGGCACTTTGAAACTTATAGGGCAGGACCTCGACCATCGCAGTAAGCTTCGCTTTATCCAGGCTTATTCCACCAATAGAAAGTAATGTATATAAGCTTTAATGTTCATCGATGTATATGTTTTATAGATAAATTGCCTAAGTAATTCCTGCAGCAGGAAGCAAAAAGTCTCCAGAAGGATAGTGTAGAACTGCTGCCTTGGTGTAATCACTCCGCGAAGTTCCACCGGCTCTAGCTAGCCGTAAATATAACTTAGCGTCCTCTTGAACACTGAGCACACTTTTCAATTCATTTCCAAACTCCATGTTTTCTTTGGCAAGTACAGGAAGACTGACCGAAGTGTTGGCGCCCACGTATCGTTCAATATCGTTGATCAACAAGGAGTATTGATTCATCTCGTCGTGAGGTGAGATAAATTCACCATTGATCATTTTGGGCATATCCTGATCAGATAACTGCCAATGAACCGAACAGTTTTCAGCGTAAAACCCACCAAAATTTGGCGGGTGTATCTCGCCTGTCGGATCAGATCTCCGCAAGGAACGGTCAGTCTCCTCTATCGAAGCCAACCCCCATCTGGAAACTCCATTAACTAGAAGGCCCAATAAAACGCCTTGAAAACACATGGCAGTGAGTCCCTTCGTGCTCGTACCTGGAAGTAGAAGCATTGCAAGAATATAATGATGTATTCTTAAATTAAGTCCAGATAAGTTTCCAAGCACGTAGAGACCTGTCAACATCATCAGATACACGAATAGATACTTTCTGAATTTGCCTGCGAGCCATAACTGGTATGCCTGAATAAAAGCAGAACATATTATCAATGAAGCAATGCCAATTGTCGCAACTAATGAACCTGGCTGTGTTAGTATATCTGCGACCGTTAGCCTATCCACAGGTAATCTATCAAATGTGACATTATTTAGCATTCCAACCCAAAATAAAGGGTACCATATTAATGTCTTGCAAAGCGGAGAAGAAGGGAACCCTAGTGTATTTTCACAGCATATCTTCCACATAACAAATAAAATAAAACAGAGGGGCAAAAATCTCTGAAAGCCAATGGATAGCAATGTTGGAAGAGACTCGGGATCCTGGACCTTCACAGTCAATGGTGGATCAAATATGAGCAAGATATTCCAAAATCCGGATATGCAACATGACCAATACGCCATCTGTCCACCGCTGGACATGAAAATCACTGGCAAGCCCAATAAGATATTTATAAATGTCACTAGCACCCTAGGGTCATAACAGTTATGGCAAACCTTTGGAGTTTTCACAAACTGGAAAGAAGCAGGAAAAAACGCATCAAATTCCACAGAGGCATCTGTACGGTATTGCGAGTCGGCTGCACTGAAGTTATTTTGAGAGCCCGTAAATCTGAGTCGAGCGCACCCTCCAACAAAAGGCGATATCACTCCAGCATGTATTGCAGCTCCACATGGAAAGGAGTCGGCTCTATAAGGTTTCGACAACATGTCGCCATCTTCCAAAGCTCCCCCGCCAACATAAAAATTTCTGTACTTAATATCCTGATCTCCTACGGTGATGGAAGAGTAGGCAATAGACCCCGAGTCACAGAGAGCGGGACATCTGAAGACAATATCTCGCGATTCAAATGGCTTGCACTTTTCACCATTGAGTCCACATAAGGCATTCTTTCCGCGCCAAATGGAGCTCTCTGACCTGCACGGTAAGCTAATTATGTCTATTTCATTTCCAGTGGTCTCGTCAAGATATGTAGATTGTTCTGTCAGGTAGGGAAGCATCGCTTGTCTCAAAGCTATGAGCCAGAAGGCGTAATATGTAAGTATAAAGGGCAATTTGATTTTAGTTGGAAACGAGTCAGATATCCTTTTAGGAAACCGTTCAAACTGGTTAACATAGTCGCTTCGGAAGGTTGGTTGTCTGTCAGATGGATATTTCGGACCTTTCCAGAGCTTCACAGCAAATTGCCAAGCTTTATGGCGCGCCCTTGTAAAGATCGAGTGATTTGGAGCATACACAAACTCCAGTTCACCATCAGAAGGCCTTGGCGAAAGCCTACTTATGTGCTCATTTAGCTTTCCATGAGCTAAAGAAGAGGAAACGGAATCGTCGGCATAGCTCAGCTCATGCAGTTCCAAGTCATCCAAATAATCGGATGATGAAGGTGCAGAACTCATTCAGACGTGAACATGTGTGTAAGACAGTCGATAACGGATAGTCATCAACGGATTCCTGTCATTCCTTATCACCTTTGCCAGGTTCATTATGGTTAATTTATTTCTTTATCGGGATTAAGTATGAAGTTGCACTTTCCTTTTAGGTTATTTCGCACACGATGAAAACAAACCAAACAAAAAAAACAGTGTGTTGTCCCAATTCTCCCTGTGTACACCTTAAACAGAGGCCCTGGGCAAGGATACTTCTCAAAAGATCACTCTTGTGCGGTCTTTAAACCAGTTCCGTCATCTCCTCCTCTTTAGCTTGACTTGCGCTTGTCTGTAGCACCCTCACAGTATGCGACCATCGACCTAACCTACCACGTCGATCTTTGGTCTGTAGTAGGCCAGAAGCAAAAGCAGAGTTGCAATATTCATATCAGCTTACATAATGACGATTTTGGCTTCAACCGTTTTTCCCGTTTTTCTTTTGTCTTTGGCCAAAGGAATTTTGTGTTGCTCCTATTAAGCAGCCTCGATGGCCCAGCAACCGCTAAATTTACCTGTAATGCTATGTCATTTGGAAGACATTGCACGTGCTGACATCAGCTTTTTAAAAAATTTTCCACTTTCAAAATGAATCATTTCTGGCATATTAGGATGAGATAGGGTTTGAACAGTTTGTTAAAGTGCACTCAAATTGGTGTGTGCTCTATAGACGGATCGTCTCTTGACATTAAACATGAGCGTATGTATTTGGGCGATCAGCTGTGCTGATGCAGTCGTGGGTTTTTGGGGAATCGAAATCACTAACCATTTCGTTGTTTTAGGGATTACTGAATTTCAAGAATAGATCTAGCACTCCTCAGCCCGAGGAATATGACGACCTGAGAATCGAGGGCTACGAGCCTTTGGTCTCGCCCGCATTGCTTCTGAGCGAGGTTCCAGCAAACAGAGTGGCTTTGTCAGCCGTTGTAAAAGGCAGAAAAGAGGCTGCTGCCATCATCAAGGGGCACGATGATCGTCTTTTAGTTGTTGTAGGACCCTGCTCCCTTCACGACCCAGTTGCTGCCCTCGACTACGTAAGAAGGCTTAAGAAGTTATCTGACGACCTCTCAAATGAGCTTGTCATTATCATGAGAGCCTATCTGGAGAAACCAAGAACGACAGTCGGCTGGAAAGGTTTGATTAACGACCCGGATCTGAATACTACCTACAATATCAACAAGGGTCTCAAGATTTCTAGAAAACTGTTTGTTGATTTGACAAGCGAAGGTATGCCAATCGGTTCCGAGATGCTTGACACCATCTCCCCTCAATATCTCAACGACTTGCTATCTTTTGGTGCGATTGGAGCGAGAACTACAGAGTCACAGCTTCACAGAGAGTTGGCATCGGGCTTGTCTTTTCCTATAGGATTCAAGAACGGAACGGATGGTTCCATTGATGTTGCACTTGACGCAACACAGGCCGCTGCATTTCCGCATCATTTCATGGGAGTTACCAAGAATGGATTGGCAGCTATAACCACAACAAAAGGGAATGACCAATGTTTCGTCATTTTGAGAGGTGGAAAGAAAGGGACAAATTATGACGAGGATTCTGTGAAGGAAGTTAAAGAGAAGCTGCCTGAGGGTATCATGCTTATGGTTGACTGTTCACACGGCAATTCCAACAAAGACTACAGAAATCAGCCAATTGTGTCCAAGGAAGTGGCGCGCCAAATCGCGAACGGAGAGTCTAAAATCATAGGAGTCATGATTGAATCCAACATTAACGAAGGAAAGCAGTCGATTCCAAAGGATAAGTCCGAACTCAGATATGGTGTCTCCGTAACCGACGGTTGTGTTTCATGGGAAACTACAGTGGATATGCTGCGTGAGCTTTCCAACGCTGTGAAGGCAAGAAGAGAACTGCAAGACAAGAAATAAATGTATATATTGTCTGCTTCATATAGAGATCTCTTTTCATGGAAAGACCTAACAAAATTTTGGTGAGGATTTTTTTTGTCGGTAATTTTTCGTGAATTAATCGTAGAGTCATAGCAACGGCCACCATAAGGTTACCAGCAGCGCCCTTTTATACGCCAGAGCAGTCATGACTAAAGAGGTTGTATACGTGATTGACTTAGAGAGCGGAAATCTTAGATCGTTGCAGAATGCAATAGAGTACCTGGGCTATGAGGTCAAATTTATCAAAGATGCCCAAGACGTTTCCTTGAAGAATGCTTCGAGACTGATTTTACCGGGTGTAGGCGCTTTCGGGCATTTCATGTCGCAGTTACAGTCAAGAAACTTTGAAGAACCAATAAGGGATTACATCAAATCGGGAAGACCCCTCATGGGTATCTGTGTTGGTCTGCAGGTATTTTGCAATGGATCTGAAGAGTCACCAGGAACCTCTGGACTTAGCTTATTGAATCTTGACTTGACAAGATTTAACCCGTCAGACAAGTCCGTCCCTCAAATAGGTTGGAACTGTGCTATTGTTCCAAAATTGGTAGCTGCTGGTGAGACGATCTTCAACATAAATCCCGAGTCAAGGTACTATTTTGTCCATTCCTTTGCGGCCATTGTTGATTCACAGAAGATAAACGACCTGGAAAGTCAAGGCTGGAGGCTCGCTTTATCTGAGTATGGAGATGAGCGTTTTGTTGCATCTATCCATAAAGATAACATCTTTGCGACTCAGTTCCACCCCGAAAAATCTGGTGTTGCAGGCCTAAATGTCATTAAGGCGTTCCTCACACAGGATAGCGTTACGAAAAATCCATCTTCGAGTATCTCTTATCCAAATGTTGAAAAGACTGCAACAGGACTCACTCGTCGTATCATCGCCTGTTTGGATGTCAGAACTAATGATAAAGGAGATCTGGTAGTTACCAAGGGGGATCAGTACGATGTGAGGGAAAAAGAAAACGAAGGAGATGTGAGAAATTTAGGGAAACCTGTTGAAATGGCGGAGAGGTATTACAACCAGGGTGCAGACGAAGTCACATTTTTAAATATCACATCATTTCGGAACTCTCCTATTCGCGACGCGCCAATGTTGGACGTGTTAAAACTCGCTGCAAAAACATGCTTTGTTCCCTTAACTGTTGGTGGTGGGATAAAGGATGTAGTCGACCCTGACGGAACTCTAATTCCTGCTCTTGATGTTGCCACTCTATACTTTAGAGCCGGTGCTGATAAGATTTCAATTGGGTCAGACGCTGTTGCTGCTGCAGAACAGTATATCGCGAGCGGTAACGTCCCGACGGGGAAATCTCCAATTGAGACTATTTCACGTGCCTATGGTATTCAAGCTGTAGTGATATCCGTGGACGCAAAACGGTTTTACCTATCAAATCCATCTAAATGCAGATATGCCACAATTAAGACAACCACTCTGGGACCTAGTGGTGAAGAATATTGTTATTACAAAGTCACTTCACAAGGTGGCCGGAAGGTTCATGATTTAGGTGCTTACGAACTTTGTCAAGCTTGCGAAGCTCTGGGAGCTGGTGAGGTTTTGCTGAATTGCATAGACAAAGATGGAACAAATTCTGGTTACGATTTTGAATTAATAAAACAAATCAAAGGGGCTGTCAGCATACCGGTAATTGCATCCAGTGGAGCGGGTGAGCCTCTACACTTTGAAGAAGTCTTCAGAAACACGCCCGTGGATGCTGCATTAGGTGCAGGCATGTTCCATAGAGGTGAATATACAGTTGGAGATGTGAAGAAATATCTGTCCAACCATGGTTTGCTAGTGAGAATGGATCAAACAATGCTATAACGTTAAACAAGTTTCATCTCTCAATCTCATGTAATAATACATTATATAGACGACCAAACATCAGAAAATTAGTCTCTACTCTAAAGATTCCTCAAATTCTTCAACCTTCTCAGTTCTTTCTTCACTGTCTTCTTCCGTCAGTTTTACTCCCCCGCTGACACTGAACTGTCCTCCACATGCAATATATTTTATGTCATGATCCCTTGTGGCCGTGTTGTTAATTCTGGTTGGCGTTTCAACATCATCGTCTAAGTTTCCTAGTCCCAGTGCGTAAGTTTCACCATACCCCCATGCAAATACTATTCCATCTTCCGTAATAGCCATGGATTGATGACACGCAGCAGCAACCGCTTTACATTTTGGTAACGTTGTTAGCTTGGTAGGTACTGGCAAGCACCTAATATCTCCCCGAGCGTTTCTAATAACGTCACCAGCAGGTAGCTTAGATTCTGCAATTCCAATCTCCTTCAAATCGTTACGGCCAAATGTATAAACCTCTCCGGAGGAGGATAATGCAATCGAGTGGTGCTCACCTCCTGTGATGGAAACAATCTTCTCGCCGCTAAGGGTTTCAATTTCTGTTGGCCTTGGGACTGTGGAATCATCGCCAATATCGATAGGGACACCACATTGGCCATATTGGTTCAGTCCCCAGCTTAACACTTTTCCCTTGTCAGTAATGGCAAATGCATGATATTCTCCGCAGCCAATAAACTTTATGTTCTTAAGACCAACAGACCTTGGCTCAAGAGACGTCATTCTAGCTTTATCGCTAATCTTTCTTCCCAATTGGCACTTCTCACCACTGCCCCACGCATATACTATTCCCTTTGTATCCAAAGCCATAATATAATCTTTTCCAGGCGCGAGCTGTACAATATTTTCAATCCCCGCTATCAGCTTAGGCGACCACTGGATGTTGGTATCTTTGCTGAACCCTAGTATACCCTCGCTAGCCCTGAAAGTACCCCATGCGTAGACCTCGCCTGTTTCAAGCAGAATTGCCGACAGATTGTCGGTAGCTGCCAACTGTACTATTTTCTTGCCCTTTGGTAGACCCTCAACTAACCCTGGTGTGGATTCCGCTGGGTTGAGGTCTCCATCGACATCGCTGTCATCATCATCAGCACTTCTGTATTGGTCAGCTCCGGAGTCAGAAGTATCCCTACCAAGCGCACCAGAGTCGTTCACACCCCAGGACCAAATTTTATTTGTGTGG
Organism: Ogataea maris; assembly: GCA_030557505.1. Classification (NCBI taxonomy): domain Eukaryota; kingdom Fungi; phylum Ascomycota; class Pichiomycetes; order Pichiales; family Pichiaceae; genus Ogataea; species Ogataea maris. The sequence goes on from JAKTPG010000001.1 coordinate 221,248, forward strand.
TCCAATGCAAGGGTATGCATACCTCCCACAGCAAAGTCGACAATGCCGATCTCATCTTTTTTAAGGAACGGATTCAGTCTAGGTCTTTTAACCTCTTTTGTCTTCGCCTCTGGTCCAAGGCCTAGCTCACACATCGATCCAGACCCCCACACAAACACATCCAAGAGCTCTGTCTTTTGGGAAGGGATCCTGTTGATGGATTTCCGTCTCGAAGCACGAATGCTCTCAAGCGATCTTAGGTGCTGGGCTTTTTTGGGTGGCGGTGCGCCACCGTTGCCCTCCGAATAAAGAGCAGTTGCCTTTCTTTTAACCCCATTAGCTTTAGCTTCTCTCTTGATGGCTACCATGGTTAATTTGGTTTGATCACTGTTGAGACTAGAATGTTGTCAACAATCACTGTATGACTTCTATATCTTTGTCAGCGTTATTTTAAAAGGTATTGAAACCTCGAAGAGTCTGCCAAATCAAGTTCGTGTATGTATTTTGCAGGACTGAAAAATTTAGGCAAAAAGAAAAAAAAAATTATTTTTGATGTAGGCATTTATAAGGGAGGAAAGACATCTTTGTGCTCATGATCTTCAACTCGTTTTAGTCTCTGTATGCACTGTATGATCGCCACAATATGGGTAAAATAAGCACACGAGAATCTAGAGACAAGACGCATCATGCTCCCTTATACAGGGATATTGTCGAGGGCGGGGGGAAGTTGAGAAGTGAGGGCCAGAAAAGATCCAGAAGAGATAAAGACTCCGAGGATGCTGAAGACGAAAATGATGTTACCCTTGATGCTGCCTCCTCCAGAAAAGTTCTCATGCTTGCGAAAGAACAACAAACTGAAATTGAGCTCGAGGAAAATACTTGGCAGGAGACCTCTAGACCAAGGTTCCAGGCTTTAAAGCATGATTCAGAAAGTGATTCAGACTATGAGTACGAGGAAATGAGCGACCGGGAGGCTGATTATTACGCTGAAGAGGACGTCGAAGAGCTCGATGAAGGCGATGTTGAGCTATTCAACTCTTATTTCAAACCTGAGCAGTCCGCCTTCGGTAGTTTTAACTTAGCTGACAAGGTTATGGCCAAACTTAACGAGAAAATTCAAGCCGACAAGCAACAGCCTATGGAACGCCCTGAAGATAAAGTATTCCTGCCTCCAAGAGTTATTGAAGCTTATGAAAAAGTTGGAGAGAGTTTGAGCGCATGGAGGCATGGCAAGCTACCCAAGCTTTTCAAGGTTTTACCTACCATCAAAAATTGGGAGGATCTAATATATGTCACAAACCCAGAAGCCTGGACAACGCAAGTGTGCTATGAAGCCACTCGGTTATTTGTTTCCAATTTGACATCTGATAAGGCACAAAGATTTATCACGCTTGTTCTTCTTCCTAGAGTCAGACAAGACATTGAAGAAAATGTGGATCACAAGCTCAATTACCACTTATACAGAGCTTTAAAAAAGTCGCTGTATAAGCCCGCTGCTTTTTTCAAAGGATTTTTATTTCCTCTTATTGAAGATAGCTGTACCACAAGGGAGGCCATGATTGTTGGATCTATTCTTGCCAAGTGTTCTGTTCCCGTGCAGCATTCTTCGGTAGCTCTTTCATGGTTGCTTGAACAGGAGTACAGTCCTGCCACCACCGTCTTTATCAGAGTCTTGGTTGAAAAGCGGTATGCTCTTCCATATCAAACCATTGATGATCTTGTGTTTTACTTCATGAGGTTCAGGGTAATCACCGACGAAACAAAGAGCGATATAATAATTGACGATAATGTGGAAGTTTCAGAACAGGCAAGATTAAGAAAGGCGCCACCTTTGCCTGTCGTGTGGCATAAGGCGTTCCTATCTTTTGCCCAAAGATACAAGAATGATATCACTGAGGATCAGAGAGACTTTTTAATGGAAGTGGTCAGACAAAGAGGTCATAAAGATATAGGACCTGAAATAAGGAGAGAGCTTAAAGCTGGAAAAGAAAGAGTTTTCTCGGCCCCTACCGAAACTGACAAAGATGATATCATGTCATACTTTTAACTGATTGGCGAAGTTACATTAATTATATTAAGTCATTATTTCATTAAAAGTCTTCAAAATTAATTTTGACAAACAGGGTGGAAAAAATATACTCCTCACCATGTGAATCGTAGAGAGGAAGGTGTCGATATCCTTGCTTCAAGTAGTCCAGCTTGAAGCAACATGTTCCTATTAGAGTATCGGTTTCCGGCTTCATGGATTTCACCAGGAGTCGAATAAACACAAGTCCCGACTCGTTTGATAAAAACTTCATTTCAAAATGCTGGTTCCATATGGGATTGAAACCATTTTTTTCGACAACAGGTGTTTTGAATATAACCGAAGGCGAAGAGTGGCGGAACGCGATATCTGCAGATGGACCATTTTCTATTTCCGATTGCGCGGACCATGGGTTCAGGACCTTTGCAGTCCCCAAATTTTGATCATCACTTCTGACAGATGCACTCAATGCGCCTGCGCAATAAACCTCCATTTCAACGAGTGTATCAAACGCTTCATTTTTTGAGTCTTTCGGCTTGGGAAGTTGCTGAGCCGAAATCATATCCACTGCCAAAAAGCTTTTTTTTTTTAAGCACATAGAATCCCGACAATCCTGTTTCCTCTGCTTGGGTTTTTCAACTCTCTGATTCAAGGGCTTCAAAATGTAGCCAGAACATGTTCCAATGTTGAACAACGACTCATTTAGTTGCTGTCCAGCGTCATAGTTCTGCCAGTTGGTTGCAACCAACTGGCATCCAAGCTCCCAAAACACAATTGGACTAAAATTCTGAGACTTGAATCTGTACATTGAAGGATAAATTCGGACCAAAAACCGAGTATTATGTTTAGATATGGCTTGAAACTTTTGCTCATCTTTCATCATTTTTGTGATATTCTTCTCACTGAATGAAAAGCAATGATTGAAGGTCTTCGACTCTGGTAATGAAAAATTTCGAAACTTGGTTCCTATAACATAAACAGCTAGTCTCGCAAGTTCTGCAGCAATGGGTACTGATCGAACTCTCTTTGATATGATTTTGTTAATGGTCGATGAAGATGAATTATGTTGCATCGGGGAAGACGCCTCATCACTGAAGGAAGAGGAAGCTGACATTGAGGTGGAGCTGGATCCATCAACAGCTGAATCAAATGATCCATCATCAAAACGTTGTCCATACTTTTTAACTTTCACCAAAACTCGATGTCTAAGTTGACTGGGAGATGGCAGAACCATACTGTCACTCTGAATTGGCTCGGTAACCAGCAAATCTTGTAAAGTATCCTTAATTATCTTCGCTGCTATTCGTTGATTTTCGGTGTTACATCTCACTTCCAGTGATAGAATTACAGGATAAGGAGACGTAATGAAAGAATACTTGCGGATAGTGTCAATAACTAGCTGCAATTCAATTGATGAAGTCAAAGTTCTCCCATGTGTAACAATGGGGCCAGATTCACCATCCCATAGATCAATTTCGACGCACCTGCATCCCCTTTGAAGAGCTCTAATATATCCTTCTATTGAAGAAGTACCAGTCAGTTGCCAGCCCATTAGATAGGTATTGTGCGACGATGAGATGTAATATTCATTAAGAGGTTTTGACAAATCCTCAACAATTGTGGCCTTTGGTGTGCAATGAGAGCTAACTAAAAAGTTGCTAAAGTTTTCCAAATCTAAGAAATCCTTCGATTTTGAGAATTTCGTAAATAGTCTTTCAATACGTGGATCTCCCTCGGGATAGTCTTTTTGTGTATGAACCACAAATGTACTGAACTCACTGAAATTCATCTTCTGGGGACTACTGATAGCAATATTGTCAAATATTTGGACAAATTCCTTTCTATGACGGAGCAACCGCACAAACTGCTTGAATTGTTGGAAATCCAAATATCCCAGAGACTTTGTATCTAAAACATCAAAAAAACTGCGCAAAATGTCTGGATTAATATGAATGTGTAGCTTCGATGTTAGTTTTAAAATACTGTCGAAAGACAGGCTATCGTCACTTGTCAACTTATTTTTGTTCCAGTGGAGGCGTGTGAAAAGATCATTGTCCATGCTGCTGGAAAGACTCCTGTGTAGTTGCTTTCTATAATATACCAAACTTTGTAAAGAAATAAGAAAAGTATCATAATCCTTCTTGGCTGTCGCTATTACGTGTAGAGCCTTAATATTGTTTGATTTTGCATTATTGTAAAATATGATAGTAATCCAACGGTTTTTATACTCAGATGATACCTTGAATTCTTCCCTATAATTGCGAGCCTCTTCCCCAGTTCTAATACTTTTGATTGTATCTATATTCAGGTATGAGGAGGTTTTGTTATTCCAAAAAAGGCAGTTTTGGTCCAAATCAAACTTAAAAAGTCGCTTAATCTTTTTCTTATGAGTAATTCTTAGCATTTCTATACCTGGGTCAATCAACTCCTGTGCTACAGTCTTAGAATCTGTCCTGGCATACAAAGGTTCTTCATCACTATTATTAATAGAATTTTCTGCGTCAAATGAGAAATTAGTTAGCTCGGAGTCCCCAGATCCGGAGCGAGACAGCTTTTTCACACCTCTTTGAAGAATATTGCGGAACAACCCTTTGTCTGAATCAGATCTCACATGGTCACTTATATCAGGCTGGTCAGCACTTGCAGTTCTTCGTTTTGGCAGAAGAGTGGTTGCAGCCATAGGGGTCATTGATGGAGGCGACGAAGCACTTAGTACAGGTGAGGTGTCACTCAATGACTTCGAGGAGAGCAGTACGCCCGAGTTGTCCGATTGTGGTTGCGCTTTATTTCGTAGAATTGAGAGTTGCTCGGAAAGCCGTGCTTTTATTGGAGTGTTGCGAGAATATGATGGAGATGATGAAACCATACCTGCTGGCTCCATGGGTGTGATGTTTTCGTCATGATCGGAAAAAAGAGGCCGAGGAACAGGAACACTCTCCTGATTCGGGGACAGGTCTGGATCAAGGTGAAACACAGGGGGGTCATCATCTATATGAGCCATGAGTTTCTACAGAAGCTTATCTGTTGGTGAATCATAAGAAAAAGGACAATAACGATTAAAGCACTATTGTGGGTTCGTGCGCTATCACCAACACATCAGTAGAACAAAAGAGGTGGTGAGGTCAGGTTTTGCTCTTATTTTCAGTAAATAGTTTTCACTAATAGTGCAAGACTAGCTAAATGAAAAAGAGGGTTAAAAAAATTCCCAGTGTAGGGATGTGACTAAAGGCAGCGGCGGTAAAAGTAGAGGTGGGGGGAGGGGATTAGAGTAGTATGTAGCAGTAAAACCAAAAATCGAGGCAGTGCTGACTCAGCAGTAAAAGAGGGCGGGACAGGACGGGTATGTGAGCACACCTTGCTATAGTGACGTGAAACTACGATTGGGGCTCAGCATAGGAGATGTTATGAGAAATTAAGTCTAGGGCTGTCGCTGCGTTGATGTCACTACCCCTGCCTTTAGACAACAACAGTGTGCAGGGGCAGCGGTCGAGGTCCAGATCCGAGGCTGTTTAGGAGCACGGATGACGCGGGCGGGCTTGAGCGCAGTTATGACACGGCGGGCGGGCTGGCAGACGCACGCAGAGCAAGCAAACGCTGCCGCTGATGAGGTAGTCGACTGCTTGGAAGGCAAGAGAATGTCTGGTAGAGAAGAGAGAGGCTCTGTCTGTGTACGGGACACAGACCCTGGTTTTTGGAATAACTTATGTTCTAGAACAGGCATGAAGCTTGGCTGTTACTGCACAATGACGTCAGGTGCTCACTAGAAGAATAAAAAATATTATTTTTGGGTCAAGTAGCCAATGTGCGTGCGGCTCGTCTGTGCGTTCAACCCCCGCCCCGTCGTCCCTCGGTAACCGTTGGCAACGCGCCCGCAGGGGGGAGAGGGAGGGAGCGACAAGGGGGTTGCACGTGCGAAACTGCGAACCACGGGCGGCCCGGGGGAACGGATGGGGGCTGCGCACAGTGACGGGCCTGCAACATGAAAGAAGAATCCGAGCTTACCTTATTCCACGCTAATCCCCGATGAGGCATGCGCCCCAAGAGCTAAAAGAAAGAATTTTGTATTTTTTTTTGGTACAATAGCCATAAAAAAAAACTTGTCCTTCATCGTTTCAGTGCGCCCGTTCCTCACGTCAGCTAGCATCTTCCACGCAGCGTAAGCCTCTTGAGGTCCTGCCACCTTGCCTGTTCTCTCTGTGACCGGAAAACGGCAAGCGCATTGGCTCAGCGCGCTTAGTGTTCCTCGTGGAAAATTTGGGTTCATCACTTCCCGTATTTTTAGAAGTATTTTTAGTTCCTTGTCTCACACAAGAGCTAGTGCGCTACGGAAGGGGATTTTGTCGGCAACCCAGCACTTTTGACAGCTGCTAGCTCTACATATCCCCGCACTTCTCTGCACATGATGTCCTCGCTCGCGAGCTCGTCCTCCCTCTACACGTTTCCCGCTCAAGGATCGCGTAGCCCGAGCCCGGAAGTACGACAGCAGCAGACAACTGGCACCTCGGTTTGGAAGCCCTCACCGGATATCGACACCGAACACAGCTCGGAAAAGCCCGCCCAGGGCCACCAGAAGTTCACAAATTCTGTTTCCTCGCTCAAGTCTGACTTCACTCTTGTGGACTCTCAGTCCTCCTCAAATGCTTCCACCAATTCCAGAAACCTGTCGATTACCAGCTCTGACACTTTACTAGAGCCCGCAAACATGATGTCGTTGCAGATAACAGAGGAGGAGGAAAGCAACTCTCAGACTTTGTCTCTACCACCTACTAGAACCAAACATCAAATATCTTCGCCTACTGAGCTTACAGCACGACAACGCACCCACAGACCTCACAAGAGTGAGACTGCCCACTACGTACCGAAGGAGCAAATGACCGACTTGGGTACTTTGCATCCGGGCATCCCGCCTACTCCTATGTCTGCCAAAAACCCAGTTTTCAACTCTAAGTCAGAAGACGATGCCGCATTCACGAATACTTCCCTGCCTCTTGGCTCGACGCGCACGCCGTTAACAATGCTCAAAAAGTTTTTATCCCATACTGATTCATTAGCTCAAAGACATGGGCGCTTCAGAGAGATCAAATACAATCTCCCCGATAGCTGTTCATTCATCAGTACAAACGAATGTCGGCGGAAAGTCGTTGGTCAGGCAAATCTACCCGACGAAGTAGAGACCCTCTTTTTGGATGTTCGGCCATTTCAAGACTACTGTAAAGGCCATGTGTTGGGTGCCGTGAACCTGTGTCTTCCATCTACTTTACTGAAAAGACCCAAATTCGATTTGGAAAGATGTCTCGCTTCGTTGACTCCCAGTGAAAAAGCTTTGTTTTCAAAATTTGAAGAAGGAGCGACACGTCATTCTTGCACGCTAGTTCTTTACGATGCATCCACTGATTCATCGTCTACAGCTTCTCTTCCCCTCAGCAATCTGGCCTCAAAATTTATTGAATCTCCATCATGGAACTCGCCAGTCTATGTGTTGAAGGGCGGTTTCAATCAATTTAGCGAACAGTATCCTGCTCTTGTTGAATCTGGGGCGTCAACTGGTGCTGAGCAATCATTGACGGGGAGTGATTCAGACTCGTTGGCTTCATCACAACAAATTTATCCAGCTTCACCATGCACACCAAACCGGGCCTTATCTGAAACTTCTGAAGTGCCGGATAACTCTGCGTCTCTTTGCAGAAAAGTGCATAGATCAACATCAAGCTTGACGCATTTCTCCCTTCCTGATACATCTAGCATCCCTGCATTTAGGACCCGACATCATGAAGAGCTGTTAACTGCCAGTCCTGATCTTTCGTTGCATCTTCAAACGGAGCTGAATGCATCAGATTTTGAACACCTTCCAAAATGGCTCAGCGCTGTCATAGGAAATGATATGGGTGCTGTGGTTCTTTCAAAGAAATTTAACCAGCTACAGATGCAGGAACTGGAACGCTTAAACCATGCTTTATCCAGAACTAATTGCAACTCTGAAAGCTCTGAATTACCTCGTTTTTCAAAAGGTATCGAACTTGGAAGAAAAAATAGATACAAAGATATTTACCCATTTGAGCATGCAAGAGTGAAGATCTCGAGTTGCAGTTGTGAGAGTGAAGGACTAGATGGCGATTCTTCGTATATTAATGCTTCATATTTAAGAAACCCTCTTTCTGTAGGCAATTATATTGCCTCACAGGGTCCACTTGAAGAAACGATTGGTGATTTTTGGAAGGTCATATATGACCATCACATCCCACTGATTCTCTCACTTACTGCGCAAAAGGAGAATGAGGTTGAGAAATGTGCTCCGTATTGGATACCCGGTACTTACTACTCGAATGAGGAACAAATAGTATTGGAGCTGTTGGAAGAACTTGATCGTTTCAAATTGACGGAGCATTCCAGCTGCCAATGCGTTGTTCGAAGATTGAGTGTTAGGGCTCGTGGTCAACAAGCTCAGGAAGTGATACAGATTCAAATTCTTTCATGGCCAGACTATGGAGCTTTGATAAGCCCCTCTGACCTTATTGCGCTTGTGGGCCTCAAGAGATATATCTTATCTGAGACTCATACTGAATCGGTGCCCATCCTAGTGCATTGTTCAGCGGGTTGCGGGAGAACAGGTTGTTTTTGCGCAGTTGACTCGGTTGTTGATATGCTTTTGAATAACGTTGGGAATGAAAACACGGAAAGAGACTTGGTTTATGACACGATTTCCAATTTCAGATCACAAAGGATTTCCATTGTTCAGAACTTGCGCCAGTATTTTCTGATATACGATACTATTCTCATGTTTGAAAAGTTGAAGAATGAGGATAAAAACGACGGCTTCACGTCCCTTTTTGTGTGGGGCAGTCATGATCAAGATATCCTGAGCCACTTTATTTCTGACAAGGAGAAGGAAGGGGCTCACTCATAGAGAGTTCAGTTTTAATTGAACGATATAATGCCTTACAAAAAATAAATTAACATTGAAAAGTATTAGGTGACTTTATGTGCAAAGTGCGCTATTGTACATATACAAGCCTATGTAGGATCAACCCAAGACGAGTTCGTAGAATATCACAATCACATTGACAATGATGAGTGGGAATCTTAGCAAGGTTCGAGTGGCACCAATGAGGTTGATTAGCCGCGTTTTAATCTGTCCCACAGACCCACTATCCGATGCTGGGCCTATGTATGACGTGCCTGAGTCAAATGGCGAAGATCCCATTGGTGAAGAGTTCACGCTCCATCCTATTCTCTTAAGAAATCGGTCCTCGCTGAGTACCGCAATGCCATTCACAGCAAATAAGACAACTGCAACACATCTTAAGGTTAGCCAGCATTCCACGCCTGGAAAGAACACTCGAGGCAAAACTGAACTCAACGCTACTTACAATAAAACAGATATCCAAGTCCAAACATCGCACCTTCTTTCTGCCTTTAATGGGGAGTAAATAAACGCACTTATAAAGTGGTACTCCCGCCAGCTACTGCCCCCTGTTTACCTCTTGGAAGTGGTGTTTCTATTCGTGTGCGCGATACACCTCCTAAGCAAAGTCCGCAAGGCACTTCAAAAAGAAAACAATATCGACGCAAAACAAAAAGAAATAGTCGCAGCGACGCTAGACTACACGACGCGACGCTTTTCTTAGGACAGCTATCGCATTGCCACAAACGTAATAAAAACTCACAACTGCACAGGCTCACTATACACCACACGGTCATGGATATCAAATTGAGGGGCAAAGCGTTACAAAGGTTACTCACTCACAAAGAGGGGGACCACAAATCCAGGCAACTCTGCTTTGTTTTCTTCTTTTGAAGTAAGCTCAAATGAGCTCCGCAGTTCCGTACGAGCCTGATGATTTTGACAACAACCCGTTTGCGGAGAGCAGCGTCATAATACAGCCTCCTCCTATTAATGACAAGACTGAGGACTCTGCTTCACCAGCAGCAGTTAAAAATGAAGACCCAACTGCCGCTGATCCCCCGCAGAATCACTACCAGTCTGCAGCTGCAGAGGGGGCAGAGACACCTGAGGAGCAACCTAACCAGCCAAAGTTCCAATCATTAAACAACGATTCTGAAGTCAACTCCGCTTTCAGCCATTACCCAACGACAGCCGATTTGAAACGCTATTTGCCTGAGAGGATCAACAAATCTTCTTTTGGACTCAAATTTAAAGTTACAGAAATAGAAAAGAACACCAATGGACTACTCAAGAATCCAATTGTGAAGTTTAGCGTGGAAGTACAGAACATACCGGGGTTTAGAAAGTCCTCCTACAAAGACGTTCGCAGAACTTTCAAAGAGTTGGAGGCCCTTTACAAATATCTCATTTTCAATAATATCGAAGTGTTTGTTCCCGCTTTTCCAAACATTCCTATGCTTTACAACCCTGGTTCTGCAGAGTTTATGGCGAGTCTTATTGGATTCGTTCAGGAGTGGTTTGACCGCGTTTGTGCCAATCCCATTTTGATTCGCAACCAGGAATTTGTTCTTTTTGTGGAACAAAACGATTTCAGTTATGCCCCATCTAAGACGAAGCCATCCAGCAATTCCGTTATGGCGACAGGTTTAAAGAGAAAAACTCTAAAGCAATTTCAGCCACCTTATGATTCTTCTCAAGAACTGGCAGCTCATAGGCCCATGATAAAGACACTGTATGTCCAGCTTCAGCGTTTTCTAGAAAAGCTTGACAAACTCCTCCGTCTACAAAAACATTCGGCAAGCATGAATTCAGAGTTTTATGGCAAACTCGCTGACTTGGCCCCTCTCGAGGAGAATGCTGATATGGCGAAAACATGGGTAAGGCTACGCAAGGTTTTGGAACTGTTCAATGAGTATGAATTGGTTGGAGAGATCGATTACAACGCGCGTCTGAGTGAAACATTTCAACTCATATCGGATGACTGCTATAATATAAAGGAGTCACTTACGAATAGACATCTTTTGATGCGGGAACTAATCAACGCGGAAGAAAATACGAAGAAGAAGCACACCACTATAGCTCGTTTGAAAACACGATCGGTAATTGACCCCATTAGAGTTGATGAGGCTATTCGGTCTTTGGAGCTAGCATCAAACTATGAAAAGGAATTGAGATACCAAGTGAAGAGAACTACATATGAAATGTTAATTGAAGCGCAGGATTACTTAAGTTACCTAACATCGGCGATCAAGAAGATGTTCAAAGTGATTGCCCAAAGACAAATACAGCAGGAGAGGAAGAAGCTTCATCTACTTTCTTCCAACAAGTTGATCAGCCCTCAAGAGTCTCTCAGCCGGTTGGGACGGGAAAACCTTCCCGTCCTCACCGCACGCCACGAGGGTTCTGCCACAGTTACAGCAGACACCTCCGATTCCTGGAACTCTCGTCCGAAAAAAAGCTTTGAAAGTGATGTCAGGGGTGTTGCCAGCTCTTCTTCTGCGGATTCACAGACAGACGACTCCCTTCAGATCACCAATGTTGATGCAAAGAATGCTGCTACTTTACTTTCAGGGTCATCATTTTAGATGCTACGCACTTTAGAGTAGAGATTGGGGATGCAATGCTAAACGAAAAGGCTGGCATTTGTGTTTGAAAGCCAAAAGAGACAGATGAATAATCAAAAGTGCATTGTAGTGATTTGCTAATCCTCCTTACGAGCACCAAATTTTAACCGCCAAGAACTAGGAGTATATTGCTGTTCTTGTATAGTATATAAAGAAGCGGGTTGGGTCTCTTACACATGACTCTACCAGGAACGGGCGTGTTAATCTTGCCCCATCGACCTTGACTACTTCTGTGATGACTTAATTAAATGTTCAACACTGCGACAGCTCCGATGCAAGGATTAATTTTGTATACCGTGCACCATTAGAATCCAAAAAAACATTTAAACAATCTATAATTTACAACACTTAATGGATCTTTGCTAAAGAACCTCAGGTCCTGCTCGACTTCATAAAGTTGAACACTCGAGCGCCAATGTTTAAGAAAAGACTGAATATTCTGGATAAACACAAAAACCGCGGTTCTTCCAGCTCCGATCGCAGCGCTCCTGAAGATGACAGTGCCTCGGCCTCCTCTAGCCCGTCCTCTTCAAGTTTGCATAAAATAAGCTCTGCCAAGCCTCCCCTCGGAGCATTATCTAACAAGCTGCGTGTTGGGGGATTTGGACTTTCGTCGGGAATAGAGTCCTTTACGTTTTATTTTGATGAGCTAGAGACTTATGGAATTGCCGGGAATGTCCGGACACTTGCTTTTGATCCTATGCAAAGTCTTATGGCAATTGCTACCGATTTAAACCACGTACATGTGTTTGGCCAATCAAGGGTCTCCCACGTTGTGAAACCACAGGCTCTCAACCCCATTCGATCTTTGAAGTTTATAAAAGGAATATATTTGGTGGCAATTGATACCGTCAGTAACATTTACGTGATTTCCCTATATTCCAAGGCCGTTATCCACACGATCAGATGTCCGCATCGCATCACTGCCTTTGAGACCGACTATTCATTGGAGTTTATTTTTGTTGGGTTTGATAATGGTTCTGTGAAAGCTTTTAATATTGAGACCTCAAGAGAGACTATTCTTTCTTTACGAGAACAGCAATATAACGATTTTATTCTCGAATCAGATGTGCATGTGGCTTCTATCAAACTTAATCCGAGGGACATGGGCACGATTTTGATTTCTTACCCTAAGATGACCATTACATTCAGTCTTGAACAAAACTCAATAATCAATAAATTCACATACAAACTTCCTCATGGCGCTGCAGGCGGAGAAAATGCTACTTACAACTACGATGCATCGGGATTCTACATTCCAAAAGTCGTTCAATCATTATGGCACCCAAATGGACTGCATATGGTGACCATTCATGACGACAACTCAATTGTGTTTTGGGACGCGCTGACTTCCGAACAGATTCTTGCGCGTACTCCTTTTGATAGCTATGTCGATGTTCCTGATGGACAGCCCGTTTCCCCACAACCCAATAAAATGACCAGAATCAAACAAGCTGCATGGCTCTGTGAGGCGGATCCCGAAAAAACCTCATTGCTTTTTTGTGGAGGGGACGCTTATGAATCGGAAGGACACCATCAGCTAGTTCGAATGGATTTTGGAAAAATGCTCTCATACACTATGACATCCTACTCACAAATGGCAAAGTATTATTCTCATCCCGTGAAGCAAAATATTTTTGCCATTCACTCTGCTGCATATATTCAAGAGTTTATACCCCTTGGTGAAGGTTCGCCTTACTTTGATGGTAATGATAACCCCAGTTTGATAGCATTGGTATTGAGCGACGGTTCAATGAAGTTTCTGAACTATCCAACAGGTTCTTTATCATTTAAGGCTAGCCATTTCCCATCCAAAGTTTCGTGGCTTAACCCTCGCATAACGTTTTTATCGTCCTCCTATATTGACAAGAGAGTGCTCAATAGTATTACAAGCGATAACTCAGTGCAAAAATCAATTTTGAAAGGAGGGATTCCTGGGAAACCGAAGTACAGAGCAGATGTTGGTTCTTTAATCATATCTGCTCATGAAAGTGGCTATATACGGCTCTGGAATTCTTCTGAGGGTGAATTGGACAGCTCGACGGTTATGGAGATAGATCTTTCCCGTATTTTGTTGAACGACTCATTGGAGTTCTCAGTATTGAGTGTTTCGTTTGCAGCAGACCAATTGGAGCTAGCATGTAGTCTCCAAAACAGTGATGTTATTTTATTTTCATTCCAGAAAAACAAGCAGTATCAGCCAAATGAAGGTGATCTTAACAGAAGACTCAGTTCATGGGAGCTGTCTTCCACAAAGAGTGAACGCCAAATTATAGATATTAGCGACAGAGCTCCGCGTGATGTCAGAAAGGCCTTTCTGCCAAAAATTTTAGTGAAGCCAATGAATTATGGTAAAGTCACAGCATTGTGCAATAGCAACATAGGCTTTGTTGGAATAGGGTATAACTCTGGAAGATTACTAGTGATTGATAGACGAGGCAATGTGGTCATCTACAGCAGCTCTTTAGGAGACAGTGGATTGTCAATTCCGACTGCTCCAACAGCTATTGAGTTTGCCTACGGAGAACTACATGACGCTCGGCGATGCTCTATTATAATGTATGTGGGAACAAGAATTGGAAGACTTCTCACGTACACACTTACTTCTGACTCTCGAGGCCGCTTCAGTGTTGCTTTTCTGGAACAAATTGATACAAACGATACCCAAATCAATACAATCATTCCAGTCAATCCAAACACTGGACGTCCAAACAATCCAACGATAAAGCAGATCAGTTCTCCTCCTGCCTCTGCTGATATTGCTCCTCCCATGCTTATTGTGGCTTCCGATTCAGATATTCGGGTGGTAAAGAATGGTTCCAAGGTTGCGCACAAAACATATTCGAAAGGCGAGATATCGAAGGTTGGAATAACAGGCGCAAAAGTATCAACGGGAGGCGTAAGTTTTGCGATTGTAGCTATTCTGGGTGGCAGCAAACGACTCGCAGTGCTTACTATACCATCACTTTCGGAGATGGCATCATTGAGAATACCTTATCAGGTGGAGTCTGCATATCTTTGCCACAGTTCCATTTTGCCACTTGGTGATGTATTTTTAAGAATCAACAAAACGGAGGCGGCCATGGCCAACATCATGAAGCTACGAAAACCAGTCCTGGCATTAGAGAGCATGCATGATGAGCACAACTTGTTCCTGCGAAACATTCTTGTGCCATGGAGACCAGTCATGAGCCAGTTTGTAAAAGGAGTGGCGTCCATGACTTACCCAAAGTTGTATCAACTACTTATTGGCACGCCCAGACCGGTTTCCTCGAAGCTACCTGAGTACCAGCTTGCATGGGATATCTCTGTGTACAATCCTATGAACTACAGTATTTTAGGTACGTCGAAACCAAAATACTATGACCCCAATGCTCTGCATCAGCACCCTGAAATAGCTCAGAAGCCAACACCAGGCTCACCAGGAAGCACCATTGGAAAAAGTGTCTCGAGATGGACGCAGATGACTCAGCACAAGCTCGATTCCACTGCTGAGAGATTTGAAACGTATGTGAGCGATTTAAATGACGACTTTGACAAGATGGTGAAGCAAACAAGGAACGACGCCATCAAGGGCGTGATTGGCGGGAAATTAGGCTTATAGTGCGTTGGATGGTTTTTCATCTCTTTTCTCACCTTTTGTAAAACTTCAAAGACGCTGGTGAAGTGATATCTGTCACGAAAAAAAAGTAAAATGAAAATTTCAGAATTTAGTTACTCGTTGACAGTTCACGTTGACAACATCAAGCACCCTCTTTAATACTGGTAGCGTTCCGGCATTTCGCAGCACGATTTTGTTTTACTGTCAAACCTGTAATTTCACCTTGTTAGATGAGCTTGAAGGCTTGGTGAGGTATTTCGGGGATGGAATTGCTACAGAACTTCATGGGCGCCAACAATGGGGCTGCCTCGGAGAAGGAGGTAAACAATTCAATAACCACCCTCGTTGATAGACTCTCACATTCTGTTCTGCTTCTTGATCGGCGAGCAGCAGTCTTAGGTCTCAAAAGTTTCAGCAGACAATACAGGGAAATTGTCGTTGCGTACGCTCTCAAGAGTCTGCTTTCCACTCTCCATAAAGATTCCGCTGACCCAGACATTGTTAAAGCAATTCTGGAAACACTTCTAATTCTGTTTATAAGAGGTGAGGGTAACCAGGACCTCACCAGAAATTGGATCAGCACCCAATCGAGAGTGAAAAACGGCAAATACCCCTCTCCGACTTTGCTCGCTAAAGATGTCTCCGCTGATCAGTTTTCGTTATGGATTGCCGATGAACTGTCAATGTCCGTAGCAAACATAGACCTCCTTGTGGACTTCCTTGAAATTGACGATATACATATCAAGCTATATGCCCTTCAACTACTTCAGGCATTGTGCTCAACAAGACCTGTTCGGACGAAGGAGTTGCTTCTCAAATCTCCTTTAGCAATTTCAAAACTCTGCTCATCATTGGATGACTCGTACGAGCCAATTAGAAACGAGGCCATACTGTTATTGATGGGAGTTGTAAGGGACAACTTCAGCATTCAAAAACTTGTGGCTTTTGAAAACACATTTGACAAATTATATCAGATCATTGAAAATGAGGGCGGCATTGAAGGCAACATTGTGGTCCAAGACTGTTTATCCTTAATTTCTAACCTGCTTAAATTCAATTCTTCGAACCAAAAGTTCTTTCTTGAGACAAATTGCATGCCCAAACTAGCCAGTCTTATTGACCAACCCCTTGTGGCAAGTGAGCTGGGGTCAATTATATGGAATGAGCAACGACTTCAGAATTTGATCACAGCATTGGATACGTGTCGCTTATTTGTCTTGGATGGCACTGAGTCAATATCAGATGCTCAGGATACACTTCTTTCGTCTGGGCTACTAATGCTTTCATTGAGGCTGGTTTTTTCGTTGAATATCCCAAATGTAATTCGAGTCAATGCGCTATTGACAACGGCTGACATAATTAGGGGCAACACTGAAAATCAGCTTCAGTTCTCCCAAATTGATGTTCCTTACTTGGACCCATCCTTGCCGAACAGAGCACAAAAGTTTGAAAATGTCATTCCCGTGCCACAGGCCCTCTTAAACTGGTGTCTGTACGTGAACTCTGTGCACATTTTTGATCTCAGGGTCGCGGCTTCGATTGCATTGCACGCATATTTTCAAAGCAATAATGAAGCCAAGAATGCATTTTTGAGTGACCAGAAGTATAACTTCAAAAGATTAAATGGTATTCCAGTTAGTGATAGTGAGTCAGAAACAGGTGAAGACACTGCCAATGGGTTTGATCTATCAATGGCAGAGGATCAGAACAAGTTTCTTGATGAGTCTGTGCAAGACTCAAATGATAGCAAATCACCACCACCCGGTTCTACAAAGGTACCAGAAGCAAATATTTTTCAGTCCCTTATTGAGGTTGATAATGAGGCACAGTTGAATCCATACAGGGTTTGGTTCTCTTCTGTTATAATGCTGTATTTATTTGAAGACTACCCAGAGGGCCAAGCATCTGCTTTAAGTATTAAAATTGGTGATGAAAACGCGAATGAAGATGTTCTCACAATAATAGAGGCTATTGGTCAGGCACTGTGTGCCTCCTTGAAATTTCAAGATGCACGAGCACCTGTGGCTTATATGATGCTACTAAGTGTTTGGGTCTGGGAAAATTTCGAAGCGGTTGATATGTTTTTGAGTGATTCTTCAATACTCGACCAATTATTAGCATATTCGGCTGATGCATCCAATGAAAATATGATTGTTGAGGGCATGATCACTCTTTTTTTGGGCATTGTCTATGAGTTTACCAGAAAAGAATCTCCAGTCCCTAGATTGCAACTGAATTCATTGTTAAAGAAGATGATTGGTGCTAACGCTTTTACTCTAAAAATTCAGCGTCTAGAACAGACACGTGTATTTTCTGAATTTGACGAAATGGCTGCTCTGAACCCGCATAAGGACGATTCAGGGCTTCCACAAGTCTATTTTGATGCAATATTTGTCAGTCTGATTAAGCAGAATTTTAGAAGAATAAAAGGATCAATTATGCATGATCCTTCTGTTGAACCTGAACTCACCTTGGATTACGCAAGCTATGAGAAGGTACAAGAGAAGCTTCTCTCACTCTCAACAGATTTTGAGGAATACAAGTCAAATGCAAATGAAACTGAATCCAGACTAGTGTCAGATATTCAACAACTCAGTGGTGATTACGATGAGCTTTCGAAAATGTACGAGCAGACAAAAAGTGATTTAGAGATGCTTCAAAATCAACATAATCTTCTAGATGATGATTTTGCCAAACGCTCTGATGATCTATCAAAATTAAAAGAAAGAATAAGAAAGTTGGAATCTCAACTTTCTAAAGCTACTACTGAACTGCAAGCGGCATTGTCTAACTCAACAACTCTAGAAAATACAAATAAACAGTTGTCTGAAAAGCTTGCGACAACAGAACAACAGAAATCCAAGGCCGAGGACGGAATCAATAAGATGAGCAGAGAATTGATGCAACTTACTAGGGAGAATGAAAAATTACAGAAGAGTATCAAATCAATGGAGAAGGAGAGTTTAAAACAATCAAAATCGCACGAAAAATTGGAGTCGACTTTGACATCATCAATAAAGGAGACAGAGGCTATGGTGGCTCAACTCCAAAAACAGATTGCTGCTACAATGTCGGATCTTCAGAATTCTAAAGATAACTATAACTCGTTGAAAACAAAGAATGACGAACTTATTGAAAAACATGAAGACTTGGAGAAGCACAACAAGGAATTATTACATAAGTTGAAACAGGCTGAAGACATTTTTGGGAACATGAGCAAGGAGAAAGAATCTTACTATACTGAATTACAATCGCTAAGACAGGAGTTGACAGCTAAGAAGGATGAGCTGACACGGCTAATTTCTGAAAATGAGAAACTCGAGTCACAAAATGATTCTTTGAGATCAAAAGTGGATGAGCTGCTTAACGGTACCAAACTTTTGGAAGAGCACAATACTGAATCGTTGAAGGAGGTAAGATTGGAGCTAGAATCTCTTCTCTCTCGAAATACAGATTTATCTTCACAGTTGGACATCTCCGTCAAAGCAAACCAAGAGCTGCAGTCGCAGTGCTCTTTATTAAAAGAGGAGCTAGATAGTTCCAATCGACTTAATGCTGAGTCTATTGATTCTTATGAAGCATCAATTAAAGAACTCAAAAATAAACATGAGGTTCATGTGAAGTCCCTAGATGATCAAATTAATGAACATGATAGAACTCAAAAGCAGATTGTTTCCGAAATTGATCAACTCCGAGAAGAAAACGGCAAATTTCAGAAGGCTTTGAATGAAACGAAGGAACATCTAACAATACTTAAAGACGAGAAGACTGCTAATGAAGCAAGCCATGCAAATCTCAAGACCGAACAGGAGACCTCAATAAAAAAAATAAAGGAACTTGAGTTGGAGAGATCTTCTCTGAAGGAGTCTTTGGATCAGAAAAATAAGCATATTGAAAGCCAAACAAGTTTGATGTCCGATGTGGAAGCCCGAATGAGTGAATCCAATTCAGAAGAAATAAGGAAGTTGAAAAAAGACCTCAAGTCTTCAACAACAGCTTTGGAGGCAAAAATTGAAGTTTTGGAATCAACAAAGAAAAAGCTAGTAACTCGTAACAAGGATTTATCAGAGGACCTTCAAAAAACGACAAAGGAGTTGGAAGAATTGCGGACCTCCACCAATGGGCTTGGGGAGGACAGAGAGGTGTCTGAGGAATTAGAATCAAAAGTTGAGGAGATAGTCTTGCTGAAGGGACTAAATGAAGCTGCCAACAACGATTTGAAGCTTAAAGAGGACGAAGTAGAAGATATGAAAACATCACTGCGTGGCCTAAGAAATGAAGTTGATTTGTTGAAGTCAGAGCTGAAGGGTTCCGAAAAGGCTAAGGAAAAGCTACAGTCCTTAACTTCTAGCCTTGAACAGAAGTCGGCTAAATTAGGAAATGAGGTGCACGAGCGTGATGTTGATATTGCTTCTCTAAAGGGTGAAATGCGGAAATTGAGGTCCCAGCTCGAAGAAACTCAGGAAAAGTCAAAGAATTTCAAAGATAAATCTGCAGAAGAGTTGAAGTCTTTGAAACAAGGCCTGGATGCCAAGTCAAAGGAGCTAGAGGCTTTGGAGGGTGCGAAGAAGGAGTGCGAAAAGCTAAGAAATGCCAATGAGGGCTACCGTCAAGAAGCTGAGGGCTTAAAGAAGGAAATTGCTTCTTTGGAAAGGGATAAATCCGAGAAACCTAGCCATGAGTCGTTCATAAAACTAAATGACGACTTTGATCGTTTGAAACAGGAAAACACGCTTTTGGGTGAAAGACTTGAAAAACAGAGGACCGTGTCGTCTGATCTGGTGGGAAAGCTGAAGACAAAAGTTGTTGAGACTGAGGAAAGGCTTGTGACTTCTGAGTCAAGAGCTGAATCCTTGAGCAAGAGCGTTGAGGCTCTTAAGAAAGAGGTTGAAAAGAAGGATGCTTCGTTGAAGGCCTCGCAGTCGAACATGGCGGAACTGGATAAGAAGCTGGAGGGCTTTGTTCCGAAGAGTGATCTGGATGACCTGATGCTGCTGATGAGCGAAATGGATGAAGAGAACACGAGGTTGAAACGCAAACTGCAGAGCCTCGGTGCTGAGCCGTCAAGCGACGAGGAGGATGACGACGACGATTATGATGATGACGATAACGATGACAACGAGAGTGGGGACGTTGAGTGAGATCACATCTATACCCCCAGCAGGCAGATCTACAGAAGAGTTTGTGAAATTGGTCTCGAGGGGTAGTACAGTACATTCTAGCAGTGAAGCAACTAGGTAAACGAGGAGTATAGCAATTAGGTAATCAGGCAAAAAAAAGTAAGACACAAAACAAGAACAGCCAGCCAGCACCCTAGCTCCTATACAATTTTGTTTACCCCACAATACTCGCTGCGAGAGCGGTTTTTGTATTTTCACATGCTTGACGTATTTTCTATGACCTCTTTAATGTTGCACATGTGGAGTAGGTACAGAGCAGGGAGCAACCGCACTGCCCGTCGGAGGGGCCATGTGATCTCAGCTGGCGAAGTATAAATAAGGTGGATTTTCTTGCGGGGTTCCCAACGACGATGGACGGGGCGCTGGGAAAGAGCCGCTGAAGTGAGCGCTTTGCGGTTTCTGAGCACCTGAAAGCACTGGCAAAAGAATGGCATCAGAGAAAGTTGAGTTCAACGGCAAGGTCGTGGTCATCACCGGCGCAGGTGGCGGGCTGGGCAGACAGTACGCGCTCAGCTTTGCGAGCCGGGGCGCGAGCGTGGTGGTGAACGACCTGGGGGTCTCGCTCCATGGCTCGGGCACTTCGACCAGAGCTGCCGACCTCGTCGTGCAGGAAATACGGCAGGCTGGTGGCAGCGCAGTCGCCAACTATGACAACATTGTGCTGAATCCCGAAGGCATCGTGGAAACGGCACTGAAGAACTTTGGCTCTGTGCATGTGCTCATAAACAACGCCGGCATTCTGAAAGACGCGTCCTTTAAGAACATGACAGAGGCCCAGTTCCAGGACGTCGTGGACGTTCACTTAAACGGGGCCTATTCTCTTACCAAGATTTGCTGGCCGATTTTTCAAAAGCAAAAGTACGGGCGAATCATCATGACAACTTCCCCCGCTGGCCTCTACGGGAACTTTGGTCAGGCGAATTACTCAGCCGCCAAGTTTGGGCAAGTAGGTCTAGCAGAAACTCTAGCGAAGGAAGGATCCAAATATAACATTTACGTCAATTCAATAGCCCCGTTGGCAAAGTCTAGAATGACTGAGACCGTCTTACCACCTGACGTACTGAACAAGTTGTTACCTGAAAAGATTGCTCCTCTGGTGCTTTTTCTTAGCTCAAGTCAGTGCAAATCAACTGGATGCATTTACGAGGTCGCTGCAGGTCTCTTCGCACAGATCAGGTGGGAGCGCAGCCAAGGGTTGTTATTGAAGCCGGACAGTTCTTTGACCCCAGAGGCTATACTGGCCAACTTCAGTCAGATTATGTCATTTGAAAAATGTCACCACCCCACCCAGTTGAACGATTATGACGCAGTATATGAAGCCACCAAAACGCTGCCAGCAAATGATCAAGGAAGCGTGACTATCAAATCACTGAAAGGCAAAGTCGTGATTGTGACCGGGGCTGCAAGCGGCTTAGGTAAAGCTCACGCTTTGTGGTTTGCCCGCTATGGAGCCAAAGTCGTTGTAAATGATGTTTCTGATCCAAGCCAGGTTGTCTCGGAAATTGAGAAATCTGGAGGTCAGGCTATTGCTTCGAGTCATGATGTCTATGCGGAGGCAGAGAAGCTTGTCAATGCAGCGTTGGAGGCGTTTGGCACCGTAGATGTGTTGGTAAACAATGCTGGAATTTTACGAGACCGCTCCTTTGCAAAGATGAGCAAATTAGAGTGGGAGAAGGTTATTCAAATTCATTTGCTGGCTACTTACAGGCTTTGCAAACTGGTATGGCCCGTTTTCGTTGAGAAAAATAGTGGCTGTATAATCAACACTACTTCAACGTCTGGAATCTATGGCAACTTTGGTCAGGCAAACTATGCTGCAGCTAAAAGTGCCATTCTTGCATTGAGCCGAACACTGGCAATTGAAGGCAAAAGACACAATATTTTTTGCAATGCAATTGCCCCTCATGCTGAAACTGCCATGACGCGCACGATTTTCAGAAAGTCTGACCTCAACAAGTTTTCAGCTGACTCTGTGTCTCCCTTCGTGGTGTTGCTTGTATCTGACGAACTGGGAGTATCTGGTGAACTGTTTGAGTTGGGCGGCGGGTGGTTTGCTAACACCAGATGGCAGCGCGCTAAAGGTGCCGTTATTCATGATATGCCAATTGAACCGGAGATGCTAATGAAAAACTGGGATCAGGTGTGCAACTTTTCTGAAAGCGTCACTCTTAAATCAGTGCAAGACTCCACGATGGCAATTTTTGAGGCTCTTGGAGGGAACAGTGGCGAAGAGGAAGCCAACGAAGACGTTGATGAGTATATTGATGAAGATGACGACGATGCAGATGCTGATGGGGAGTCGACGTACAATTATGGTTTCCATGATAGCATCTTGTACAACATATCTGTGGGAGCCAGTGCGGACGAGCTGCAATATGTTTATGAGAGGTCCGATGATTTCCAGCTGATCCCGACTTTCGGAGTAATTCCCTTTATGCATCAAGAGAATGGCGGTATGGATTTCACTCAAGAACTCAAGAATTTTAACCCGATGATGCTACTCCATGGAGAACACTTCTTAAAGGTCCCGAAGCTGCCTGTACCAACCTCGGGGCGTCTTTCTACCAAGTCAATTCCTATTGCTGTTGTAAATAAACCGAAAGGTAACAGAAAGAATGCCGTTGTGGTTTGTGGTTACGAGACGCGCGACTCGGAAGGGCAGCTTTTGTTTTACAACGAGGGTACCTATTTTGTTCGAGGCGCAGAAGTCAACACTGGCATCAAGACATCTTCCCAAAAATCCTTGAACAACCTTTCAAGCGTATTTAGGGAGAGAAAGAGCGAACAAGTCGTTTTTGTCACGTCCTTTAAGACTACAGAGGACCAGGCTACTCTGTATCGACTCAATGGTGACCTGAATCCTTTGCATATTGACCCCAATGCTGCAAAAGCCGGCAACTTTGAGAAGCCTATTTTACACGGATTATGCACCATGGGCATATGCGCAAAGCTGCTGCTGCACCATTTTGGAGCATTCGATGAAATCAAAGTCAGATTCACCAATGTTGTGTATCCAGGAGAGACCTTACGTGTCATTGCCTGGAAAGTGCACAATAGATTTATTTGCTTCCAATGTTGGTCTCAAGAGCGGAATTCCATCGTTATTGACCATGGGGTTTTAAGACTTGTTCAAAGTTACAGCAAGTTATGAAAGAAATACGGAATTAATCTCTATAGTAAAGAAAAAGAGTCTCTATTTAGCGCCCCGGTAGACCACTAGCCCAGGTTTCTTTATAATGAGAGTCGAGCAGGCTGCGGCTATATTTTACAAGTTCATCATCCTTTGAATCAATCTCGGGTGTTCCAACCAGGTTGTACTGGATGAGAGCCGTCTCGAGCTCGGGAACAGTTGACACGCCCAAAATAGTCTTGCCTTTTTTCCCCCGCCATTCACGAAAAGCGTAACGGCTCGCAAGCTCTGCAAGTTCAACATTATGCTCTTTCAAAAGCGCTGATGCAAGATTACTACAAGCTTCTTTCAGTTCTGTAGCTGCTGGATGGAAAGGCCGTGTACTCTGGGATCTTAGCATAGACATTGAGAGGATGGAACCGTTATTGAGGACTTTAATCCCTGTATTGGCGAAAAACTTGTCATGCCAAGATAGCAAGAGATCATTTTGGAGACACATGTTGCAGTAGCTGAGCACAGCATCTAATGCTCCTATGTTTTGTCTTTGTACGCAACCGCATGCAATTTTGTATAAAAATTCTACGGGATATCCTGAAATTCCCACATTGCGAATCAGCCCTTCAGCCTTGAGACTCTGAAGTGTTTCCAAAGCTTTGTATATGCCCTCTTCCTCGACAAACTCAATATCGTGGAGATAGACAATATCTAGATAATCCGCATGAAGACGATGCAATGAGCGCAAAACGGATTGGCGTACCCACGATGGGCTATAGTCAAAATTGTCAAGTTCAATGCGCCCCACTTTGGTGCAGATATAGATACTCTCTCTGCGGATGGTTCCATCATCAAAGAGGGATTTCAGCGCATTTCCTATCAAAACTTCAGATGGACCATAGTAAGGCGAGGTGTCTATAGCGTTAATACCATTGGAGAACCCATATTTCAGCAGGGCTGCTACTTCCAGCCCGTAAGGGTCGTCATTGAACTGGCTGTTGAACACGGCCCCTCCCATAATCAGCGGCGAGATGTCCTCAAGCTGCCCACTAACCGTTGGGAGCTGCAGAATGTGTTTTTGAACCATTGCGGTAGCACAGTTATCTGCTGGCACTGATGCAGTCTATGCGTTCTTCAGCACTAGCTCCAACAATTTGTCTTTGATAGACACGTCTAGGTTGACTTTTTTTTCACGAAGCTGGAAAAAAAAAAGAGGATCTGGAAAGGCTAATGTGCTCACTCGCGTTCTGCAGAAGGCAAGGCGTGCAAGAAGTTGTGCTTGGCAGTTCTTCAACTGAAAAGTGTTTGCCTCTGTGGGGACTTTCAGGGCTGTGAATATGGGCAAGTACAAAAGGGAGGGTCCCAGTGGTGACTCCAAGAGCTCCAGCCCGAGTGAGCAATCGGGGGAGTATAAATTTGAAGTAAGTGTGATCTGGATGACGAAGCAACTGCACGTGTACGTTACTAACTTCAAGACAGTTGCCGGGGGGGCGCAAAAAGGTTTCGGTGCGCTCATTTAGGGGAATGAGCCTGGTGGATATCCGGGAATACTATGTCAAAGATGGGCAATCCCTACCAGGGAATAAGGTAAGTTGGAAGTACAGCATGTGGATCGAGAGGCCGCAACTAACATGTGAATAGGGCATTTCTTTGACGGCAGAGCAATGGACATCTTTGGTAACCCAGGCGGGCGAAATAAGCGAAGCATTGGCTGCTCTAAGTGAGGACGAGGCAGCTAAGAAGAAGCCTGCTGAGTCGGGCGATGCCAAAGAATCGGAGAGTCGCGAGGCTGAAACCGATGATACTGGGAAGGACACAAAGAAACAAAAGACCTCCTAGCGTCTTCACCAATCCGACGTTTGTCATACTGCCGGTAGGATGCTGTACTGCGTTTTCTACCCCTCGCTCTTGTCTTGTCTTATCTTGCTAAACCTGATCAGCGGCATTGTGTAGTTTATTAGTGTGTATCACAGAGTAACAGACTTGCAAAAAACAGGTTATTTCTGTGTAATGGAGGCAAGGCAACCAGGTGCTTCTATTTCATGATGAACAGCGGCCTCAAAAACACAGCGTCCTCCTATGGTGTATATCAATTAAATGGAGTGAGAAACTGATGTTTCCCCTGCCCCTTATGGATAGATAAAAAAAATCGCAAAGGTGTTTTAATCTACTAGTGGTGGCGCACCATGATAAACCATGTATGGGATACATTATAAGCGCATGGCTAAGAGAAGGTCATAGACGGAGAGAAGTTATCTTCCACTACTCACATGACAGGCCACGATAAGGCGAACAATCAGGCGGGTCGTGGCTCCTCACGGCTGGTGCCAAAGAATATTAATCAAGGTGCCATGCGTCATCAAAGAAACAGCAGCAACTCTCTGCACTCGACACTTTCAGAGACAAAGTCGCTCACAGAAATCAGGTCTGGCTTACAAGGAAATGACACTGAGGAGGAAATAGATGCAATGGGCATTGTCCACACAGACTCTGCCTCGGTCTCCTCGGCTGGCATAGAGCCACTAATTGATAACAGGCGATACAGCCAGTTAGATAGTAGCTCCAATGCTGCTCAATCGCCGCACGGATACTCTAGAGCGCAGGTGGGGGTAGCTGAGAGCCTCAGGGCTTTTGCAGGTGCAGAGCCAAGCCCTTACAGAAGAAACGAATCGGCCTTGTTTCATGCATTGTCCTCTTCAGGGAACCAAAGTTTCCAAAGGCCCCGAAAAGGGTCACAGAGTCGTCGGTCAAAAAGCGCCAGAGAAGACTATTCGCGACACCATGGTTCTCCTGAACTGATAGACCCCATTAGTCGCACTCAGAAAGTCGCACAGAGCGAAGATGCGTTGAATACCAGATCAAAACAGGGTCATCAAACGCGGGGATTCCGTCCTCAGTACCAGTCAGAGAATCCTTATGAGACGAACATTAAATCTACAGAGCGTCAAAATTCGGTCTTCATGAATTCCAACGCGAATCCGCGGTATTCTCGAGTAGGGCAGTTTGGGTCCAAGTCTGGCAATTTAGAATCCAGCGATTTGGAAGACAACGAAACCAACTCAATGTATGCCTCATCGAACCCGTCATCCCGGAGGTCATCCAATGCCTCATCTCTGGACGATGTCTGTTTCCCTGTTATATCACTTGACGAGGCTGGAAAAAGAAAGGAGTGGCCAGATATCAGTGTCCTCGAGGAGTTTGCACAACAGGAGCTCGAGGAATTGAGAAAGATGAACGAAGCAT
Organism: Ogataea maris; assembly: GCA_030557505.1. Taxonomy (NCBI): domain Eukaryota; kingdom Fungi; phylum Ascomycota; class Pichiomycetes; order Pichiales; family Pichiaceae; genus Ogataea; species Ogataea maris. Next base: position 247,929 of record JAKTPG010000001.1, read on the forward strand.
CAGCTGCGCTGAGTGCAGGATCATCCAGTACCTATGAGGGAAAAACCGGCGTCGGTTTCCAAGAACCTTTGATATCTCTCATTGATCGCGGAAACGGGGAGCCTTCCATTTTGCGCACAGAGGATGAGAGGGATATTTTTAGTGGAAGACTTCGTCCCGAACGACCAACGCCTTGGAAAGAGCCGCGGCATTCTTATAATTACCTTCCTGAATTTTCCGATCATCAAAGTAAGGCAGAAAAGTTTCGCTTCACTTACTTCAGAGAAGACTTAGACAGCACTATACATTCATCTTCTATATCAGGCTTAGTTGAGGATGGTACTTTCACATTTGCAGACCTTTTCCTTCCATCACAAAATTCTAAGTCGTCTGAGGCTGCAAATGAAAATGAAGTCACATCTGCTGCGGCTTCTAATATGGTCCCCGGTGCATCCGTGTCTCTTCAACAAAATGCCCTTTCATTGCAATCTTCTCAAATGAACTTACGTTCTAAAACCCCTGCGAGGGGTGGTACGGCTACTCCCACTCCTTCAGTTATGACTGACCCTTTGGCAACTTCTCCTAGCGTGTCTGCCCCATTTTGGCTTGATGTACTCAACCCAACAGAAGAAGAAATGAAGATGCTTTCAAAGGCATTTGGGATTCACCCTCTAACCACTGAGGATATTTTTCTGGGGGAAACAAGAGAAAAAGTAGAGCTCTTTAAAGACTACTATCTGGTATGCTTTACGTCCTTTGACGTTGTTCAAGAACGACAAAACAGGAAGCTTGCTTTTGAGAAGATTTTAGAATCTAATAGTTCTGACTCTGGAAGTGTCAAAAGCGACAGACATAATAAGAATTGGTTGCGCACTGGGCTCAATCATTTGCTGCATCCATTTTGCGATGATAAAATTGATAATGGCCAAAAGAGACCAGCTTCTGTGTTTTCCCGGAGAAAGGCGGACATCGATAAGTTGAAGAAAAAGAAAAAGAACAGCAGCGAGCTGGAGGCTCTTTACATGTACATATTGGTTTTCCGTGATGGTGTCATTACCTTCCATTTTAAGTCCACGCCCCATCCTGGAAATGTCCGTCGCAGAACCAGACTACTACAAGACTACTTAGCTGTTACGTCAGATTGGATATGTTATGCTTTGATAGATGATGTCACCGATGCGTTTGCCCCTTTGATCGAAAGCATTGAAAATGAAGTCAATGCAATTGATGATGCCATCTTGGTGTTGCAAAGTGGTGTTGATTCGGATGACGACTCTGATTCGGATACCGAGCCCGAAACAGAGGATAGAATTTGGTTTAGAATGAAGAGGCGCAACTCAACTGTAATGGGTGAGAGAACGTCTTTGCTGAGCTCCAGCTCGTTCAAGACTTATTCATCATCATCATCAGAGAACACCAAAGTGCTCAGCTGGAAGAAGAAGGGCGATATGTTGCGACGAATTGGCGAGTGCCGGAAACGCGTTATGTCACTGCTAAGGCTTCTTGGATACAAGGCTGATGTAATCAAAGGCTTTTCCAAAAGATGTAATGAGCATTGGGAATCTGCTCCAAGATCTGAGATTGGGATGTATCTAGGAGATATACAAGACCATATTGTGACTATGGTTCAATCGCTGAATCACTACGAGAAGTTGCTCGCGAGATCACACTCGAACTATTTGGCGCAGATAAATATCGACATGACTCGAGTCAACAACGATATGAATGACATTTTAGGAAAAATCACGATCTTAGGTACTATTGTGCTGCCATTGAATATTGTTACTGGACTGTGGGGAATGAACTGTTTGGTCCCAGGGCAAGATGCTGAAGATTTGACTTGGTTTTGGTCGATTGTCGTTTGTATGAGTTTGTTTGCACTGAGCTCATACATTTTCGCTAAAAAGGTGAGCGGCATTGTTTAGTGCTGTCTGAGTGAGTCTCTGGTTTTTATGTTTGTTTTTGGGCCTTTTAACTTCTGTATATACCGGGTCAGATGGGCTCGAATAATAGACACAATTATATATCAAAAGTTGACTAGATAGTTACTTGGAGCAAGCCCCGACTCTCCAGAGTTAAGGTTTTCAGCGAACCACCAACCGTCTGGCTGTTGATGCAGAATCATTAGTATATCTCTCTTTGCAAATGACAACTCTTGCTCGATCTCCGCTTTGTAGGAGTACTGTGCTTTACAGTATTTTAGAACAGAATAGCCTTCTGAAGACCGAGACGGCAGATCATCATGGGTGATTCCCCTGTTTTTTAACGTAGTTGAAGACTTTGATTTGCGCACTGAGAGTTCTCTTTTTGGCGCTTGAATGTCTCTGCTTGGTGAGGCGATTGTTGGGGCAATTGGCTTTGCGCTTCCGAGATGTGAGTCAACTGGTTTATGACTGTCTGAGCCTACTGATTGCATGGACTCTCTGAATTTTGATAAGTTGCCATTGCCTCCGAGGTTTAAATCTCCTAAGTAGTCTTCCAGTGCGGTGCTGCTGTGTGTCTGTGTCTTGATTACTGGAGCACCGCTTCCAAGAGAGATGTGTGACCTGAGTAGAGGATTCGAATAAACGGTCTCCTGGACGGACTGATTGAATTTGTTTAGTTCATGGTGCGCAGAGTTGCTTGATCCGGAAGCCGTCTGCGAAAAGTCAGATAAGACCTTTGAAGATCCAAGTTCTGACTCACTCCTATAGTCAGAAGTGTCCTTCTCTCGTTCTGTTTGTTGCTGAAGGCTTGCAAAAGTGCCTGTCCTCCAGTTCTCCAGATCGCACTTAACCTGTTCCTCTTCAGATAAATGTGGAGGTTGCTTACGCTTAATTATCCCCGCTGGTGTTTGAACTGCCGGCTTTGACTCAAGCTTGTCAGTATTCACAGTCTCGGAACGTCTTTCCTTGACTCCGTACTCGCCCTTAGCGTAGTCAATGAATGGAAGGGGTCCAATTATAGTGTTTCCAGTCCGGTTATTCTCCACAAACAGGGAGACGTCCTTTGCTGGGTCACACTTTTCCAACGATAGTCTGATGCTTTCACAACTTTGGTCATTGGCTACACAGGTGGAGCTCACGATGTTGGCATATTCCCATGCATTATGCTTAAGAAGCTTGATCTTCTCCTCTTCTAAGTGCTGCAGTTCGTTACAAGCAGAGAACCACTCTTTTTTCCACAGCTCCACGATGTTTTCGTGCTCTTTACAGAGTTGGAAATAGTCAGACCGGTACTGAAGCATCTTTTCTTTGGCCTTTGAGAACTTGACGTTTAACCGCATTGCTTCTGTTTCATCCATCAAAATTTGCTGCGTCTTGTAGGACGTCAGCTTCGAGCATTGGGTCTCGTACTTTTGCCGAGCCAGTTCCACTTTGGACTCGACGTTCCTCTTGTGGCGGAGAAGTTTGAAAATGCTCGTTTCCGTTGGTTTTGCTTTGGCTCTGTAGTCGCTGCTAAAGTCCTCCAGGGGTTTGCAGACTGATTCATATATTCTGTTGCCTTCGGCTTGGTGGCTCACACTGAGCTGCTCTGTTTCTTCAACTAAGGTTTCAAGGCTGTCCCGCAGAGTCCCCGCGGCCTCATACTTAATGAACGGTGCTTTGCGGCACAGGGCTCTCAGCTTTCTGGCATACTCCTGTTCAACAGCTGCACGCTCCTTGTAAAAGCTCAGCAGCGAGTCGACAGTCTTTCCTCCTGAGTGGACGTGATCTATCAGGACGTCCACGGAGGAATCGTCTGGCGACCAGAAGTTCCGGGCAAACTGGTTGTCGTCGGCCATGAGAACAGGCGCAGAGTTCGGTTTGGTTCTAACAGTGAGCACGTATCAGGGAAAGCCCGTTGAACAGGGGCCCTTCGCCTCCCGTCAGCCCCGTTTTGAAGCTCAAAAGTGCAAGAAAACCAACTCAAGACATTCTAGCTGGTTCCCAGACATGTCCTTTAGACTCTTTGTTTACAAATTACCTGATTGGGATATCTTATTGAGCCCTGAGAGGTCTTTGGCTCGTTACAAAAGTGAGGGAGCAAAACAAACTTACATTTTTTTCCCAGTGGCAAGCCTCTGCTAAAAAGGCCGGGTAACTACTCAAGACTGGAGGAGGTTTTGATAGAAATGTATATTAGTATTATTGGACTACCGGGATCCAACGCTCTTATTGAGCAAAACAAAGTGAGGCGTCTCAGCTGCTGATAGCGAACACCGCAACGTCTCATGCATTCATATGCTAAATTCACAACACATAGGGGGGAAAGTGAACTGTGGTATATCAAATACACGGTACGCCTAGAGAAGCTGAATGACGCTCTTTCCTTGCAAGATGGTCTTCCAAACTAGTAGCCCAACGTAACGGTACATTTAGGCAGCAATAGTCACCTCAACGTCGACACCTGGCTCGATGGTGATCTTGGTAATCTTCTTCACCATCTGGGCTGGGGCGTGCAAGTCAATGTATCTCTTGTGGAGTCTGAGCTCGTACGTCTCCCAGGTCTTGGAACCCTCACCATTAGGAGTCTTTCTGGTGGTGACTCTCAGGGTCTTGGTTGGCATTCTAACAGGACCCTTCTTGTAGAGACGCTCGCTGTTGGCGTTGTTGATGATGTTCTGGGAAACCTTCTCCAGCTGCTTCACCTTGGTGGAAATCAGGGTGATTCTGATCTTGTGGATCTCTGGTTGCTGGACAACCTTCTTGGCATCGACGGCAGACATGGTGTGCTTTATTGCTGGTGCTGTGTGAATATGAGACGTTCAAAGCTGAAGAGCCAAGAGGAACCGCCGTCGAGATATGTACCGTCCGGCTCTTAACTAGGAATTTTGTTTTATTCTCCAAGGGTGTTTGCTAGCACAGATGGAAAATTTTTGAGAGGGTAGTGCGAGGCACAATAATGCTCTAGCTGTATACAGTACAGTACAGAGGAGTCGGAGCACGCACGGGCTGGGGGGTGCAGGTGGTTCTATTTTACTTATTCTTTTTTGGCTCCTCTACAACACAGGGTTTCTGCCCTGTATGGAGTCACGTGATGTATTGCGGTATACTAGAACACAGTTCCGTCAGCGTGGAGGTTGATTGGGGGTCCGCCTGCTGGGCGGAAGCGCTTGGCAACGATCCGGCCCGACTTCCAGCTGCCCGCCTCGATCATCTGCGGCAGCGAGAGCTGGTAGCGCGTGCCCGCGATTCCGAGCTTCTTGTTGACAAGAGGCAGAATGTAGTCCAGAAGGCATATCGTGCACGATCTCCACTCCACAATGGTGTCATCATCTGGCTTGTACGCGGGCACCTCTGGATCAAAGCCGATCTCTCTTGCATACTTGATGCCGCGATTCAGCTGCTCTGGTTTCAATACCAGCAGCCCCAGGTCCACAAATAGCCCCCCGTTCCTGTACTCCGGCAACCCAGTCATGTAGTCAGCGTTTAGAATCTCAAATCCAGCAAACTTCTGGAGCGGGTAAAACAATGAATATGTCAGCCATTGCGTTAGCTTATGGAACGTCACTATGCCCGCCCATGGCGGCACCTTGGCACCTTCGTTCCTTTTCATCCAATCCTGCGCTTTGGATGCCAGGTACCAAGCATCCCCTATAGTGGTGCCGTACACTTTGGTCCTGCCTTCTTCGGGCCATACGGACGCAAGTCCATCCATGAGACACGTCCAAATGTCCTCCAAGTCAACTTTGTGCCCGTCTTTCGTTTTTGTTGATTTCGTAATTAAGTAGTCCACAAGATGGCCTGGTCGGGCGTCTGTGCCAAAGATCTCGGAGTTTGCAAGCAGCGACTTCCCTAAAGAGTTCATGAGTTGCAATCTTCCCTCGAAGCCCTCAAGAGGATTGTCTTCAGACAGTTGAAACCCTGCAGCAAGCTCCTCAAAGCTCAGATTGGCGAGTTTAGCACCGTCGACAACTGTTTTATTTGCAGAGTCGGAACTAAACTTCCCTTCCATGAACATGTAGAGACTTGCGACTGCAATGCCCTCAGACCTACCAATGTCAACGCCGTCCTCAGAGTACCTCCACTTGTCTCCTGCCCCAGCATCAAGCAGTACGCTCACTATGAATAAGTCAACGAGTTTACGGCATTTCTCCAGACTGGAGATCTCTGCAAACTCAGTGTCAATGATCTTGCTCAATCTTTTCTTTCCGCCGCACTCAAAGTGCTGGTATCTCCCGTGAACTGGGATGTCCAACAGCGACTCGTTTGAAGGGAAGCTTTCTTTGATCGTTGAGCATACAAAGGAGACAACTGCGTCAGCCTTTGAAAGGTCCACGTTGAAGTTAAGCAGCGTGTTGGTCAATATGCGCTGAAAAGTGCCAGAATTTGTGTCTCTCACAGATCTAATTGACATGAGGTATTGAACAGTGCGCGCCTCCATATCTACCAGCCATTCAAAAAGTCAATGGCACAATCTCTCTCGAACGGCCCATTCTCTGCTAAGGGCCAACTAGTCGTGTCTATATATCTCAAGCCCACTGATTCTCTCACCAAACGAGCAACGTCAGACTGTTTGTTATCAACTCTGAAGCTGCAGATACGGTTATCGTCGGAGATGTCGACACTATTCATTCCTGTCGACGGAAATAATATTTGCTGTCGACGGTGTCGACGGTTTTCTGGATTATATACCAATGCTTTACTGCAGTGCATTCACTAAGTCTCAACTTTGAGTGAGAGAACAAAGCTGAAAGAGCTCCTGCAACCGCCTCTACCACTGCCCAGGCCGGGAGGGCGCGCATTCCAGTCAAACCAGCTATCAGCTTTCCCTTCATCCTTGCAAGCTTGGAGATCGTCGGGCGGCGAAGGCTTTCAAAATGAGCCGCAATATGGCAGGCACAGTGTTGCGAAGGCGCATGCCGAAGTTGCCAGTCAGAGCAGTTCCCTTGCATCTTGGACGGCCCGACCGCTCCAGCTACGTGCGAGCCTTCTCAAGCAACGACAGTGCTAAGCCTGGCTCTGTAGCAGACCGCGAGGTGGCTGGCAAAAAGGACCGATCTAAAAGGAGCGGCACAGAGAGATTGGCAGGGCCTAATGAACTACTGGAGAGACTGAGAAAAAAGGGACGCCCTCACGAACTGGCAACAGATGACGCACCCGAATCAGACGCGGCTCGGTACACATATGACCCCCACAGTGGAAAAGTGGAAGACAGACTAAGCTCTCCCTCCTCGATTTTGAGGAAAACGCTGAAAGAGAACCCATTTGATCTACATAGCCCGGAGCTGGAGTTTTGGTCACCCCTGAAGCGCTTCGCGGCAGTGATTCTTCTGAAAAGCGTATCCCCATCAATAACGCTTAACTACAAATCGTTGGTGGGCGATCTGGAGACTGTTAACGCACAATTCAACTCAAACACAACAGACCTTGCCTATACTGATCCGAACGATTATACTCTGTTGGTTGATTACTTTATATCGAGGCGTCTGGACCTGCTAAGGCAAGAATGGGGGAATGGGGAGAATGCCTATTTTCTAGACAAGCTTAATGCCAAAGAACCGTTTTTCATGGTTGGGATTACCGAGAAAGGTTTCACCGACTCAACGCTTACTGTGGATACGCTTTCGCAATGGACGGAAAAATTTGAGATACTCTGTTGTTCTTTGAACTCCCACGACTACCCCTCGATTACAATGGTGAAAGGGGCATCGAAATCTCAAACGGATGTTGCAACTGAAGAAAATGTCTACAAGCTTGCAGCGCTAGGGCTTGTCAAGGTATCCAAGATGGATAACGGATCTATTCTCCTTACTAAAAAGTAATAATTTTGCATGTATATCTACCACAGTGAGTTATCAATGGTATACTCATTCTCCACTCATTGAATGAAGTTTGGGATTAAATATATAGCTTTCGGAGCATACAATATTAATAAAATGCGATAAACTACGGTTGGGACTGCTTTATATACTTTGCCATGTCGTCCATTACACTTTGATCTTTAGTGCTGGCCTGTCTCTTGTCTCCAGTCTTGGTTGTAGTGGTATGGAATCGATCCAATAGAGAGTCTGGATTCTCGATTCCTTCATCCTTTCGCGGTTCTTCATCTTCATCTGGGTCCAATAAACCATGTTCATAGTCATCGTCGTTGTCTGATGACAGATCCGACAAAACATCCACATTTTCGCCGCTTATGTTACTGTGTTTGGCCTTGTTTTCTATCCCTAAATCGCCTAATAAATTCGACAACTGCTTGGCCTTTTTCTTCTGGCTCTCCTCTTCCTTCTGTTTGATAATATCGTCTCTTCTTTTTTTGTAATACTTATCATATTCGTCAACTTTAGAGTCGACTGCTTCTAAAAACTCATCGAACCCTTCACCTGTGTAAGCTGAACATCCTACAACATCCAAGGTAGAGTAAAACTCCTCCAGCATCAGGCTCATAGAGTTAACTAAAGACGACATGTAGCCGGAGCCGTTTGAAGTTTCGTCATTAAGTTCAGCATTACTCCTCAGAGCCTCTTGAAAAGCCTCAAAATCAGTCATCCAGGTCTTGGCAAACTCGGCATCTCTTATATCTGTTTTGTTGAACACAATGATCATCGGGAGCATCGTCTTGTAAAGAATAGAGCAGGCATACAGCATGTTTGAGATAAATGTCGTTGGCGAGGACGACCGCGGGGTGTCCACAATATATGCCAGCACTGTGGGGAACGTGGATGCAAATGCCTCTGTCACTATCGAACCAGAGGCAGACCACACAAAACATTCAATCTGGCCGGGGGTGTCGACTATGCAGTGCTTGAACTTGTCAGCACGCTTCTCCACAAGTCCTATGACTTGATCAATCTTAGTCGAAAACAGATTTAATGAGGTCACAATAGCTCCGTTTGGGCCCAGGTTGTAGTTCTTCATAACCTTCTTGTAGTTGACAGAGTCCCTGACGTCGATATTGCAGCCGAAAGGCACCTTCAAAACGGCTGGATCGAGGTTTATGACATATGGTGCTTCTTTCTTGGCATGAAGATGGGAGTTGAGCCTCTGCAAGAACGTTGTCTTTCCCGAGCCGGCCATGCCGATACATATAATCGTCGCGGGAGCCATATTTGCGAGTGGATTTGTGGAGTGTCACTAGGTGCTGCTGCCTTCAACGGTTACCGCCTTGGTGTTCTGGGCGTTCTCTCTAATATGCTAAGAGTTTGTTGCACCGTCCCTTCCTGCTCCTTCCTTATTAATAAGAAGAAAATTGATCTATCTAGCCAGGAAAGAAAGTTCTCTTACGTCGTCGTACAAATTCAAGCGTCGATCGACGCGAGAAATTTTTTAGAAAGTAGAATCAAGTATGGAGAGTTTAGCTGTGTTCGAAACGAACGACCTGATGCTTTGGCCAAAGGATATGGCTGTGAGCCCTCGGCAAATTGGAGCAATCTGCACCTTGATCAGCGGCCAGGAGCGGTTCCAGCAGCAGCATTTCTGTCTTGGACTGTTTGCCCGCGGTTTTTGCTGCCCCTGAGGAATAAAATCAAAGGCGATGGATGTTGAGGCACTTCACAAGTGCTTTTTAGGCACACTCCAGGCGGATCAGGCCGTGAGGCAGCAGGCCGAAGCACAACTGAAACTGGCTAACACGAGTGTCGGCTTCTTAAGTGCGTGTTTAGACATACTGGACGCAGATGGTGTGAGTCCAGTCATTAAAAAGCCGTGCTGTATATATTTCAAGAACAAGATTATCAGAGACTGGGGCAACCCAAAGGCTTCCATTGACGAGCAAGAGAAGCAAATCATCAGGGAGCGCATTATACCCACATTTATGCGACTCGAAAGAACATTGCGGAACCAGATGGTCCCTGTGCTGAACACGATGATTGCATATGACTACCCTGCCAAATGGCCTGATTACATTCCAACTGCTGTCGCTCTTTTCAGTAACGGTTCGGATATTGGCTCACTTTACACCGGGATTCTGTGCTTCGCCGAGCTTTTGCGTCATTACCGATGGAAGACTAATACAGACCGCTCTGCAGAACTTGATGCCATTATCAACCTATACTTTCCAACTGTTTTGCAAATTGGAAAGCAGATGGTGTCAAATGTCCAAACTTATGGTGAAAGTTTTGAGGCAGGTGAAATTCTGAAGTTGATTGTTAAGGTGTACAAATTCACCACTTACCACGATTTCCCTTTGCCTTTGCAAGATCAACAAGCTTTTTCCGATTGGGCCACGTTCCATGTGGACGTGATCAATATGGAGTTGCCTCCGAGTGTGCTTGCACTCGATGAGGACGATCGGTCTCTCAACCCATGGGTCAAGGCTCAAAAATGGGCATACGCTAACTTGTACCGAATATTTGAGAGATATGCTACGAAAAGTTTATCCAAGAGGTTCACGTATGACTCCTTTAGACAGATGTTTGTTGCACATGTGGTTCCTGAGCTAGTCAAGATCTACTTTCAGGCAGTCAGCCGCTGGAGACAGCGTACATCTTGGCTCAGTGACGCCTGCTTATATTATCTAATTTCATTTTTGGAGCAGTGTGCTGTGCAGAAAGAATGCTTTGAAATTATAAAGCCTCATGGTGGGGAGATAATATCAGAGATTGCTTTCCCATTGCTGTGTCCCACTGACTCCATTCTTGAGATGTTTGAAAATGATCCAACAGAATACATCCACATGATCTTGGATGTTTACGAGGAGACTAACTCCCCACAAATGGCTGTTCTATCATTACTGTTCACTTTCGTAGAAAAGAGAAGCAAAGACACGTTACAGCCAATCTTGGAGTTTATTTACGAAAAAATGACTATTCTTTCAACAGCAGAGGAGACATTAGACGTTGCTCGACAAAAGGAGTCTGCTTTAAGAATACTTGGTGCGATTGCCTACAAACTCACATCCTCCTCATCATCATTTTACTCTCAACTGGAACAGTTTCTTGCCAGCTTTGTACTGCCAAACTTTGGATCCCGCTTTCCGTTTCTACGGGCTAGAACTTGTGAAGTGTCATCTAAGTTTGACAAGCTCAAGTTCAAGGATGAAAACACCATGAGGCTTTTATTTGAAGGTGTGCTGAAATGTTTTGACGACACGGAGAATTTGCCTGTGAAATTAGAAGGTGCTCTGGCAATCCAGGCGTTTATGTCCTTTGACCAATTCCGTGATGCACTTGGATCAATAGTGGTAGAGACTGTTCAGAAACTACTAGACTTGTCGAATGAGGTGGAGAGCGACGCCATCTCGGCCATCATTCAGGAATGCGTCGAGACCTATTCAGAAAAACTACAGCCGTTCGCAGAGAACTTGATGGGCAAGTTAGCAGAGCAATTACTGCGACTCTTGACGGAGATCAATGAGGCTTCTAACAGTGATCCCGATGACTTTGACCACGATGATCTGACTGATAAGAATACTGCTGCTTTAGGTGTCTTCAACACTATGGTGACGGTGCTTTTGTATTTTGAAAATTCTGCGGGAACGGTATCAAGGCTGGAGCAATGCTATGTGCCAGTGATAGAATATGCTCTTGATCATGGAATGGACGACTTTTATGCTGAATGTGCAGAGCTTATAGAGAACACTACTTTTTTGACAAGGTCTGTGTCTCCTCCGATGTGGAGGCTTTTTGAAAGCCTTGTTACTGCATTGATGAACAACGATACGCTACTCTTTCTGGAGGATTTTCTGCCATGTTTGCTGAATTATCTAGTTTACGGGATTAGTGTCTTCCAGCTAAATTCACAGTATCAGCAGGCAATCTACCAGTTAATAAGTAAGGTGTTCACAATAGATCCAGAAGAGGAGGACGTGGGATCAAATGATATAATTCTGAACTCAGAGCTGACCACCAGCTTTGTGTTGGCACTGAACGCGGAGTCAGCCAGACAGTATATTCCGCAGTTGATCCAATTTGTGGTGAAGCTGCTTGCAGATGACGAGGAGGCGCATACGTCGAACAAGTACAAGCGATCTCTCCTGAACTGTATTCTAGCTGCGCTGGTCATTGATCCTAACTTAACTATCCAATCGTTGGTGTCTCTCAATTCGCTTGAAGGCGTATTTTCTGTGTGGTTTAAAGCTGTTGGTTCGTGCAAAAAAGTGTTTGATTTGAAGCTTTCTGTTCTAGGTTTGCTGTCTCTCTTGAACGGCGGCTCCGAGCTCATGGAAGTGCTACAGATATATTATCCGCAACTGGGTTCCACCTTGGCTACGTTATTTGGTATACTGCCGGCTGCTATCAAGGAGAGAGAGAGGATAAGGGCGGAGTATAGTGCGGAAGAAGCGGCGGTGGATGATGCTGTCGAATCTGAAGGCGTGTGGGAGGACGAAGACGACGACGGCGCGGACGGTGACCAGGCTGCTGACGACTACCTGCAGTTTTTGGAGAGGGAGAACGATTTGATTGAGAAGAACGGGGCAAGTGGCTACTTTGGGCGCTTTGCCGACGACGAGGATGATGATATCGAGGACGACCCGTACTCAAATACCTCGCTTGACAATGTGAATGTGTTCCGCGCGTTCAGAGACTGCATGGTTGCGTTACAGTCCTCGGGCACCCAGCAGTACCAGCTCCTGACAGGACGACTGGCGCCTGAGGAGCAAGAGACATTCATCAACATCATGAACATTGCATTGCAGTGATGGACGGATGGCGGCGGCAATGACTCTGACCACCGCCGCCACCACCATCACCAGCACCTCATACACTCTGCTTCTGTGCTTAGTCAGCAAGTAGACGGATTGGGTAGGTTTGAGGGTGGGTAGGTGTGTTTGTCTACCTGCCTGCCTATATAAATTTCCCATGTTCTATTATGCACAGGATTTGTGTGATGTTATTTTTTTTCTTCTTCCCCTATGGCTTAACTAGTGTGTGATTCCAAAGCACTCGTTCTTGGCGTTGGAGACGATCTCAGCTGAGAGAGACCAGCTTGGAGGTCAGAGAAGCACTTCTGTACATCAGAGAAGCGCGTGCATAGCAGGGCCGTCTCGACATTGAGCATCTGGAGTGCCGTGCCAAGGAGCGCGTAGTGTGTGGGCCGCTGTCTGGTAGCGCGAGTTTTTCCGAGGAATCCCGGACTTTGCCGGCACTGTCGCCGCTGCTTGTCAGCTGTGTTTGTTAGCGTGTGTGTTTCGCCGTCCCGCTCCGCCCCGCGCGATGATGACGGGCGACACCCTGCTGCCTGTGATTGAGAGCAAGTCGTCGCGCTGGTACCACAGGCTCGCAGGGCTTGTGTACTACAGCTCGCCGTTCTACCTGATGACCAAGGCGGAAGCAGCGCTCACGCTCTTTGGGCTGCTGCTGCTGCTGTCGCTCGTGTTCTACGGGCTCTCAGTGCTTGTTTCGCATGCGGCCGTAATATCACCGTTGCTCGGCCAGTTCACGCTCTCTCATTACGAGATTGAGGCTGGGTCGCTGTGAGTGCTCAGGGCCTTATCCCGCTTGTGCAAGATGGAGGGAAGGGAAGCGGCGAGGAGAGAGGAGCGAGCCAGGCGTGGGCCCTTCCCGCCCCCCTGCATCCTTTGTTGCTGGTGTCCCATCTAATGAACCACGACCACCGTTCGACATCCACTCATCGCCAGCCACAGGCTCCTCCGTTTTGCTCCCCTGTACGTTTCTAATTTGCTCTCCCGCTGCGGGGAGCCGGAACCAGGCGGGTTCCACCAGAGGGCGGCCATGCCACGTCCGTGCGACGCTGCATGCTTGCCTTTCTGTCTGCCTGTTCCCTTCTCTCTCTGATTCGTATATGCAGTCGTGTCACAACGGCCGCTACATAGCTCCTAATTACACAGCCCTTACACAGTCCCCCTTCTATCGTACGCCCTGTTTAGGCCTGTCTAATGGGGGTGTAATTGTTCCCTCTACATACGCACCTCTACACCAGCACAGATCGAGAATATTTCCCGCATGTGGCACAAGGCCTCTGCTGCCCCCTCGACGCCGGTCTGCCTGTGCTGCCCTGTTTCAGGGTGGGGGAGGAGGAGTGTGTTACAGGGCGGGCATCCCCTGTCGGGCAGGCCTCGGCGAGCAGAACTCCGAGAGGCGGCAGCAGCGTGGTGGGTTAGGAAGCCGCGTGTGAGTCTGCTGGCTTTCTGGCTGTCTTTTTTAGCTTTTTTATTTTTCCGTGGCTCCCTCCCCCACTTTGTCGAGAAGCCTCGACGCGGAATCAAAAAAACTTCCTAGTTGGTCGACGTCAATGCTGCCACCCCCTGCCCATGCGGCCGCAACGCAGCTGTGTCTGAGGCAGCCCGCGCACAGCTACAGCCACAGCGCCACAGCCACAGCCTCAGCCGCAGCCGCAGTGCGCGGGAGTTTCAGCTGAGCAGCCCCGAGCAGCGCCTCTTCCCTCTCTGCAGAATGCCAGCTTGCTGCTTTCGGACAGCTGAATGGCCTGAGACTCGTGAACAGTGCTTCCGCCAGGTTCGTGAACCCAAGCCGGTGTGCTGAGACAGAGCAGCGCAGCCAGAAACAGGCAAACGTAAAGACGTCTGCTGGCAGAGCTACGAGTCAGCTTTTCACCGCCCTCCGAGGCAGCTCTCACCGCGTGCAGATCACTATAAAAGGGACCGCCCATCCCCACTCCCTAGCTCCTCCTCTCCCACCTGTTCACTTCAGGTCAGCAGCACAGCAACACAGCCTTTCGCTCGCAGCCAAACTACAACACCGCCACGAAAACAAGAAAAATGAAGTCCACCTCCAACACCTCCACCCAAAAGACCGAGACCGAGCAGGACTCTGCCGACCACTCGCTCTATGAGTCCATCTGCGGCCAGTTCTACTACAGCGGCTGCACAATCGCATAAGCAGACTCCTCCTGCAGCTGCTTACGAAATGTGTCTCTGCGGTCGTTGAACGACGCAGCAAGAGCTTCACCCCAGTCGTCGTCTGACGGCAGCGCAGCTTTCCTCGCTACTGCAGCTCACTTCCTCCCCACGTCTGGCAGCGGCCACCGGCGTCCCCTCGATGCTTTGCTTCTATGAACGTTCAGGCAGCACATTTCTGCTACCCTTTTTTACTTCTCTATACCCGAATATACTTCTTTGACGCGTTGATACAACGATAACAGTAGCATTTCATCCTTCCTCCTGCTCCCTTATTCTAAAAACCACACGGACATTGTGGAGAAACTCAAGACTTAATAAATGCGGAAAACTAAATAAAACAACGTGCATGCTATATTCCCCCCCCCGCCCCCCTTGCGCGTGTCAAATCAGACAGGCAGATAAAAAAAACCAAAATATTCATAGCGACGCGTCGATTAGCGTCTATTTTATTCGCAATGGTGTACGGATGTGAATGAATTTCCAGAAAAGAGAGAGTGAGAGAGTTCTTTAGTTCTTTATTTCCCCTTCCCCCTATCTATCCATAAGAAAAAGACTAGAGAGGGGCACCGGCACGGTGATCAGAGGCCAACGAACAGCTCCCAGCAAGGCGCGCGCGCGTTGTAGCATGATCCGCGAGCGAGGCAAGAGGCTTCATCAGAGCAACAGGCTCAAGTTCACCGCGTCAACCACAAATGTCGTGCCAATATACCAGCTCATCTCTTCGATCGCAGCCTTTGGGAAAAACAGTCTGCTGAACCTCACGAGTGAAGGGCTCTGCTTCAGTGTCATCGATAACAACATATGCAAGGTGACTGCCACGCTCAATAAGAGGCTATTCAACAGTTACCAGTTTGACCCGGCAGGGGGCGAGGACGGGCTTGGTGAGGACGAAGGACCACGTTCCCTCGCTTTGAGCCTGGACCTCAGTTCCCTCATAGAAACCATTAATATACACATTCCCAACGAGAAGGACGCAAGCGACGCGAAGATGAAGTGTATACTCAGCTACCAGGAGGAAGGGTGTCCGTTTATTTTGACATTTGAAGATGACTTTGTGATTGAGCGGTGCGAACTGCTCACTATCCACCTTGATCCCGCCGAAGCGGAACAGATGTCCCAGAGGAGCCGCGGGCTCGTTTCTAGCCAAAACGCGTACGACGACGGCTACACAGATCTGCTGTGCGACAACTCGATGTTTCAGCTTGACCCATCGCAGCTAGTATTTCAGATGGTTCTGAAAGCGTCCAGCCTGTACGACGTATTGAAGGACATGAAGGAGCTCAATACAGAGGAACTCATCATTTTCTGCTCCAAGAAAGGAGGACGGCTGCCGCCAGTCGTGTTTTTGTCCAAGTCCGACGATGAAGGGATAGGATACTCCAAGTTTATTTTGCCTCCTGGGAAATCATTTCTGAAGGAGATGGAGGTGTATGGGCTTTCAGAGGTCTCGGGAGAGATGGTGCCATCCTTGGCAAGCGTCTCGTCTTTCTACAACTTTGCATATTTTTCCAAGTTCATCAGGCCAATCCGGCTGTCGCGCCTCGTGAAAATCAGAAAGGATCTAAGCGGGCTGACAAGCATCAGCTTGCTAGTTGGCGGTGCTTCCAACGGAGGCAGCTATGGACAGGACGGGAAAAACGTCTACCATGGCACGAGCATTGAGTTTGTGACGCTGGAGACAGTGGAGCTGACGCCGCCAATGCAGACACAGCAGCGCGAGGCGCTGTCCCACGGATACGACAACACATTTATCGAAAAAATGATCAGCGATGAAGACCGGATACACAGCCAGCCACTGGCGAGTGCGACGCGACCCGACGATGCGGGCATTGACGTGACTGCTGAGCTCGCTGCCTCGATGTTGGGGTACCGGCCGACTCCGGGGCCCGAGGGGGCTTTAGGTGGCCCAAGGCAACACAAACAGAAGAGGTCGAAGCAGCAGACTGTGGGCGGAGCAATTGAGATTCCTCTGTTTCTGTGAGGCTACCGGCTGGGTGTATATTTTGAATCTACAATGCTGGTGCCCAAGGGCAGGGGGTACTACAACCGGCCTTGACACTGTCAGCGTCTGATAACCGAAGAGTCGACTGGTTCTGTCTCATGCGGTTTTTGCTACTTGCTTACCACATACCCGAATCGGGTCTACCAAGAGAGGGACGCATGCCAAGGCGTCACGTGACCAGATTTATTTCTTCTTTTGGTCTGATATGTAGAGGGGTTTCGGTTTTCGCTTGTGACACACTTTTTTTTTTGAAGAGCGGAATTGCGAGCGAGCGAGAGAGAGAGATGGAGAGTTGCAGTGACGTCAGAGAAGACGGTTTGAAGCATGCACATACACGCGCGGCAAGCTGTGGCTAACTGCGACGAAGCCGGGTGAAGAGAACAGAGACCTGCTATAGAGCTCTCTGCTTTGCTTTGGAGCTGGGCCCGTGAGGAACGAACCGGTACGTGGACGAGAGACGTAGCGGGCGACTGGGGAGCCCGGGAGATAATAAGTGACGCGTGGAAGCGGCCTCAGGACGGCGATGACGGTGACACAGGCGACGCTAGAGGCCAGCGAGCTGATTAACTGGACGATCTTCCAGGAGCTGCTTCTGATGGACGAGGACGAGGAAGGGTTTGCGCTGTCGCTTGTGCAGACGTTTGTGGAGCAGGCGAGCGGCATATTTGAGGAGATCTCGCAGCTGCTGTCGGTGGCGGAGCCCAGCGAGGAGGACCTGAAGAAGCTGTCGTCGCGGGGCCACTACCTGAAGGGGTCTGCTGCTGCGCTGGGCCTGAAGAAGGTGGAGCAGCAGTGCGAGCGGATCCAGAACTACGGCAAGAAGATCAACTTTGACGACTTCCCGCTCGCGGCGGGTGCCACGTCGATTGCGGACTGGGTGGCCTGCATCCACTCGGCGTACTCGAGGGTGCTCGAGTACTACGATGAGAGCAAGAAGCTGCTGGGGGAGTTTTTCAGTTCAGAGCTATAATTTAAAAGAGATGGTAATGCTTCTACGTATAGAAAGGGCCTCTTCGTCTTCTTCTTCTTCTTCTTCTTCTTCCTAGTGCTGGTCTAGTTTTCCTCGGTAGTGCCGTGCGCTCGCACGTTGTTTTCCACCAGCGCGTACGTGAGAATGGCGGCGAACGCCATGATGCCGCAAGTGACGGCAATGGTGTTGAGCTGCGTGTCCGAGATCATCTTCGCGTGTCTGCCCCGCCTGCCTCGCCTGCCTCGCCTCCCCAGCGTGCCCAGGGGCTC
This sequence comes from Ogataea maris, assembly GCA_030557505.1. Classification (NCBI taxonomy): domain Eukaryota; kingdom Fungi; phylum Ascomycota; class Pichiomycetes; order Pichiales; family Pichiaceae; genus Ogataea; species Ogataea maris. The sequence continues at coordinate 265,870 of JAKTPG010000001.1, forward strand.
TTCGGTAGGTTACTCAATGTATGGCGAGGGATGGGGGGGGGGCAGAAAAAGTTAACACGCACGTTCTCCTGCTCTCCTGCCCCGCTGCTTCTGTGCGCGTGCACGGGTGTTTTATAGGCGTTGGGTCTTTCTCTTCCAGTTACCCGGCCTGCAGGGAGCTGTGCTGGAGTTAGGCCTTGTCCCGTCTTACTGACTCTGCCCTGGAGCAGGCGCTGACTTGGCGCAACCAGGGGCCGGGGGGGGAGAAGCGCGGGGTGTGGAGTGGGCGGGCGCGCGGGATGTTTTTCCTTACTGGGGGAGAGAGGGGAAAGAGGAGAGGCTCTCGCGATGAGTATAAATACCCGGCAAGCGTAGCGGGATCACACACGGAGGCACCAGGGAAGCAGACGCAGGGAGGCGGAATTGAGACCTCTGCCATCACTGCCAACACATACACACGTCTACGCTCGCGCTCACGCCATGTCCGCTGCCAGAAAACTGACCTTCATCCCCGGCCCCGTCGAGTTCAGCGACGCCGTGCTCTCGGCGATGTCGACCCCTTCGCAGTCGCACAGCTCGCCAGAGTTTGTCGCCGTCTTCGCCGAGGCGCTCAAGAACACCAGACGGCTGTTCAAGTCGACGGACCCGGCCGCCCAGGGCTTCGTCATCTCCGGATCGGGCACGCTCGGCTGGGAGATTGCAGGCGCAAACTTGCTCGAGCGCTCAGAGAGGGCCCTCGTGGTGTCGACCGGCTTCTTCTCTGAGAGATTCCAGGAGGCGCTCCAGGTGTACTGCGACTCGGTCGACATCGTCGAGGCCGCCAGCTTTGGCGACGCCGTTGAGCTCGCCGCCGTGGAGGCCGCCCTCCAGACCGCAAAGGACAGCGGCAGCCCATACAGCATGATCACCATCACCCAGACAGACACCTCCTCGGGCGTGCTCTCAGACGTGCACGCCATCGCGCAGGCCGTGAAAAAGATCTCGCCCCAGACACTCATCGTCGTGGACGCCGTGTGTGCCACCGCCTGCGAGCAGCTCGAGTTCGACTCCTGGGGAATCGACTACGCCCTCACGGGTTCCCAGAAGGCCGTCGGCGTCCCAGCAGGCCTCTCCATCTCGTTCGCCTCAGCAAGAGCCCTGCAGAAGGCCGCAGCCAAGACCAAGCCAGTCTCCTACTATGCCTCCCTCAAGAAATGGCTCCCAATCATGCAGGCCTACGAGACTGCCTCGGGACTCTACTTTGCCACCCCGGCCGTCCAGCTTGTGCACGCCTACAACGTTGCACTTAAAGAGATTCTAGCCACCTCTTTGGACGACAGAATCAAGGCACACGAGGCCGCCTCAGACGCTTTCAAGAACAAGCTCGAGTCCATTGGCCTGAAGCTTGTCCCTACCTCGCGAGAGGTCGCCGCCCACGGTCTCTCGGTGGTGTACTACCCAGACGGCATCGACGGCACAACTTTCCTCGGCAAGGTGAGGGATTACGGCTACACTCTGGCCACAGGAATTTACAAAGATTACAAGACCAAGTATTTCCGGATCGGCCACATGGGCGTGAGCGCTGTAGGAGAAAGAAAGCAGGAGCTCAATGGCTGTTTCGACGCCATCAAGAATGCACTATCCGATTTGGGCTACCAGTCTCGTCTTTAAGTACTAGCTACGTTCGTTAACCAAACAAAAAAAAATACAAGAACCAACCTAAAGAGTGTTTCTTCGGAACTGGATTATATAATTCACGTAATACATCGGTCATAACAGCGTGGTACCATCCAAATTGACTTATAGGACCTAGACCGAAAGAGGGAACTGTCCTGCCCAGGCAGCGATATCTTCCTTCAAAGCGTCAAGCTCAGGAGAACCTTCAGCGATCTTCTTCTTGAAGTCCTTGAGCTTGTTGGCTTCAATAGGAAGAGAGCTCTGGATCTGCTTCGCGATCTGAATGGCGCTGTCAATGTAGCGCACAATCTTGGTGAAGTCCTCTTCCGAGGCACCTCTGGTGGTCATGGCCGGTGCGCCAATTCTCACACCTCCAGGCACCAGGGCAGACTTGTCGCCTGGGATGGAATTTTTGTTGAGTGCAATGTTGATTTTTTCACAGACTGTCTCAATTCTGGCACCGTCAATGCCCTTGTCTCTCAGGCTGACTAGTACCATGTGGGAGTCAGTTCCGTTGGAGACAAGCTTGTATCCGAGCTTTGTAAACTCGTTTTCGAGGGCTTTGGCGTTCTTGAGAACCTGCTCTTGGTACTCTCTGAACTCTGGAGTCGCAGCCTGCTTCAGAGCAGTAGCCAGAGCAGCAATCGTGTGGTTGTGTGGACCTCCTTGGTGACCTGGGAAAACGGAGAAGTTGATTGGGTTCTCTAGGTCATAGTACACCTCCTTTCCGGTTTTTGGATTGACAGATCTGACACCTTTTCTGAAGAAAATCATGGCTCCACGAGGTCCTCTCAGCGACTTGTGGGTGGTGGTTGTCACAATGTCCGCATACTGGAAAGGAGAAGGAATCACACCTGCAGCGATAAGACCGGAAATGTGGGCCATATCCACAACGAGGTACGCACCAACCTTGTCGGCGATCTCTCTCATTCTCTTGTAGTCGATCAGTCTGCAGTAGGCAGAGGTACCGGCGACCAGCACCTTTGGTCTGAAGAGAACGGCCGTCTTTTCCAACATGTCATAGTCGATGATGCCGGTCTCGAGGTTGACTCTGTACGGCATGGTCTCGAAATAGGTTGAGACAGCAGAGATCTTTCTGGTGTCAGTCTGGTATCCGTGCGACAAGTGTCCACCGTGTGGCAGATCGAGACCCATCAATCTATCGTGTGGCTTCATGATAGCCTGGTAGACCTGCAGGTTGGCAGGGGAACCTGAGAGAGTCTGCACGTTGACGCCCCATTTTTCAGGGTCCAGATGGAAGGCCTTCAGGGCCCTCGCCTGACAGAGCAGCTCCATTCTGTCAATGTGCTCGTTACCACCATAGTATCTGGCGCCTGGGTAGCCTTCCGAGTACTTGTTGGACATTGGAGTTCCGAGGGCATCGAAAACAGACGTGGAGGTGAAGTTCTCGGACGCGATCAGCACGATCGAGTGCCTCTGTCTGTCAATCTCGTCCTGGATGATTGAAAACACCTCTGGGTCGGTGTCCTTCAGGTGGCCTTCGACCATATGCTTGTGTGTCTCTGAAAGGGCGTAGTGGGACATTGTGGACTATGTGTTCTCGATGATGGGTGGATGAACAGCGTAAGAGACCAGTCGAAAGAACGCACTCTCACTGGAAGCTCCGATATTTACATACACACACACATATATATATAGTTTATATGGCACTGATTGATTTGCCTAAAAAAGTTTTTCTATCTCATTAATTGGCATCATCCAGAGTCACCAACAGAGACACCCGTACACAGGCCATCGCTTATGTCAGCTGGAAGGACACAAAAAACTACGCAAAAAAGCGACGACCGACGCGGGTCGGCGCTGGGGCGGACTTTCTACCTGGAGCACCCCTGGTCGATAGAGCCCATGCCAGGCCAGGCCTGGCATGGGCTAGCAAGCCGGTCAGTATTCAGTTCAACGGTTACATTAGAACAGATATATGTAAAGTATAGAAGACAGAGAGCCAAAACCGGGTCCCGACCGCAGGTTGATTAACGGTAAGACTTCTGGAATCTGGCTCTGGCACCACGACCACCAAACTTCTTTGGCTCCATTCTTCTGGCGTCGGCAATGAGCAAGGTTCTGTCGTAAGAGGTGAAGATCTTCTTGAGCTCGTTCTTGGAAGACTCGTCCACGTATTTAGCAGTGTAAGCAATCAGACCCTTGGCGATGGCCTGTCTGATGGCGTAGACCTGGGAGACGTGACCACCACCGGTGACTTTGATTCTAATGTCAAGGCCGGCAAATTTGTCGAGGCCAACAAGGAGCAGTGGCTCGTAAACTTTGTGTCTGAGGATTTCTGGCTGGACGAGGGTGATTGGGGTACCGTTCACCTTGATGAGGCCCTTACCGTTCTTGACGTGAGCCACAGCGGTAGCGTTTTTCTTCTTTCCGAAGGTCTAGCGTACGTTGGGTGTTAGTTGCGGGTACGGCGAGACAGGGTGGGGGCGGGAATGCGGGAGGAGTATGGCTGACTTACCTGAACAGACTGAACTTTATTCTCGGTGGACATGATTGTGACGGTTTGTTCTGTGTCGCAAAAGCTGTGTCTTGTGCTGCTCTACAGTTCGTGAAACCTCTCTCTATCTAGCAGAGTTGGTCAAAAATGAAAGCTTTTTTCGCTTTTCCTCCTCCACCAGCTGCGAGTGCGTTTTTGGTATTAAAAATTTTCCACGCAGCCTTGGGGGGGGGAGGGGGAAAAACAACACACCTGTACACCACCACATACACACAGAGCAGCACATTTCAGTTCATACTAACCCCACTGCGGGGGGCTCTCCCGTCTTTTCCCCCCTGTTCGCGCCTGCCTAATCGGGCGGTCGTGCGCCGGCGGAGTTGTGACTGCGGTTTTCTCGTTCGGGTGCGTTTTGGTGCACGGGTGCTTTTTGTTAAAAGGCGCGGGGAGAAAAAATCTTTCACCTTTGCGCTTTAGAGGAGAGGGAGAAGAGAGAGGGAGAGAAAAAAAAAGTTTGGTTTGTTGAAAATCTTCAAGCGCAGACACACACATACCTGCTTTCTCTCTCTTTGACCAAAGAGACCACCTCCGTCAAGCATCGATTGCGAGAGCTCTTTAACCAGAGGAAAGGTACACAGCAATGGCCATCTCCAAGAACCTCCCAATCCTCAAAAACCACTTCAGAAAGCACTGGCAGGAGAGAGTCAGGGTACACCTTGACCAGGCTGGCAAGAAGGCTTCCAGAAGACTCGCAAGAGCCAAGAAGTCTGCCCAGATCGCCCCAAAGCCTCTGGACTCCCTGAGACCTGTCGTCAGATGTCCAACCATAAAGTACAACAGAAAAGTCAGATCCGGAAAGGGCTTCTCCCTCGCCGAGCTCAAGGCTGCCAAGATCACTCCAAAGTACGCCAGAACTATTGGAATCTCTGTGGACCACAGAAGAGTCAACAGAACCATCGAGACCTTTGAGGTGAACGTCGCCAGACTCCAGCAGTACAAGGACTCCCTGATCATCTTTGACAAGTCCACCAAGCCTTCCGGTGAGCAGGTGTCCGTTGCTGCTACCTTCCCTGTTGTGCAGCCTGCCACCGAGACCGCCTCCAGAGCCGTTGTTGTCCCAGACCAGACTGCCTACAGAACCTTGAGATTAGCCAGATCCGACAAGAAGTACAAGGGTATCAGAGAAAAGAGAGCCCAGGACAAGGCCGCTGCTGAGGCTGAGAAGAAGAAATAAGCAGCAGCATGCTCTTACATATCTTAATACATCTGTCTGTTTGAAAAGTTTTACCATGCTACTAGCAGTAATCGTAGCAGCAGTAGTAGCATCAGTAGTGGGGAATGAGTAGTAGTATTGCTTTTATATTAACCTCTGTATATAACGGTGGGGTACCTAGTCAAACAAACCGAAACCCATGTCGTCGTCCTCTTCCTCCTCGGCTTCTGGCTCTGGCTCCTCGGCGGCAGCCTCCTCCACAGCGCCGGCAACAGCACCAGCAGCAGCAGGACCAGCAGCAGCAGCAGGACCAGCAGAGAAGTTCAGCAAGAGCTTGGACAGATCTTGGCCGTTGAGAGCCTTGGCGAACAAGTTGGCCCAGATGCTGTCGATCTCAATGCTGGCACCAGTGGTGAGCTTCAAGAGGTTCTCAGGGCTGATCTCGAGGTCTGAGTCAGACAGAATCAGAGCAGCGTAGGAAAGGGCAGACTCGGTAGACATCTTTCAACGTGGAATAATCACTTTTAAGCGTTAATTGCAGACTATTTCCTTGGTCTTTTCGAACACTCTCTAACAGCGTATATCACTTTGATACTCCAGCTCTCTCTCTCTTCACTTCTCTTGAACTTTTTTTTTGAACTCGAATTCGCAGATGTGGAAAATTTTCATAGTAACACGTGTCACGTGATATAGAAAATCGTCAAACCCTGAAAAGCGTGAAAACAATCACGTGACATACAAAACAGCTTCATACATAAATATGTAAGACTTTGGAGTTTACTCATAGAATCTATCTACACCAGCAAGGCCGCAAGAGGCAGGATCCTCGCTAGCAAGCTTCTTGCCGCACCTTTAGCGGCTCCGTCTTCCGCAATGGAAACAGTGAGTGTCGATTGCACCACTGAGGAGCTGGATGCTTGGGCAGCAAAACTGCTTGTAAGAGAGCCCGAATGTCTTCCTGTAGCAGAAGAGACTGTTGAAGAAACAGACGTGGGAGCAACTGGTGAGGAAGATGCGCTCTTGAAGCAGGAGCTCGCTAGCGTGCTCTTGGAAACCAGGCCTGGCAGTTTGACATGAAACACGAGTGCCTGGTTGTCAAGATTGTAGCCTGATTCGTCGGCGTAAGGATATGTGCCGAAGCCCATAAAGCCCTTTTGTGTAATAAAGTCATTGTCTGAAGTTGCCAACAGGTAGTACTCGTCCGTGGTGCACTCGACAGGTACTAAAGTCAGGCCTTCCCACTTCTCGTTGAGAAGCATTGGGTCATCGTTTCCACCATTGTGGAGACCAAACTTCATCAGCTCCGTATTGTTATTAAAGTTGAGGAATGAGTAATGAGTTGCCAATGTAATGCCTTCCACGAGTACACCCTTTTTGGAGGCAATTTGATCACCCTTACCGTCGTATTTTCCCATGACATTGGTAGCATTTTCAATTGAGTACAAATCAGCGTGTCTGTAGAGTGACTCAGTTTCGGAGAAAGTTCGCCCGCGGTTGCTATCCCTAGCCAAAACAAGGAAGATATTGTCCGAAACGTAAAGCAACTCTGATTGAGCTGCGGTTCTAGGATTTTTACCCTCATCTTCACTCGGGTCATCGTAGGTTGGTAGCTTTAGGACGTACTCTCCAGTTAACTGTGGAGCGCCAAAACCTATGTCATATTTCACCATTCTAATGTAGGAGTTGTAATACTTCTTTGCTCCCCCTTCCTGCATTGCAGCGGACTGGAGAAGTGCATACAGCGTTTTCCCATCCGGTGATATGGTGCCGCCTTCAAATCCCTGGTTGTCAGCTCGTCCGCTGTTGGGGTCAGAAACGTCGTAGTCTTCCCATATAGGCGGAGAATCTGCAGAGAAGGAAAGCTTTCCATCCCTGTACGGCAGAATTGCGTTTGGGGGGGAAATATATTCCACCAGCAGACCAGTCGAGTCAAATTTATACATCCCAGGGCCATACTCGTCGGTGATCCAAAATCCCTCTGCAATGTCACCTTCGACCAAAGCCAGCGCTTCCGCGTCAAGACAAATTCGGGTTGTGGAGCCTGAAGAGTTCAAGTGTCTGCCAAACCCATCACCTTCAAAAGTCGAGGCCGGCAGTATCTGCCCATTGTGGACAACTGTGGTATTACAGTCAAGGCCAGTCATATAGTTCCCATCGAAGTCTTTGAGGAGTATGGTATCTTGGTAGTCCCAGAGCAGGTTTTGGCTGTCTGCGGATTCCTTAGGAGTAAAAGAGGCTTTGTACTTGTGGATTCTGGGGACAAAGTTTAATGTGCCATTGGTGTTCCAGCCTCTGTCTGGAAGATTGTATGTCACAAACGAGTACACCCCATTTTCAACCGTGACAGAGTCTTTTTGAAGAGATACCGAGGACCCAAATGAGATTGTATCTCCGTACTTGTCTGTGGCGTTTCCGGCCACGAAGCCGTAACCTTTCAGGCCGTAGTTTACATACTGCTCTCCCTCGACATTGGCACAGTTGGCCGCTGCCACTAATGGAGCTGCTAACAGGAACAAGCTAAGAGAGAAACCAAACTTTTTCATGGCTCTTTGCATACCGATGCAATTGGCACAATACGGGATGTCCACTCTCGCACGGACTTCAAGGACCCCTGACTTTATGGGGTGTTCTGCCCTTTTATAGCCCGCTATAAGCTCTGAGGGCCAATGAGTAGAGCCGGGCCGTATGCGTGCTTGTTTGTGCCCTGTTATTGCGGGCTTCTCCATATATTCTTCCTCGTCTCGGCTCCCAGATAAAAGCTCCAAGGCTGCCTAAAGTGTCCAAGGCATGCAAATCTTGCATGCAGATACAACGCAAATCTTGCATAATACTCTATTGTACTTATTTTTCTCACATATATAAGAATCCACGTGGAGATGGATTACTTGCAGCAGGAGGGCCCTCTCTTTGCCAGCTTCTCCGACATGGAAGGCCGCACGTGGCTGAGCGGTAGGCCAGCTAGACACAGAGAAGGAGAGGGAAGTGGTAAGCTAAAGCTCGAGCACACTCATGCTGCGGCTCTGCTTCACACACACCCAGGTCGATGCGTACATATTGATTCGGTCAATCGCCTTGCCAGGCTCGCGAACAGCGGCTGGATAGCAGAAAAAGCCCTGCTTCTCAAAGTTTGCAATGTACCAGGGATGAGGCGAGGCCGACCTCAGCAGTACACGCCCGCCCAGTGAAAGTGCGCGGTGCAGAGCAACAATCTCTTCTTCAGCATCCCGGCCGCCGGCGTCAAACCAGTCCATATGGTCCATCAGCACTGCAGCCGTGAGCGAATTGGCCGCAAGCCTTTCAAACACATCCTTCAGGTAGTCGGTGTGCAGCCGGATGCGGTCAAGCGGGGACTGTTTGCCAGAAAACCGTCTGTGTGTCGCTTCCTTCAAGTAGTCTGGGCAGTTGGTCTCGGTGTATCTCCCTTTCAGGGTCAGGTAGTAAAAGTAATTGTCTTCAGCAATAGTGGAGCGGCTTATAACAGGGTCTAAAGTGTCTGTTATGTACTTTATAATAGACGGACCCATCATGGAAGCCTGATTTGCTGGAACTCCTAATGCCTTCCAAAGGAAAATTGGGTTCCCTATGAGCATCCGGGCTACAATAGGATTCAGCAATGTTGGCTTGATTCTGTGGTTCCAGATTTTTGTCTGCTCCTCAATGCTTTTTACACGACAGAGCTCGTCCACGTCGTCGCTCACGCCGCAAATTTTGAATAGACACCGAGCCATTTTAAGAGCCCACTTAGAAAACCCAGTGTTATAGAGTCCTCCTCCTTGCAGCGAAAACGTCTCCTCTCCATTCTTGAACCAGAATTGAAAGGCATTTGAAGACATATGAGGGGCAAGCTTTGTTTCAAGCAGCTCCTTGAAATCATCTATTTTGCCCACTCCAAACATTTTCCACACTTCCTCTCGCTTTAAGCACCTGAAGGCTGCCAGCTTCAATTCCATTAAGTGGCCTTGGCAAGGATTCAAGTCAACTCCATGTATTTTCCTTGGAGGATCTGGCAAGGCGGCATAAGCTAAAATATTGTCTCCGGCAGAAGTAATGGCAAGCACAGTGTCTTTTGAAGATAGTTTCAATATTTCAACATCTTCCCGTGGATCCTCCCAAGTGAACGAATAGATGAATTGGTCATCAAATTGTTGGTACTGGTGTCTGAGCTCATTGTAGTAGACTCTATATGTTTCCCGCTGGTAGTATATAGAGGGATATGGTAAATGCCTATTTGAATTCTGCATGGCAGCCTCGTGTCCTTTGCTTATTGGTTTCTCCCAGGAAGCGGAGTGTTGGGGTGCTAAATATGGCGACTCGGTGGCTAGGTCATTAATGCGTTCCAGTAATGCTGGAGATCTGTCTTTATCGCACCCAACCCAGATGTAATATGGTATCTTCCCCAATTTGTGGTTTGATAAATTTAGAGATTTCACAGTGCCAAATCTATGCTCGAGATAGTCTCTTCTGCTCGGATCTAAGAATACCCGATCTACCTCAAACCATATCCTCCAAAAGGTTCTCAGAGCCCAGGTGACATGTCTATTCCGTGTTCCGCCAAGAGTATTCACCCGGCCCACAGATGTTGTTTGTGACTGGACTCCAAAATCAACACAAGATATAAGACCTTTCTTATCTAAAAGTGGCACTACATGATCGACTGCAGAATGAAATGCCGGTATCATAGAAAGGGAATATGAGAAAGTAACCAAGTCCGCAGATTCTTGAGGGATACTGAAATTGCAAGCATCGCCCAAAATGCAATGCACGTTTGTCCACCCTCTTTGCTTAAAGCGATCTTCTGCCACTCGTAGGAGTGACGGAGAAAGGTCAACAATATAGATGGCTTCAAAAGAAGCAAGCGATAAAACGGAGTTCATCTTTTCAACATTGTGTCCAGTTCCGCCCCCGATGTCTATCCAGATGAGACCCGAGCGCTTTTCTAAATGGGCAACGGTAATTTTGAGACAAGTCTCTCTTCCTCTCAAAAGGCTTGCTCTTGTTGAATCATATATTTTCGCCTGTGCCTTGTAAAAGGACTCAAGAGCGTGCTGCTGTGGGGGGCCTTCTTGTATGTTAATCGAAGAAAACGGCTTTATAAAGCAGTTCCAGGCAAACCTAGCAAGCTTGCCGCTATTTTCGCTGTAGATTAGCGAATATATCACCGTCGCTAGGCCTGCCAGAAATAGGCAGTTCGCGTACTGTTCCTTCAGAGAATGTAGTATAATACTTAACACCATTGGCCCTCCAGAGGTTCTGCTGTCTTTTTTTGCACTCTCAACTATATCGCTGTGTGCTGATGGTTCGTAGTGACACTAAAAAGGACGGAGCAGCTCCTCCTTTTTGAGCCCCACCCCAGCGACTTGTTTTAAATACCCACAATTTTCAGGCCCGTGGTGGATCACCCAGCTCATGTGATAAGCCACATGGGCCGTTTACCTGAAGAATGCATCTCAAGTTTTGCCAAGGCCATTCAATTGTGCTGGGGGAAGTGAACGAGCACAACGCGAGAACGTGGGCTGTATTAATGACCCACGAGGCTTTCACGTGTATTGTATCACGTGCCTTAGAAAAAAGTAAAAAGAACTTTGCCATTTTTTACTAAGCGGAAAAGAGCTCCCGGCTGTAACAGATACTGGCAGGCAGGAACGTTGCTTTAATGTTCCGAAAAAGGGAGCCACAAGGGCTGAAAGGCTTGAGCAGCCCATTCATGAGAAACTGTGGTGGAAAGACGGAAGCGGTCTGCTTAATGTTGCCGGTCAATGTAAAATAACCCGCCCCCGACCCGTCACTGGAGAGGTGGGCACGGCACTTGCTTATCTCTGCAAAGGCTTTCCATTCTGGGAAGGTGAATTTTCTTGGTAATTCTGAGCGAGGCATTGGAGCATTTATATATCATGTCGAGACGGTCACCGTTCCCCATCTTTCGTGTGTTGCTGGTGCGCCTGACCCCACAACAGTCCTGCAAATCCGGCCGATGTCATCTCAAACGTCTGTCAAGACCATTTATGGCCTGCCAAAGCCCAAGGCCGCCTATTTCTCGACAAACAAGGACTCGCCGCTATTCGCGGACAGAGACCTTTACAATGCGATCGCTGGCAGCGCAGATGCCGGAAAGCGGGAACTGGTCCACAGCCTAGTTGTTGCCCCACGCTCGGGTGAGGCGTGGAAAGTGCCGAAGGGCCACGTATGCAGAATCGTTGCAGTAGAGGGACCACAGGTTGGCGACCTCAACATCTGGTCGCTACACAACCCTAGAGAAAGATTTTGGGCCTCGAGAACGAGACAGCTGCACTCTGCACACGTCTCTGTCTACGACAGACTGTGGTCAAACCTTCCATTCCTTAGACCACTCGCCACAATCACTGCTGATTCCCTGAAGGACAGAGGTCAGGACGAGTGGGGCGGGCGTCTGCACGATCTGCTAGGAACGAGGTGCGACCCTTACGTAGACAAGTTGCTGTCTGGAGAGGATAACGACTTCCACTGCCACTCAAACCTAACCAGAGCTATTATGCCTTACCACTTGACTGAGTACGATGTACACGATGTGCTGAACGTGTTTCAGCTGACGGGACTCAATGAACACGATCAGTACTTTATGGAGACATGTCCAGCGAAAAAGGGCGACTACTTTGAATTCTTTGCAGAGACTGATCTCCTCTGTGCGCTTTCTGCGTGCCCAGGTGGTGACTTGTCGATGTGGGACTGGGGTGAAGGCGACGCCGATACCAACGTCGACATGACTTCATGCTGCAGACCGCTTGGTGTTGAGGTGTATAAGATTACCGATGACAGCATCTTGGAGAACTGGAAAGAGCCAGAGCATGTCAACTACACAGGTCTCCATGGTCTAAAGATGCCAACTGCGGGCCTGTGAATGGCCGAGTCCTAAGTGATGAATGTGGCACACACAGCCGCTCCCTAGATATATATATATACATACACATCTCCATATATTGGCCTCGTCTAGATATGTAATTCAGTGCTCAAAGTTTTTGAAAATAAAAACTTCGAGACATATATTAAACCAGACTGTCTTCTGTAAAAAAGCATCCCTATAACAGGCTCAGACAGCGCACTCCACTGCTGATACCAAACCATGATAGTCAAACCGGGGCTGTTGTGGAGTCGCTCGTCCGGTATGTCGTTCCTGAGGCCGGCGAGGACTCCTGTTGGTCGGCTATTGCTGACGAATTTAGGGCTCACAAGATCACTTTCTACTTTCCCCCAGATGCGGCCACAGCCGCAACTCGGTAAAGGGCTAAGGCTCTACATGCCCCATGCTCAGAACAGAGGAGCAGCGTTCTGGAAAGTGGGCACGAATCTCAGGCTGTTGCGGCGAATAGTGAAAGACTCGGGGGGTAGCCAGCTAAGATTGCGAGTGATTCTTTTCATAGGGGTATACCTAGTGCTCAACTTCCTTTTCAATATTATGATGGCTATCCTGACCAACGTGTACCTAGAAGGACTGCAACCTGTTTCTTGGAGCTTTGGATTCTGGGCCAACAGCGAATTCAAAAACGGGGTGGCTAATGAACTCATCAAAAACAGTCACAAAACAGCCAACAAGTACTATCTGTCGTGCATCAACTCGCTTGCAAAACAGAACGGACTCCAAGAAAACAAAGAGCGTAGAGATTACCCCGTCATACTGACAACTAAGGAGCTGGACAAATGGGTGTACGAGAGAAAGGACTCGCAGTATGTTTCAAGCTACTGTGACCTGTTGCTGCGGTACGCGATGACTCTCTCAGATGCTGACGGAAGCCAGGTGCGTTTGTTTCTCGCAGAGGCCTTGGGCTTGATCAAGCATTACGAGAAGCATGCCGGCATAGAAATAGGCTCTTATGCTTTAAAAAGTAAGGCGATGACTGTATACGCCGACATTCTCAAAAACGAACAGAAACCTTTCCAGGAGGTTGAGAGCATGCTGCTGGACGCTGCCTCGCTTGTGGAAAGAGCCGAATACAAAAACCTGGAGACAGTTAAGGACCCGATTATTGTGCCAGAGGGAGAGACTTGCAGCAACAGCTTGGTTAATGTGCTGTTGGATGTTTGCAAGCTGTACTCCGCTACAAGGAAAGCAGAGTTGATGGACAGGGCTCTTGCCAGTTTACTGTCCATTTTACGGTCACTGGAGTACGAGCAAAAGCTTTTGGATGTAGATCTTCAATCAGATTCGTTGTTCAGACCCAAGAAGACGGAACTGAAAGAGGCTAGCGAGAAAAGGCTGATTGAAGTTAAGTACGAGATGGTTCCTTTGGTCAAGTTGCAGATCAGCGAGATACTCTGGTTCGAGAAGGCTTACAACAAAGCAATTGAGTTTGCGAAGGACTCTTCGCACGTCTCTAGTTTTTATGCGGACGAAAACTTCAATTGTGCCAAGATCGCTAAGATATGTTTCCAAAACCTGGCCACCATGTTTGGCAAAATGGGAGATCAAGAGGCCGCCTCTTTGTGTTCTGAAAAAGCCTCTAAGATAGACATACCTCTAACGGCGTTCCGTGGCTCGTCCGGTACGGTGAGAGACGCTGTGCTCTCAAATTATTTTGGACCATGGGGCCGTTTCTTATTCCCATGAACATATAGATCTCTTTCTCTTTCTTTCTCTCCGCTTTTTTCTCTGTATATAAGTATGGGCTCGTCGGCTTGGCAATAACCTATGCTCCTTGCATTTCTGCTCAACCTTAGGGAAGCGATCGAGATCTCTGTCTGTATCGAGCAGACACTGTATATCTCAAGAATCAGGAGCCTATTTGAGTTCTCGCTAGTTCAAGGTAAAAACGAGCAAATTTATAGCCACCATTTTTACCAATAGTACCTAAAAGAATTGCAATCCTCGCTTTATAACAATAAAGCGTTCTTGCTGCCGACGCATGCCTCAGTAAACATGCCGGCAGTTAGAAGACATGAAGATGCTAAAATCTTTTCACATATATAGCTTCAGCATCTGGCCCTCAGCGAAAGGGCCAGCTTTGCTGGGCCTTGCACGAGGTTCGCTAAAAGAGATCCTTTCGTTAGCAGTCCACCCCCTTCTTTGACGTAAAAATGCTTGATCTCTTCAAAAGAGACATTGTCTACAATGGTCTTCATTGTCTGGCTGACTCTGGTACAGCAGAGTTCAAAGCCATGAAGAAAAAGTCGCAGGCGGCCACGCCTTGGGCAGACATGGCGCTTTATGGAAAGTACGTGGTGTATTTTCTTGCGGTTATCATTTTCCTGGCTACCATCAAAAACTATCTGTTTCGAAACTACGAAGTGGGCCGCACGCCCAAGTCAGGCACAAAGCCAGCCTTGCTTGAAAAGCTGGTAGCACTGAACCGCTACCTTGGTTACAGAAGGCTTCCTGCCGCCATCTGCGACCTCCTCGGCCTGCCCGTGGGTGTTGGTCCCTTGTTTTTGATTTTTGCTGTCACTCTTTTCACCTTGTGCTATTGCTTCATTCCACACCCATGGTACAGAGGATGCGCCGGCTTTGGATCACCCCCATTAGCGGTACGTGCGGGTGTCATGTCCACCGCTTTTGTCCCATTCATATTTATCCTGTCCGGAAAGACAAATGTCATCAGCAGCCTAACAGGCATTAGCTACGAAAAGTTGAACAAGTACCACCAGTGGGCTTCTTTTCTGTGCTTGTTTCTGGGGTGGGTTCACACGATCCCATTCTATGTAAGGGCTTCTGAGGAAGGGGGTACCGCCAACGTACACGCTGTCTATGAAGCGAAGCCAATCTGGGTAAATGGAATGCCCCCAATAATTTTCTTGACTTTCATCTGGATGTTCTCCTGGGTCACAGTTCGCAAACACTTTTACGAAGCCTTTTTAGTCTTTCACTGGATGATGGCCATTGCATTTTACATCAGTTTGTTCTACCATGTTTACGGTCATCTCGAATCCCATAAGTACCTGATCACGACAATAGTTGTCTGGGGTGTGCAGCTGGTCTACCGCTGGACAATAAAGGGATACTTCAGACCAGGAAAACGATTCATGAAGACCTACGATTCACAGATTAAAATCCTATCCACAGATTATGGTAGCAAGAGTCTTGAGCTGATTGTAAAAAATGACGTTGGCTTCAAATGGTTCCCCGGTCAACACGTGTACATAAAAACCCTGGACAAGAACATCGTACAGAGTCATCCATTTTCTGCGGTTCCATGTTTCAAGCCAGGTCAGATTGGAGATGTTCGATTTGTTATCAGATCACTGGGCGGAATCACAAAGACTCTTTACTGTTTTGCCGAGGCCCGCGGAACGGTTAGTCTCAAGGTCACCCTTGATGGGCCCTACGGAGGTGTCAGAAGAGACGTTACCAAATTCAACCTGATCTCATTGATTACATCTGGGTCTGGAATCACTACTGCCATTCCATTTGTCACACAGTATGCTGCACTTATCAGAGATTCCAGCTCTTGCGTGGAGAAAATATCTCTTTTCTGGATCGTGAAAAACAGCGGCAGCATCCAATGGATTCAAGATGAGCTTGATTACCTTGAAGACAGCTTCAGAGACTTGTTGGAATCTAAGCAAGTGGTCATCAATATCTACTGCTGCGATGGAGGCATTGCCCTTGATTCCACTTCATCCTCATTGACCAAGGATTCGAAAGGGTTAGCTCCCTCCTCAGACAGTGATCCAAAGGCCGAGATTTCTGAAAAGTTCGTCAATCTGTTCAATTTTAAACCGTATGTCTGTGACCTTGTCAGGGAGCAATCGTTGTACCCTACAAACTGCTTTATTAGTTCAGGTTCTAGCTTATTGAAACAGCAAGTTGGAGGGTCAGTGGCGGGCCTTCAGACTAAGGTGTTCGCTGGCTCGACGGTCAAGGAGATTTATCTTCACACCGAAGATTTTGGTTTTTAGTGCCGGTCCCATTGATCTAAAGTTCGCCAGACGTGACGTCTGCTTCCGTCCCGCTTCTGGCTACTTATATTACTTGTGTACTCAATTGCCCATATATGGTATATAGTGTTGGTGTAATACCACCCATTCCTTCCCCCCTTCGCCTCCCCCCCCTCTTCGTCCTGCTGCCAAGTTCACCTCCTTTGACGCTGCAAACGTCGTCTTTTAGGTCGATCGGCGCAGTAATTCTGCATTTGTTCTTGGCCCGACTTATTTCGGTCTTCCACACTCTGCGAAAAAAAAAGTGTGTGGATATCCTCAAATCTTACTCTTCAAGAAGCCCTGGTGTCTCTTTCTCGTCGCTTGCACGGGCGCTGTATTGATTCACAGCGGTTGCAGAGGTACAGTCTTGCATTGTCTCACTCTTTCTGTCACTGTTTTGTGGGTTGATTTCAGGTCACGTGCATGTATCGAGACCAATGACAAACTCGCAAGAATCTGTGTTGCTTCGGTCAGCAGAGACGGATATCACTCTCGGCCGCCTGGTGGCTGTCAGCTTGAAGAGAAATTTCCACCCATTGACATTCAGCAAGCTCTTCAATGAGCTGAAGGGCAGGTTGGTAATAGAGAACGATGACGAGAGCAGGCTCGATTTGCTTCCGCTGTTCCAAAATTGTGCTAGCTCCCCCTTGCAACTAAAATATATCTATGAAATACTCATACATAACGACCTGAGCAACGGATTTGCCTATATCTCCAAACTTTTTGGTGAGTATATGACAAAACTAGACAACAATGACCAGGTAGTCATCTTGATGTATTTCAACCAAGTTTCTGGTGAGTTCCCGTGGAGCAAACTTGGTTTAAAGCCTATCTTCGTGCAAAGCTTTTCCAGTTACGCTAGAGCTCTGCTGGCATCAAATGTTGACAAGAACAGCAAACTAGTTCTAATGACTGTCAGATTTATTAGCAATCTGCTCGTGTCATCCAAGACAATCGATAAAGATTTCAATAAGGAGATCATGGATATACTGGATATCCTGAAAACTAAGGAGTTCGATTCCGCATACGATTTTCTCAACAGCAGCCTCACTAATTTCAATTTTTCCGCCGTGAGGAAGGATTTGGAAACATCCAGTTTTCACAACCACAAGGACACCAGCGGTCACGGAGCTGTGAAGGCTCTGCGGCTCAGGAAGATAATTTGGTTATCACATCAAGTCACCGCCATGTTTGCCCCTGCAAATGAAAAATTCCTCAATTCCTTCAATAGCGTACTAAATCTCTCCACGTCGTTTACCTCCGCCACTACTTCTGTGATAATTTATGAACTTCTCATCTCGCTCTTTGATTGCTTGGCTCTAAGTGCAAACCGTACGGCAGATATTTGGAAGCACTTTATTCTTAATAAGCTCCCGCTTGTTTTGGAGTCTCTCAAAATAAATCCACTCAAACTGAAGAATAGTTTGTCCGACTCACTTGATGCAATAAAATCCTCGGGCGGGTTGGAGTTGTTTATTCATCTAGGAAGAAATTTGGTTTCGCTTGATCTAATAAAGAATTCGGATCTAGGTCAACTGTTTCCAGGCTCCTCCGATGTCATTTCAGCAAACCATGTTGATTTGAATGAATTTGAACAAATATATAATACCAAGTTTCATGAGATGAATCCAGAATTTGTCTCTTTGGAGGAATCAGATGTGTCAGTATTTATGAACCAAGTTGGCGACTCTATTCGTCTGCAGCACCAATTTTCTAAGCTCTGCAGCAAATCCATCCAGAAATTTATTGAAGAGCATGACTCTTTAAGACTTAGACGATTGTTAGTTGCCTGTCTGATGAATAAGCAAGTATTTTATGCTGCAGTGCTTTACGCTTCCCCCTATGATTTTGTGAAGCCTTTAATTGAGTTTCTTGACAAGACAATAAGCACTGTGCCTGAAACACGACAGGAAAATAATAATGATCTTATGATTGACATAGACATTGATATGGACTCTTCCAATGTTCAGGAACTTTATTCCGATTATAGTGCCATGCTGATTTTCATTCAGGCAGCTGTTTTCTCTTTCAACTTGGACTTGAAGAAGTTTGGAAAATCTGTTACTTCAAAAATCGTTAGCACTCGCGATCCGACACGAAATATAAACTTTCTTGAGTCACGGTTCTCAGGCGATTATGCCCCTGAAAGCGTTATGGGCGACTGGATTTCGTCACTCTTTGATAGCTCCAGTGCCGAGGGTATTTCTGATGAGCTAATTCGAAGATTTTCCGTCGCTGACTATTGTTGTATGTGTTCTGAAATTCTGGCGTCCGCATTTGATGCGTATGAATGTGGTGTCATGGATGAAGAGTCCATAGTTAACGGGCTAGAGTATTTTTATCAGCCGTTTTTGGTTTGCAGTCTTGCTGGTTTACTAAGATATGTTGCCCAGTATGTGTGGACAAAGGATACTGCAAGCCAGATCTCCATCGCTCTGAAAGTTACAGACAAACTTTGCTTCAGCGAAATTGTCGGTGAAACGAAAATACTGCGGGACTTAGTGGTTGAAATTGTGGGGGCTGATCTCTATAGATCGTTTGTGAGATTTGAGAGCACGCCGAGCGTCGCGAATTTACTTCAGAAACTATCCTCCTATAAGCCAGACGATACCACAGATTTGGCCAATGCAGTTACCTTTATTGTTAGCACCGAGGGATCTCCAAAATTTGAGTTGGTCAATGTTTACAAGCAGGTGGATGCTTGTGCTGGGAACGTGGACTGGTTCTACGACCGCTTAGTTTCCCTGCTGGAAGATCAGGCCCACACTGCGCTAATGGAGAGCCTGAGCTACGAGCTTGTTTCCTGTATGATCATAGCCTTTGCGCTCTACAGGTTCTCTTCGGACTTGAAGCAATGGGCTCCAAGTCTGCGTGCCATTATTGAGGACGCAACGAATGACGCATACATATTCAATCGAGCCGGGGCCCAGACGCTGGAAATAGAATGCCTTGCGGACAAGAAGTCTCAGGACGACGAGAGCAGTAACGAGGGTAACAAGTACGGCGGCGATCTTGCTTTTGACTCGAACTTCTTTGGCTTCATCGAGGAGCCACCTGAAGAACCGGAAACAGAGGACAAGCCGAAGGAAGATGCCATGGATCTGGACGTCAAGCAGGAGGACTCTGCGAGTGGGAACCGGGATGATCCGTTAATCTCATACTTTGCTACTCTGATCAAGAGCCCTGGAGGCAGTGTTGTGAATGGTCTTATAGATAGCATTCTGGACAACTTGGCTCCGGAGTACAGTTTCAGTTAGGACCACCACTGTCCTCTGTGTGTGTGTGTGTGCGATTCAAAAGTTATGCGCGTCTATCGACGCGTCCACGATTTTACTCTATCCCTATTTTTTTGTGTGCCTTTTGCTGCAACTTCGTCTAGACTTTCCGGTATAGGAACATGGCGAAGTGGGGTTTGCAAAAAGCAACATATAAGTAGTACTGTATACTGTTTGCTTTGTGACTTGGCCAGCGACGACACGCGAGTGCACAATAGATCAGCACTTTGCACGATGTCAAGTTCGATTCCGGTGATTGCATTTCCTGAGGACTCTGTGAGCCTTCCGAGCGTGGCAAATAAACAGCACAAAACGCTGGCGTATCTGGTGAAGTTGCTCTATGCCTCAGGCTACACTCTTGCGGCGATATACCTGGCTGCCATGTTCCTGCTGAAGCCGCTTGTCAGCCTCAGCTACGAACGGCGGGTGTCCTTTACAGACCATGTGTACAGACGCTTGAACGAAGTGTACTCGAAGGTTGCAGATAGAGTCAAGTTTGTCCCCTCAGTGGAGGTCAACTACCTCGGGGTCCTATACAAGGACTCTATGTGCTCCACCACAGAGACCCCGGGCGAGCAAAGTGGCTCGGTCCAGTCCAGCGCCAGAAAGAGAGTAACACCGGAAGTTCGCGGAGATCAGACGAAGGAAGTGAGGTTTGTGGACCAGACAGTGAAGCCTGACCGCAATGAGGACAGTTTGCGGGCAACCGACAGGCTAGCAGGGCGCCTACAGGACTTAACGGGTGTCCTCAAAACTCTCAACACCCCAAGCTACAGAAATAAGGATAGTGGCTCTTTTGGGGGGCGACTGTCGGCCAGCGAAGTCAGTGAAATGAGTCCTCTTCTATTTCAGGTCAAACAGCTCAAGAACTACATTGAAATGGTGAGCTCCGACCATCCAAGAGAGTTCCTTTTCAAAAAGAAAATGTCCTACAGCAACGCGCGCTCAAGTTCCGGGAGATATAGTATGAATATTCTTGATGACATTAATGAGGAGCTAGGAAATATAAAGGAGATGCTTAAAAAATGAGGAGTTGGGGTTTATTCATGAGTGTCGATTATTCATGAGTATCGATTATTCTTCCTCTATAGCATCGGTAATGTCTTTACGGTCCAGATTTGATTCTCTTTTCAGCTTTTCTAAACGTGCCTCATTTAGGGTGTCAAAGTGGCGTCTCAACTCTGGCATCCCATAGAGCCTGTAGTAGTCCGAAAGCTCTTGTTTGAAAAAGTAGGGCAGTTCCATCTTGAGCTCTTTCTCCTTGTCCTCGAAAAACTCTGCCAGCTTTCGCTCTATGACGTGTCTGTCGAGATTTGCCCGTTCACGCTGCTGCCACTTTTCCTCCAGCTTGGCAGCTTCCTCAGGAGTTGGCTTCCACTTGGACTTGAGAATTTTAGAGATCGCCACTGGCGAGACTTTGAACAGCTCGGCTAGCTTGTGGCTGGGCAACTTGTCTGGGAACTGTGAATGAAGCAGCTTGATACCTTCCATAGCCGTCCTGCTAAGTCTTTTTCTTTGCGAAGAGTCTATAGTCTGAGCCTTTTCTTTCAAGGCATATCTATTGCGCAAATACTGGGGCAATGATTTTGATTTTCTCCAGTCGGCTGGAGGCAAGTTCGAAGGTCCCTTTTGCTTCGTCGATTCGTTCTTAGAATATATGGCTGTGTTCTTGCGCAGATACTCGTTCCAATCTCGTTTGTTATACACTTTTCCACGGAAGCCTCCGGGAAGCCTGCTGAGATCAGGAAGAGTCCAGGAGTCCGCGCGCCTCTTTTTCAAAGGATCGTCCTGTTGTCGCACACAGCGTGCGGAGCTAAATGATCTAAATGCAGGCACCAAGCGACAACATCGCGACAACATGCCGGCAGTGTACTGAAGAGCGATGCTATGTACTTCAGGCTCCTACCTCCTCCCCTTCTCAATAAAAGGTGATAACATATATGCATTATTCATATATACCCGTGCTCAAAACTTTTTCTCCCCTTCCTACACTTGCAGATAGTGAGTTGGGCACACTGTACAGTTCTCGGCTTATGTAATGAACTTTAATCAAAGAGCTTTGTTGGCTTGTAGAGGGCAGCTAAAATGGTGCCCCAGTACACGCACCACGCAGCCCTAGCAACTCGACTCGACCTTCAGAGCAAGCGCATTGGGCACTGACTGTGAGCAGACTGAAGCAAGCACCCTCCCCTGTTTCAGCCCTGGCGGCCAAGTTGTTTCACTTTATGGTGTACTGATGTGCTTTATCTTAGACGATCTCTGTGTGTCTGTGTTTTCAGTGCATTGTGTAGCAGCTGGAAAGAAAGAGTAAACAAAGGGGCAAAAATTCGTTGTAAGCTAAGCCTTTAAGGCGGCCTGGGCACCGAGAGCACAGGCGTCGTGAGCTCATTGCCTGTGTGCTGCTTGTGTGCACGAGCTATCTGGCTGTTGAGAGCATCGTTGTATGTGAACTTGCCCAAACGGCAGGGTTTCGTCGAAAAGGCAAAGAAGCATGAATATCATCAAACGTTTGTTTCTCAACAAGAGCAACATGTCGACAGACGAGCTGATTCTGATTCCATCGGGACAGCTGTTCCTAATAAGGTCGCCCAAGTCCCCCAAGTCGGAGAATGAGTGCCTGTACAGCAACGTCGTGATGTCCATCAGGGGAACGACCATGCCGTTCTGCTACCAATTGAGCATCCACAAAGCCGATTCCGACTCGAGCGAGGCCCTGGATGACGACGACTCGGAAGACGACAACACCGAGGACCTGTTTGAGTCGGACTCAACATGCCTCAAGTCGTTCATGATCGCCGAGAGGTTGAAGTTCTGCCTGTACGAAAAGTACAATACCTCTGTGATCACCTGGAAGGATCTCGACGGTGATATTGGCGATATGTTTGAGTTCAGAATTGACCCTTCGGTGTCGCCTAGCTCGATCAGCCAGTTCATGCTTGCCGTCTACAAGTGCGAATATGAACTGAAATATAAAAAGTCTAGCTTGTTACTTGCCATTGAAGACCTGCAAGAGTTTGTCCACGACCGGGCCTCCATACTGGATGACGACCCGAGTCTGATTTCCTCGTTGCCGTCAACTCCCGAAGCACGAGACACTAGCTCCAGTAGACTTGCCAAAACTTTGTTTGTGTCCGATTCAGATGAGGACAATTTTGAGGATGCGAAGGAGGGAGGTGATGAAGATAACAAGGAAATACTAATGGCGAAAATTCCATCTCGATTGCTGCTGTTTGACGGAAGTGAACAGATCTACAAACCACAGTGTAGCGAAGCAAGCGCAAAGATCACAGATTTGGGCAAATGGATCTACTGGCTTGACATCACGCAAGGTCCCGACGAAGAAACAGTGATGGCTCAAGAAATCACCGGCTCCATTGATCCTGTCTTTGATTTTAACTCCCTGTCTTTCATTTTCAATTATAGTGACGGGATAGTTTATTTGACTTGGGCGCTGCAGTTTTCCAGTCGGGCGTTGTATGAGCAGTTTCAAAGGGAGTTTACGAAGGCCATGTATGAGCACAACAATAAAGCGAAGTGGATAAGCCTCAAAGATAGTGATCAAGATTTCTTGATAGACGCCTTCAATGATTTGTCGCTTGATGACGAGGATACAGACGAAACATTTGAAAGTGCCGAGGAAATGGAAGGTTTGGAGTCAAGTGAGCCACAACTCAGGAAGAAGAAGAATCGCAAAACGAAGCTCGAAAAGGCGTTTGGGTCAGACGAGGAAGGTATTGACGATGACCCGATTTTTGAGCGCTATCATGCTGATACTAGTGTGCAAAATAATCTCAAAATTGGATACCGTGATGATATCACCTACATATCGAAGGGCAACAAGCTGGGAGTTTTCAGGACGGACGATAGCAATGGTCTGAAGTTTTCTACTGCCATTGAGAACATCTCTAGCTCTAAGAACAAGAAAAAGATAATAACGCCTGCTAATATGATGCTACAGAAAGGAGACACGGTCATGATCATGCAAGACAAAGCTGATCCAAAAAACCTCTATAAAATGGACCTCGAATATGGTAAAGTCATCGAAGACTGGGAGTTCAAGAAAGACTCAAAAGATATCCCTATCGTGAACTTTGCTCCAAACACCAAGTTTGGGGAGCTCACAAATGATGAGACATTTTTGGGTGTATCCAAACAGTCTGTGTTTAGAGTCGATCCTAGACTCTCGAGCAAATTGGTGGATTCTGAGTTCAAGGAATATAAGAGTAAGACCAACTTCAGTCAGATCTCGACAACAGAGGCTGGTTATTTTGTGGCGTCCACCAGCACCGGTGAAATTAAGTTATATGACAGTGTTGGAAAAGTTGCAAAGACTTTGTTGCCTGCACTGGGTGATGAATTCATTGGCCTTACAACGTCTGATGATGGGCGGTTCATTCTTGCGACATGCAAGAAATACTTGCTGCTGATTGATGTGAAGATCAAACAAGGTAAGTACAAAGGCAGCCTTGGGTACCAGCGCTCATTTGGTATAGATGCAAAGCCGCTGCCGAAGAAGATCACGCTGAAGCCGGAGCATATGGCGTATATTCGCAATTACACAGGCAAGGATCTGGGCTTTACCAAGGCGAGCTTCAACTTCAATAGAAGCACAAAGAGCAAGCAGCCGACCTCGATCATCACGTCTCTTGGGCCGTTCGCCATTAGTTGGAGCTTGCGCAAGGTGCTGCAGAACGATGCCAACTCTTACACAATCAAGAGATACCATAACGACGTTATGATGGGAGACTTCCAGTACAACGATGCAAGAAAGATGGTGCTGGCGCTGCCGAACGATGTTGCCACTGTTAGCCGGCAGTCATTCAAGAAAGCTTCGGATGCATTCAAAGTGGTGGATTCCCCGTATTAGAATACTTTTGTTCATCGCAATGTACTATATACATATACCAGTTTAAATACAAAGTCTTTTTCGCGTAGGCCCTGGCTGGCTTTGTGGGGTTCCGTCTGTCATCTCTTGAGCCCAAAGCTCTTTTTCATCTCGTCGATGAAAAGCTTCCTCAGCGCGTTGGCTCTGTGCGCTGCCGACGGCGTGTAGTCGAACATGGGTTCCTGTATTCGGCCTTGGTACTTTGGCGGCGGCAGGTTGTTTATGTAGGCGTGGACCACCCTGACAAAGTGGTTGAACGACTTCGACTTTATGAGCTAAAGAGTGAGGGTGTTAGTACCGGGAAGGAAAAGCAGCTCCGCCACAGAGCGCTGGCTTCGGTCAGCAGGCTTCCAAGGCAAAGTAGGCACCAACTTACATGTCGATAGAGCCAGTCCTCGATCATTTTGCACCTCGCCGCGTGCTGAATCGCGGGGAAGAGACGGTCATTTCAGGTTTCGTTATTCTTTCTGGGTACTTGAAGCAGTTCGGGAAGAGGGTCCGGATCGACGCGTCGATTTGGCTTCCTTTCCGGTGGTCTCTTTTTTTTTCCGCGGCGACCCGTTCCTGTACATGCGTCACTAGTCCGCATTTTGCTCGCCATGACGATCATATTAACCGTGCGTAGCAGACCGCGCTCGACATCGCTGGCTGGCATCGCGGCATTGAGCAGTTCTGGCTGCTCTCGTTGCTGCTGCTGTTGCTGTTGCTGTTGACGGGGCTGCCCACCGCGAGGCGTCGAAAGAATGGCCGCTGGCGACTACGAGTACGATCTCAGCTTTGCCAAGTTCCTGCTGATCGGGGACTCGATCACGCAGAGGTGCTTCAACCCGTACCCAATCCAGGACTTCGTCGACGACGGGTACGACCGCGAGCGGCGATTCAGCCATCAACTGCCCCCTCTGGACTTCAGCATGGGCGGCCAGCTTCAAAATGACTACATCCGCAAGATGGATGTCATCAACAGAGGATTTTCAGGGTACAACTCGAGTTATATGAAACTGATGATCGGCAAAATTCTGCACATAGAGCACGACTGCTCTTACAGCAAGTGCAAGCTGGCCACCCTGTTTCTTGGGTCGAACGACGCGGCCACTGCCAAACCGGACGCTGTGCCATATGATGAGTTTCTAGACAACATGCGGTATATAATTCAGCAAGTTCTAGACCGCGACATCTCTTTAATTCTCATAGGGCCCACGCATCATTATGCCGACATTTGGGAGCCCCTCAACCAGGAGGAAGTCAACAACTTGGGAATCAGAAGAAATAACGAGAATAACCTCGCGTACTCCAGAGGCCTGAAACAGTTGGCCTCGGAGTTCCAAATTCCGTTTATTGATCTCTTTGCCGTGTTCGATAAATATAACGAGACACATGGATCTCCAGTAGCCACAAAGAGCCTCTTCATTGACGGCATCCACCTAAACGGAAGTGGGTACAAGATTCTTTATGACTGCATACGCACGACAATCGCGAGTAAATACCCAAAGCTCTCTAGCGGGAGCCTGCCGCAGAAACTGCCCTCTTGGGCCGACTTTGACTATGGAAAAGTCTCCAGCATCCAGCTCCGGGGCCAGCCATGAGGCACGTATTTGTTAGATTATCGCAGCCAAACTATTCAGATGACTATCAAAAGGCAGTCTATATAGAATAAGTTATAGAATGCAGTTTTGTTTATGCAAGTGACATTAGCAACATTAGATGAATTGATATACTCTTCTTTTGAATAGAGAATATTCCCGGGCTTTTGGTAGTGGTAGATAAAACCCCCTTGACCTCTTTCAAGTCTTTCGCTGGGGATGATACTTGTAGTTGGGAAAACATTTTGAGTGGATCTCCTTTTCTGACTCAGCCAGACCGATAAATGTCTTCTTGACTGACGCCAACTCGGTGGACCACATGACAGCAACAATTTGGATCAGCAAATGATGGTTATATTTGTGAATAGTACATTGTGGTCTCAACTCGTCCACTCTAGATGAGGTCAACGTGCGCTCTAACTCCTGTAAAAATGTCAGTTCAACATGTGCATCGTAGGTTGAGTACTTCATTTTCAAATTTTTTGAATACGTACGTTGATAGGGAGTCAACTAACGAGAGCAAAATCACCGCCTTCACCATGGAAGTTCTGTATAACATGAATGAGTTTAGGGGTCGTTTTATGTACTTGGCCTTGGAGGTAGATCCAGATGACTCGGTACTTTCTTCTGTTTGCATCTTGTTCTGCGTCACTCCAACTTTCCTGTTCTTTGACCCTCCTTCATTTGGTTGTCTGAAGTAGATCGCAAATTCTTTGATGTTCCGAAACAAAGCAATAATTGAGTCTTCGTAAATTGAAACAGTTTCTTCACGACCAGCGTATGTTTTAGCCAGAATCTGTAGAGATCCCTCCCCTGTTTCGCTTAAAACCAATCCTTTATCACTTGCGTGCCGAGGAAAAGTTCTTTGATCAAGCTCCGCCGTACCTATTACTTTTGACAGAATTCTGAGTTTGAGGTCAAGGTTCCTCAGCTTGAATAGCTTTAGGACATCTTTAATTTCAGTAATATCCAATTTCTTCACAGCGGCTATCTCTAATATTTTCTTGTATCTTGAGC
Source organism: Ogataea maris (assembly GCA_030557505.1). Lineage (NCBI taxonomy): Eukaryota > Fungi > Ascomycota > Pichiomycetes > Pichiales > Pichiaceae > Ogataea > Ogataea maris. Next base: position 292,814 of record JAKTPG010000001.1, read on the forward strand.
TCGAAAATGGATGCAAGGGAACTCTCACTGAGGATTTTAGATGTTTATGTGGCAACTCCTGTTTGCTCGCTTGCTCTAAATCCCTGGTTCCTACTCCATTCACTTCACTTCTTTGTGAATAACATCTTCTCTTCCTTCCATTTCTGGCTGGCGACTGTGTTTGAAAACTTGGGTTTGAGTTGCAAATGGTTGCCTTTGTTTTAGACTTTGGACTTAATGCCATTAAATTGGACAATAAATTACGTCTAGCCTTAAAACTTCCCGCCCAGTCATCTCCGGATAAAAGGGGAGATACCACATTAGCTTCCAGTTTTGAATCTTGCACAATTCTTTCTATTCCAAAGTACTCTGGGTTATTACCATTTGTGTTAGGAGAAGAAACTGAATATAGCAGAGATGGTCCGGCTGAAGAAAGCTGCTCATAACTCTTTGACCTCAATTCATACTGTGTGCCTGCACAATATTCAGAAGAACTAATACTCCTGGAATCTGTTTGGTCTTGGTTATTTAAAAGAAAGATGGCATTGGAATTCTCGTCCGGGACGACTTCGTCGCCATGAATGCATGTTCTCCTTTCCTCAATATCACTCTTTTTCATTTCATCCTCACTTTCATGTCCCTCTTCGTTCTCCATTCCTTCCTCCTTCTCCTTCTCCTCCTCCTCCTCATCCTCCTCTTCTTCTTCTTCTTCTTCTTCCTCCACTTCATCTTCACTGAGATCGCTCAAGTCTTCGAGTTCGAAATAGGAAGAATAGCTACAACCTCTTGCTTTTAAGTTGGGGGCAGCAGATGGCACCGCTGGCTCCAACTTTTGATTCGGCGATGAGTGAGTGTTGAAGTGTGTGCTGGAGCTAGATCCATATATGGAAGGATATTCAGCTATTGGATCTGAAGTGGGTATGTTTGGCATGTTGAGATTACTTTCTTTCTGCACTCCCTGGCTAAGTGGATTGAATAGGTAGTGATTGCAAAGATTGGGAGATAGGTAATGATGCGATTTATGCTCCTCTGTGGCAAGTTGGTCTCCGGTCTGTGGCATGCGAAGCGATTTGAAATTGTGAGCAGCCCTGCTGAATGAATTCCGGAGAATATCTCCGGGAGCAGAAGAAGGGAAATTTTCGGTAAAGCTTCTTGGGGGTGTGACATTGGAGGTGTGGGAGAAGGACGTGTTGACACTGGGGGAGTTTGATCCGTAGATTGGGGGGATCTCGAGAGTGTCAATCTCAAGAACAGGGAACACAGAGAAGTTGGTTGGGGAGTAACTGTAGCTATCGTAATTTACAAGCCTGACAGTCCGCGGGGTGCTCTCTGCTGGCGTGTAATCAGGAAACTGATAGCCTGGAAGAAGGCTGGGGATCAGGTCTGGATGGTGCCAAGACGCGGGGTGTGGATGTGGAGGAGAGGATGACGACATGAGGGCAGAGCTGGGGGGAGGATACCGCGCAGCGGTGGGGAGCAGATCGTGATTTCACAGGAACCAGGAGGAATGGAGGTGTGGGAAGGAGAAAAAAAGGGAGGCTGTGGATGGAAAAGGGGGAGAGAGAAGGGGTGGGGGTGGGAAAGGAAGAGGAGGCGAGATTGTTAGTGGTGGGGGAGGGGAGCGGGAGTGGGGAAGAGGGAATTGATTTTCAGGGATCACAAGCTAGGGGCGTTGAGCGGGAAGTTAGCATTTGAGTGTGTGGGCGGCAGCAGAGCCGGATCAGGGCTAGCGAGGGAGGGGGATCAAAGTCAGCAATATTTATACTTTCTCAGGACTCTGGGTCCCATAAATGATGTTTCCTGTTGGATGATCTGGCCAATGAGAGGGCGTGCGCCGCTGCAGCTGGAGGCCCGGCTTCTACTGCAAGATTCCGCATTGCAGGAAGAAGCTTAAGTAGGGTAATATGCGAGTGACGTGCGGTGGGCGCCTGAAACGGGGTTTACATGTGCGGGCATGTGCCGGGATACGCCCGCGAGAGGGTGGGGTGCAGATGGGAGTGGAGAGGCAGGTTCGTATCTGGAATGGGGCCGGTAGAGAGGGGTGGGGGGGGCAGTGCCCCTGTTCTCGCCTCCTTCTCGAGGCCACTGTCTGCGGGGCGTCGGTAGCCTCCATGGCTGACCCTAGTCGCCCTCAGTCCACCCGGGTGGAGTAACGGCGCACATGCGTCTGACGTTGGCCCCGTCCGGCGCGGTAGACAGCGGGAAGATGCACCTGCCAGACGACAATACGAGCATTATTCGCTGAGGCGAACTGCAACGCAATTACTCGCAAAAAAAAGCTTCTCCCATGGGAGCGTGTGACACTGCGCCCCCGCCTTGCTGCTCCGCTCGTTCAGCCCGCCAAACAGGCCCTGTGGCCCCGCCACCTCTTGCGACGTGCACGCGCAGCTCCCCTGCCTGCTGGTGGTGCTTGTTTCTTTTTGTTCCCTCCCATCTCTCCCACCCTTGGGAAACGGGAGCGAGAGCGCGCTTTAGTGACAGGCTGCAGGAGACCAAACAAAACTTCTACAGTACACAGTACACGGTGCTGCACCCTGTACGAACGAACACACACGCACACCCCCTGAGATCCGGTGTACGGGTGTGTTTTTGTTGCTGTCGCTCTGTTCTTTTTTTTTGTTTTTTACCGCTTCCTCTTGTTCCGCCTTTCTCTCCCTGCACAAGCGCCACGTCAGGGTGCGTGGCGGCGGTGCTGGTTTGGCGGCCAATGAAGATCCAGTGAACTTTTCGCAGGGAGCTTTTACCCCCCCACCACCGCTTGGAAAAGAAAATTAGTGTCAAAGACAACTAAGTGGTTGGCGCTCTCGGGCCTGGGTCTCTCTCGCTAGCTAAAAGGTCGGAACGCCACCTGTACATTGAACTATGTCGTTCGTACTAAGAAGAAACCTATCCACACTGATCCCTCCAAAGGTTGCTTCGGCACAGGTATGTATCGCTGTTTGCCCCCTCCGCGCCGCCTGTCGCTCGGAGCGTTGAGCGGACGCAGCGCTCTCCAGCGCTGCTCCCGCGCCTGCCCTGAGTGCCCACATGTATACTAACATCCCCGCCATACAGAACTTGGGCTCAAACCCTGCTGCCAAAAGAATGCAGTACATTGTCTCATTCTACTCAAAGCTCCCAAGAGGCGAGGCCACCTTCAAGAAGGCTTCGTCCCCACTAGGAAAATACAAAGAAAAGTACTTTGATACTGGTTCCGGAAAGCCTCTGTTGCACGCCTCGCTTTTCTTCTTGGCATTGGGTTACGGAATGGAGTACTACTTCCACTTGTCCCACCACAAGGAACACTGATTTCTTTCATAGATATACAACTCCGATTTAAAGCCATAGCTGGTTCAAAAGGACTTATCTCCATATCCAAAGCACTGTTTACATAAAAGTGAGCAAGAATTAAGAATGGCGCCTTTATATCACAGACCCCCACCCCCTATAGACGGTAGCTGTTCCTTATTTACAAATACGTAGCATATCCTCGTAGCTGGTGATCTTCTCGGCAGGCTTACCTGCTTCTTCGCCTCTAGCTTTTTCAGCTTGCTCGATCGCCAGCCAGTCGTCCCAGGAGACGCTCCTCACTGCCCTCTGCTTGAGCATGTCTTGGATCGCGTCGCGCCCTGGTCGAGGCTCAATGCTTTCTCCTGAAATGTCGGTCCAAATTATATCAGCCAAAAGAGAGCTCGTCAACACCGAGGAATTGATCGAACCTGTAGAACCGCTGGCAATCCATCCCACGCAATATGATCCTCCCAAGAAGGAGCCGTCTGGTCGCTGTACCCGGCCGTCAACGTTCGGAATCAGCCCCCGCTTTAAATCAAATGGAACATCCAACTCTTCGAACTCCTCCAAGGGCTCCCCCTTATATCCAATAGACGAAATGACTAGCTGGGCCCTTTTTGAAGATATTTGGCCCGTGCCCATTACCTCGATCGCCGACTTGTCAGCGTTTGGAGTTACCGTGCTTTCTGAGAAGATTACCTCTTTCAACAGGCTCGGTTTGCCTGAGTCAACTTTGAACCCAATTGGTGCTTTCAAATAATCTAAGTCCCAGGTCTTTGAGTTAGGAGGCGGGGACGGTGAACAGTACTTCTCGGCCAACTGAAATCTTCTTTTCTCAACTCTACCAAGTTTCATCTGTTTCAGAAGAGGCTCAAACACGTCGGATTTCCAGCCGGTAAAATATATACCTTGCTTATTCATTTCCAAAACTTCTCTGAACTCTTTATTGGTGAACTTGCTCTCCAGAAAGCCCCTTCTAGCAACGACGCTCACATTTCTCACGGTCGAGCTCCGTAAAGTGTGTAGGGCATTCGGAGATATGTCCGTGCCCTTCCAGTGCTCATCAGGTGAGGCTAGCAAGATTCGAATTATGTCAATAGCCACGTTTCCGTTACCGATGATAACCACGTCAGTTACCTGTTCCAAAGGAGGAGTGAGAGCTTGATACCGGGGTTCTCCATTATACCAGCCCACGAATTCCTTAGATGACAACACAGCAGGGTGATCTTCACCTGGTATGCCAAGTTTGTTGTCTGTACCAGATCCGTAAGCGTATATGACAACGTTATAATTGTCGTAAAGTTCCTTGAGTTTGAGCGCTGTCCCTATGTGAACATTTCCAAAGAATCTAAATCGAGCGTCTTGTGAAGCATCGTGAAATCGCTCCTGACACACTTTGACTTCGGGGTGATCAGGTGCAACACCAAACCTTACAAGCCCAAAGGGACATGGGTTGCGCTCAAACATGTCTATCTCGATGTCGGCATCCTTCCTTTTCAGTAGATCGAGGGAAGTGTAAAAAGCCGAGGGTCCTGATCCGATCACCGCGATTTTTGTCGACACAAATCTGCGGCCATCTGCGCTGGCCCAATATCGTGTGTTCTTCCAAGCTAGCAGAGACCTATAGCATGCCCTACCTGCCAGAAAGCCGCGCATGCTGGGTTGGCAGGTTGATAGATCTTGGATTCTTACTTCAAAGAGAAGTGGCTCGTGAACAGCATTTTTCAGTTATCAACATACTATGAATATATATATATATTTTTTTTTCTTCTCAGAGAGAGGAAAACGACCTATGAATTCATACAGCAGAAGAGACATTAGCCTCTTCTCGAGCACCAACGCAGCCCTGTTCCCGCCTTATTTCGACCACCGGCAGTTTCGAAGCGCACCAATTGATATCTCTCATGAATTTGCGGGGATCACGGCCCGTGCATACGGCGGCAAGCTTGTCGTAGTCCTGTTCCTGTTTTTTGAACTCTCTAAAAATTTTATTTGTATCAAAGTCGACATATACTCGAGTGTCGTAGATCCGCACGAGTACATTGTCCACCCGAATAAACAACCGCTGGAGAAGCAGTAGGCAGGACTGCATGACTCTGATCTTGAGACTGAGATTGGAAATGCCGTTGTCTCCCAGCTCGTCCTCATAGAGTATCATGTCATCGTAAAATAGTATGGGATCCTGGCGCTTTAGCTTAGCCAGAGGAATGGCCGCTGACTCGTCGCTGTCGAGCTCGCCATTCAAGAGTGAGCCTTTATAATGTGATGTATAGGTCCAGTCAAAAGGCTTGTACACTTCCAATATAACATCTTCGCTGTTCTCGTGCTTTCGGCGCCGGCTGTCGTACCACTTCTTCGCGTACGATACCTGAATCAAGTCCGTCGGATCGAGCTCCACAAGCTTGAGAGCGTCCAACGCGTTGAAGTTTATGATGAATTCGTTTTTGTACTTGATCTCAATGGAGTTGTTGCCAAAGATCATCTCCGGTACGGGAATATTCAGTATCGACTCGTACTGCTCAATCTCCTCTGCATTCAGTATAGGATTGCGTTTCGTATACACCTCCCAGTCCCCGATAGATATGCTCGGCGTGTCCTTTATTGGAAATGTGGCCGTTGGCGCTGGGATCACCACAACACCGGTGTAGGCACACTGGGGGTTGCGGTTCTCGCCCTTGTGGCCCTTCGCAGGGACATGGACGTCGGCATCGAGAAGAGCTTGGGACTTTCTGGACGTTGTCACTTGCGCCTCAGGAAGCGAGACATCACTTGCGGGTGGCCTTCGGCCCGCAAGCCGGGAGCTGGTCGTCAGGGTGTACATTTCCCTGGCAGCCGTTATCTGGAAGCTGTCGATCGAGCTGTACACGGGCATCTTTGGAGGCGCTATCGGTCTAAGTCCCTGCTGTTTGCCCTCGCTCGGCGCAGGGCTGGCCAGGTCCTGAGGCGGTTCAGAGCCAGCCGCGGTCTCTTCAATGTTGCTGCTCTGTTTCTGCTCTTCTGTCATACCGGCTCGGGAGTCAAGCAACGGTGTCAATTGCTGTGTTCTAGCTGTTGTTTCCGTATCGCCAGCGATCTTCTTTAGGAGTACACTTTTTCAAATAAAATTATCTAGAGTCTCTTTTCATTCTTCTCTCTGTCTCCTCTGTGTTTTTTAGCAATATGTGTGCCAATATAACGTGTTTTTTCTGTATCAGAGAAACTGTCTATTAGACTGCCGTCCAGAGGTTTCAGCGCCCTGTAGACCACTTGCAAACATACGCCTGACACTCGCAATGATCCACAGGCATTTCAGAAAGTCGCCCGGGGTATCGGTGGCGACGGTTTTCTTCGTCTTTATCGTGCTCCTGATATTTGCGGCGAGACCGTTCTCCTCAAATCAGCTCAGTGATCCTGCCCCGATTGCGGTGGACAGGGCAGTCAAGGCGACCGCTGACACTCTGGCGGACTCCGCCATGAAGACAGTAAAGTCTGCAGCGGGCTCAACAGGTCCGGATGATGCAGCAGGTGACGCAGCAGGGCTTCCTTTTATGCCCAAAATGGCTAACGAGACGTTGAAAGCAGAACTAGGAAACGCCGCTTGGAAGCTGCTACACACCATCCTCGCACGGTATCCTGACGCACCAACAGACTCTCAAAAAACGCACTTGAAGAACTACATCGACTCGTTTGCCCAAGTGTATCCTTGTGGTGACTGTGCCAGACACTTTATAAAGCTTCTTGAACGGTATCCACCGCAGGTTTCCTCGAGAAAGAATGCTGCTCTGTGGGGCTGTCTCATCCACAACAAGGTGAATGAACGTTTGCAAAAGCCCGAGTACGATTGTACAAAGATACTGGAGGATTATGACTGTGGTTGTGGGGACGACGAGAAGTCCGCAGACAGCACGCTGGGAAACACTTCTTTGAACCAGCACGCGGCCAAAGAAGCTAAAGGTGGTTCGGAGGGCGCGAGTGAGTCTGCGGCTCACCGCGGCAGCATCAAAGTAGACAGTTCGGAGGAATCTGTTGGGGGCTGAATAGTTTAGTTATGGGTAGGGATTGAATATTTAAGATTAAGACTTTTTTGAAGTTTTCGACACTCCGACACACTGTGAGCCAAAGTATATGAGAAGTGAGATGGTGTTTGAGGAGCTGGCTGCAGCACCCGTCTGTGTAGTAGCAAAGGGCATAAGAATCCAGGCGAGGACCCTAAGACTGTATGTGACCCGACTCCCTTCCCCCTGCTTTGCACACGCCTACCTACCTGGTATATCGCCAAAATGTCGATCCTCTGGCGAAAAATGACTTGGTGGCCAAGCTGGTTAAGGCATGCGACTGTTAATCGCAAGATCGTGAGTTCAATCCTCACCCAGGTCGGTTTTTTTTCTCTCTGCCTGTCTCCTTTTTTTTACCTCCCCCCATCCGGCGGGCCTCTCCTTCAGAGGCCGCCCCGCGGCCCAGCACGCGCGCGAGCCGTCTGCGCCTGTCTCCGGACGGGATGCATCCTGCCCGATTGTGCCTTATTGCTGTGGCCGGTCGTCCCCTCTGTCGATGTTGGAATTTTGGTCTTTGACCTTGGACCTTTGATTCTTGACTTATCCACTGTTACAAGATTTTTCGTGTCGTATTATTGTCTGCTATTGTTAGGCAGAAATCTGATACACTTTATTGTTATACATCTTATAATAGAACCATCTATCACTCGGAGCTACAAATGAAAGAGACTTAAACCCGTTAGTGGAGCAAGCAAGCCATGCACTTCACCACCCAAATTAAAAAAACCCTCAGCAGGGCCTGTGCAATTGAACGCCACGCCTCGGTAGCAGCCGCCAGCCCCGCTCCCCGCCTGCCAGGCCACCGCACACATGCACCCAATGAACGCCCAAAAGGCCCCCATTAGCTCACCCTCAGCACAACAGCGGTACCAGCCAAGACAGCCCCAAGAGTCAGCCACAGAGCAAGACAAGACGCTGCGGCTGCTTCAGATGAACAAGATGAAGCAAATGAAGCTCGAGCGGCTAAACCAGTACAACGCAAGACTCAAGAAAGAGTTGGCAAGAGAGAGGGTGAACGCGTCCAACTGCTCTCTCATGTAAGTGTACCGTCTCTCCCAGATGCAATCACCTCCTCTGCCCGTCTCAAATACTAACGTCGAGGTTCCTTGCGCCCCCCTCCCACCATCAGGATTATAAAATATACCGAGAAAACGAGGGACTCGTTGATATCATCGCAATCAGGGCCACCGGTCTCTCAACAGAATAGATACAAGTCGGCGCAATCCAGATCATCGGGCGATATACGCGCGGACGGAGTTGCCTGCTGTACGATTGTGTGAGAATTTATATTGTATTTTATGCCGCCCCCTCTTATTCGATTAGTTTAGTTGTGCTTGTACTTAGCCAACATTGAATGTATCCTTTCCATGTCCTTCGTGTTCGTCATCTGGAGCTCCATAATCTCTTCTAGTTTGCTCACAACCAGCAGATACATTTGTTGATACGTATTCATGTCCTCATCACCCGTAGCTGGACTTGCGCTCTTCTTCTTGGGTATCGCGGCAGGAGGATCTTTGAAAAGCATCTCTGACAGACATGCCAGCAGTCCGCAAAGACTTCTTGTATGCATCTCGCACAGTTCCAGGGCCCTCAAAAAGTACTTAATAGCAACTTTCAAGAACTTGTTATTGTTCGCCTGGCTGTTATCAAGATGCATGAGAAACATAATCTCACCCGCCCTGGACCACATGTTGTAGGCAAAGGACAGCCCGCTAAGAACTTCAAACACGCAGCTGTGGGCCTTTTCCAGTTCGTGCAGGCTAACGTATGCTTCACAAAGCTCACTCCAAGCCTCAAAATCAAGAGGATTGATATCCACACACTCCAGGAGCTTCTCAATATAAACTTTCGGATCCCTTCTGAGCACAGAAGCTTTTCGTCTTTCGACAAGCCGCAGGTCTTGGATGTTGTGATGCGGAGCGTTGGTGCCGCCTGTGAGACTAGTCACGTTCGCGGTTGCAGCCCTTTTCACCATTCCCATCTGCGATGCCGTTAGAAACTGCAGCACATCTTCTTCCGCATTGGCGTTGGTGGTGGCGACAGCTTCCAGATAATAACTTTGAAGCACCACCATCTTCTCGGAGCGACTCATATCCACTTTGTCGGAAAGCTTATCCAGCACAGACTTTGCTTCTATATCATGATAGGTCAGCAAGCAAAGAAAGAAATGAAGCTCCAGAAGTGTGCAAAACTCAAGCGATGTAAGCTTGGACTGATATATCTTCAAAAACTCAGCACTGATCACATAGAATTTCTCAAGCTCTGACGGTGTCATTTGGGCGTATTTACCGGTCGTATACACCGACATGAGGCGGGCACGAGTCTCTGAGAAGGACATTATCAGCGGAGGATTTGTAAAGACCCAATATGCGGCACGTTCATTTGCCGCCGCCTCCCAAAGACACCAAAACCAGCAGCGTTGAAATATTGGTGCTCCTCTTCCTCTCTCGCCTGTATCGCCCAAGACTTCTGCTTTCCTCCCTACCCCTGGCTTTTAAAAGTTTCTTGGCTTCAAGTAGTCACGTGACCATTTATTTATGTATGGTGACGACGGACGCGTCTCTGCGTCGCTTTTTTTGTTATTTTTAACAAAGGGTAAACAAAAGTGTACACTTTGAAAAAAGGGATGTCTCCGTCTAAAGTGCTCTTGTACTGAAAGCCATCCTCTGCCACCGTCCGCACAGCTGTCTTGATCGGAGATGCCACCGAAGAGAAGTAAGTCCAAGGCTTACTTCTCGCTGAAGGAGCGCGAGGATTCCTTCACAGCTGGCTCAGTAAAGAAGGGAGAGATCTGTTACTGGCCCCTCTCTTCGCCATCCCCCAAACTTTTAGCACAGTATGGATTCTACTATGACCCATCGAAAACGAAGCTGGACCGAGTGTCTTGCTTCATGTGCAAAGTGAAAGAGTCAGACTGGAGCACGCGCTACTCAGACACCAATGAGCACGAGGCACCATGTTTGCGACATTTGAAAAATTCACCAGATTGCGCATACGCTAATATCATAGCCGCAAAGCTGAGGTTTGAAACTGATGCGAACTTCAAGTGGGAAGACTCGGACATGTTTCGGGATCACCTTGCCTCAGCAGCTATAAGGCTTAAAACGTTCAAAGTTGGTGGCTGGCCTTATGACAAAAGACAGTTCAGGAAATACCCGTCAGGAAAAGAACTTGCAGAAAAAGGATTTTACTACTCTCCATACGAGCCTGGCGATGATACTGTCACATGCATGTACTGTGGGACAAGTCTTGAGGGATGGGAAGAAGGTGATGACGTTGAGTCTGAGCATAGAAAACGAAGCCCCGACTGCTATTGCTTCCAGCCTTCGACTCAAAACTCCAGCAGTAATTCCGTTACTGCAAAGCGAAGATTGTCTACCAAGAGATTGAGCTACGCGCGCAGGTCATCCGGTGCACTACCTGAGCGGGCACATTCCGCTAGACCCGCCTCTCAAATTGAGTCAGCAGAAGTCGAACTGTCCGATACTTCGATTCAAGAGATTGTGCCGCCTGTTTCTCCTATATCAGAACAGAATGACGTCGTTGAAAAGCAAGACCCTGTCTCTGTGAATGAAGTGGATGATGAAGAACCGGAAGAAGCGACGGTAGCTGATATTTTTCCAGCTACATGCGAGGAAGACATTGCGCCTGAGGATGAGCGTGAGGCTCACAAGGAAGCACCTGAGCAACAAGGTCAACAATTGGACGTGCAGCATATTGCATCTCCTCAAGCTGCACGAACCATCACCACTCTTGAGGAGGAAATTGTAGATATTGATGATATTGACGAGGAGCCTAAGTATGCTGGAACAAGTGAGCCAGTGGACATTCCTACTTCGACGCTGAACGAGATTGACGATTTATATTTTGTTGAGGACTCTAATAGTCGCCCATCCACATTTTTCAACAGGCATAAATCATCAACAAGATTGCCTTCTTCTGTGGGACAATTCAAGGATCAGGCTTTTGAATCTGTCATTAATAAACCTATCGCTGAAGTCACTCATGAAGACATTATTGAGGAACCTGTTTCTATTGCTCTAAATGCAGGCCAGGAGGATGACAATGTAATGAAACCAAAGGATCCAATTATCCTCTCAGAAGTTGGGGACGTGAAGCAGGAAAGTCATGATTTGGCCACCTCTTTAGAGGTTTTGAACAGAAAAGTTCCTGATGAGGCGGAGGACGTAATAAATCACCACGAAATCATTGAGGAGCCTGAGTTTTCTGATAGAAGCAACTCCCAACCAATCGCTGATATTGGGACTGTACCTTCTATTGAAGACTTTAGTCATGAAAATGCATTTTCTGTTGATAGTAAAGCCGATGAGATGACCACGAATGTTGCGATTTGCCAATCCACTCCCGACAAGCACAAAGATGAATCGAAGCTTGAAGACAAGGAAAATAGAGTGAAAAAGCTCAAGAGAAAGACGAAAAAGGAGAAGGACAGCAAGAAGAATAGCAGGAAGCACAAAAAACAGAAGAAGCGCAAACACCAAGAGTCCATAGAGAAAGATGACAGTAGCAAGGAGCACGACAGATCCCACAAGAAGAAAAAGAGAAAGTTAAAGAAAAAAGAACGAGCACACCATCATAGCCATTTGAAAACTGAAAGTGACGCCTTAGAAATAAGAAGTCCTAGAGCTAAAGTTGGTCCTACTTCTGATTTTCCCGATGTGCACGCTGTCTTCTCGAAAGACCATGATATTGCTGAAGTTGATGACTCGGAGGTTAGAGAGTCTTTGGAATTACCCGCGATTGACAAGACTTCTCTTACCAAGAAATTGCTTGATCAGGACGTTGAATTTAGCACCACAAAAGCGAAGAACGACATCGGACTTAACATCGAGGCTCCAGAGCAACAAAAGGAAGATACGTCCAGAGATGCTAATTTGACGAAGCCTGATTCTTTCGAAAAAGCCAATTATCGAACAAATGAGACGCACTCTGTGTTGGCTACGAGGAATACGAACTTGAGCGTTGGCAGAGTGTATGATGGAACTTTAATTCCCTCAGATGACCTTCTCTCTCTGGGAACACGGAAATTCCCAACTACTACGAGGAAGAGGCCTCGAAGTGGTAGCAGGAACGGTTCCGCCGAGCAGGATTCTTTATCAAGTGCAGGTGCAAAAATTGAAACGTCCAGAAGCATAATCATGACCCATAACACTCTTGAAGCTTTGTATGAGGATAAGGAGAACCAGCCATATGTTGAGCAAAATGTTAGTACGAAGCGAGACTCTGGTGCGCTAAACCCACAGAGGTCTCACAGCATCACAAACCCAACAATAACGAGTCCGGGAGCAACCACAGACGCAGGTAACGGAACCCCTGGAAAGAGACTGAGCATACCGCGTGCGACTCCGGGGCCCGAAGACGATGCAATTAGCCCACATCAGGAATACAGACAGCATGCGTCCTTGAACTTAACGCCAAACGCGCCCTCCGTTGCGAAAAACACAGAGAGCATATATCTGACGGTCTCTCATCTTAATGAAAAGCCATCTATAAGTGAGCGACTGGCTCCAGCACCGAGAGTGGGTGGCACACGCGAAAGACCGGTTCCTTCAGAGGAAACACCTCAATGTAGTAGGCAAAAGGCCAGCGATATTCTCATGAGCAGTCTGCCGAAGAACCAGAGCACACCCCAGAGATCTGTGCCGGCGAAAGAGGACACAAGAGGTGGCGATATCTGGGAACCTATAAATGTTGAATATTTAGACGAACAAACAGCGGAGTTGAGAGAGGCGAGTGCCTATATGAGAGACATTATCAACTCTAGGTACCGGTCACTGAGCGAGGACATGGACGGAAAGCTCACTAGCTTTGTATCCGAGATGCCGGAGAACGAGCTTGAGATGACGATCAAGGAATGGATATATCACCAGGCGGATCAGGCCTCGAAGCTGATTTTAGATAAGTCTGAGGTGATGTTGCAGCATTTCCAGGCCGATGCCCAAAAGGCGTTAGAGGTTCTGCAGAGCATTCCTGTTTACAACGATGAGATGCAAATGTCTGATGATGACAGTGTGATGATCTCCTAGCCGCCACCACTCCATGCGTGTACTGGGTGTGATGAGGGGAAGGATTTGGTCGTGATGTAACAGCCCCCCCCCGCGCTCCCTGTTGTACGTACAGTGCTCGAGAGATAGAGAGAGAAAGAGAATCACAGTTGGGTACTGTACTCTGCTACATGTACTTGTCGCGGTGTCAGGATGTATATTACGCGCATACTTTTTTCTTTTTTAGGTCGTAAGTGCTTTTCTTTTCTTTCTGCCTTTAGTAGAAGAATCTTTGATGGCGTCAATCCTCACGGGTGAAGATTAAAACGTACAGAACAGGAGGCCACAAGAGCTCAATTCCAAGCGGGCACATACGGCAGCTGCACAGCACTTTGGTGGGACTAACAGTGACACACAGCCTTTAGCTGCTCAGAGCTCTGCTGATAACTGTGGTGTTGACATTAGGGGCTCTGTTTCTTTGTGTTTATCAGTCTAATCGAAGAGCCTCGTTTGTGTATTACGGCAGGGACACGATAAGTACGTTCTGGAGGTTGCACGCACGGGCCCACTGCCGTTGTTTGATTTTCATTGAGGGGGCGAGAGAGGAGTGCTGTCTTGCGGGCCTTCACGGGGAGCTGCGAAGACCGGAGGGAGGCGCGTTATTTATCGGGGCCGATTTTGACGGCCCAGGGCGTATTCTGCAGTAATGAGCAACAACTCTGGCCAGCTTAACAACACTTCATCTTCATTTGGATCCATTTCGTCACTGGGATCACAAGTCTTGCCAGCGGTAAGAGGAGCTCTTGGCGACAACACACGAAAGCACGACAGACAGACACTCATGAATTACCAGCAGACTATGAGCGACGATGAGACCTACGATCCCGACACAGATAACGAGCAGCACGCGCGGAAACAACTGCTGAGGTCCAAGGCTCGCTCGTCTTCGATTACTTCGACGTCCAGGCTTTCATTGCTTAGCGGCTACACCTCCGCTACATATAGAGCTCCGATTGCAGTTTTACCACCCGAGATTCTTTGCTTAATATTTTCATACCTGAACTCCAAGATGGACCTCATCTCAGTTGCCCTGACTTGTAAGTACTGGGTGAACTTGATAATAGAATTAATATGGTTCCGTCCCGGAATATCATCGCGCTCGATTTTGGAGAAGCTTGAACGGGTACTTTCGATCCCTCGCGACCAGACGGCTTGGGATTACAGAAGCTACATCAAGCGACTCAACCTTTCGCTAGTGTCACAACTTGTAACCAATGAGCACGTGAACCTTTTTGTTGGAGCGACAAATCTGGAGAGAATTACGTTGGTCAACTGTTCATGCGTGGGACATGAAAACATAGCTGGAATCATCAAAGGTTGCAGCAGGCTCCAGTCGATTGACCTCACAGGAGTGAAAGATATTCAGAACGACATATACTATGAGCTGGCCAGAAACTGTAAACGGCTGCAAGGGCTGTATGCTCCAGGGTCATACAATGTCACCAAGCCTGCAGTTTTAGAACTTATATTCAATTGTCCGTTGCTAAAGCGCGTGAAGCTCAGCGACTGCGCGGAGGTGGACGATGAAGTTGTCAACGAGCTAGTTCGTCATTGCCCAAACCTGGTGGAAATTGATTTGCACGGTTGCGAGCAAGTAACTAATGACTCGTTGTATAACCTGTTTTCTGCGCTAGAGTTTCTCAAAGAATTCAAAATATCCCGAAACAACAACATCACTTATGAGTGCTTTGAGTCGAAAACTGGAGCACAGCTGTGTCTTGACAAGCTGAGAATACTAGACTTCACTCAATGTATGAACATCACAGATAGGGCTGTTGAGGAAGTGATTAAGCTCGCCCCTAAATTGAGGAATGTTGTGTTGTCTAAGTGCAATGCAATCACCGATGCATCACTGAGGGCTATTGCCACGCTTAGCAAAAACTTGCATTATGTTCACCTGGGTCATTGCAGTAATATCACTGATTTTGGTGCGAAGGAGCTTATTAAGAGCTGCTATAGACTTCAATATATTGATCTGGCCTGTTGTACGCAATTGACCAATGAGACCGTTTACGAGCTTTCCCAGTTACCGAGATTAAGGAGAATAGGGTTAGTGAAGTGTGCTCAGATTACTGACGAAGGTATTTTGGCCTTGGCGACGAACGCGAGAAATTCTGATGATACTCTGGAGCGGGTTCACTTGAGCTATTGCATGAACCTGACGATTTATCCGATCTATCGTCTGCTGAAGGCCTGTCCGAAGTTGACACATATTTCCTTGACGGGGGTTACGCAGTTTTTGAGGCCTGACATTACGCAGTTTTGCCGGGAGCCTCCGCAGGAATTCAATCTTCACCAGAAGTCTATTTTTTGTGTATTTAGCGGCGAAGGTGTTGTGGAACTACGCAACCACTTGATGCAGCTATTTGAGACCCCGCAGGATCCAGCGCGGGAGGCCGCGGAGCTCCTTGAGATCATTGCGTCTGTGGTTGAGGGTGCTGAGAACATGACCGACACGATGTTCAATGAGGACGAGATTCAGAGGGAGAGGCTGAGGGTCTTTGCCGATACGCTTGACCGATTCATAAACGACTTTCACGGTTTGAATGTGCCGCGGGTGCATCTTGAGCTATTTGGACGGTGTGTTTTCACGCGGCTTCCTGCGGAGCATGTTCCGCGGATCCAGCGATTTTTCCAGCTGTTGCAGAACCATCCGCACCACCCACGGGTGCGCCAGACGCACCAGGTTCCTGTTGCGCGGACGCAGGAGCAGTTTGCGCGGCTTCGGCAGGACCAGCGGCGGCTTTTGCAGCAGCAGCAGCTGCCTGCGCCGCCGCAGCAGATGCGGCCTGTGGAGACGGAGCTGTTTACTTTACAGCAGCAGGGGAACGAGGAGGAGGACGACTATGTGCTGGAGGAGGATCTGTGATGCGTACGATGTGCTAGAGGTGGGCCCGATCTGGACGACGGGCGGGGCGGGCGAGGGCGCTGTTAGAGCCTGCGGACTGTTATGTGCTTTACAGTAATAAGATATCTACGAGCTGTACGTGTGTGAGTAGGGAAGGGGGGGAAAGAAGAGGGATGGGGCCGTGCTGACATAAGCAGCATGTCACGTGGTGGGGTGTGCGCCGTGGGGCGTGTGGGGGGGGGGGGGGAGGCGCAGGCGCAGGCGCAGGCGGAGGGGGGGTCCCGACGAATGCCGGGTCGTGGGCGGCCCGAATGCGGCCGCTGGACAGGGAGAGGCATCCGAGGGCCATTTCATGTCCACCCCCCTCCGGCTGGAAAAAAAAGAAAAATAGCGAGCGAGAGAAAGGGGAGAATGTGAAGAGAGAACAGAACGGGAGCGTGCGTGTTTTGGTAAGCAGAGGCAGCGCAGCGCAGCAGCACAGAGCAGCGGCGCCGCACAGCACAGCACAGCACAGCACAGCAGCAGAGAAGCAGCGCCGTCACCGAGCGAATGGCAGCAGCGTGGACGCCCCAGGCAGAGAAAGTTTGCTCGCTCACCGTAACCTGTTAGAGTGGACGCAGAGAGAGGCCCCCGGCAGAAAGACAGGCACACGCACAGGCAGAAAAGCCGAGGCGCACACACACCACAGCAAGCCAGCCAGCAGCCAGCCCACCCGCACGGCCATGACCCAGCCGCCGCCCGAGCAGGCCGCGTCCGCGTCCGCGGGCTCGAGCTTCTTCCCGCTCGGCGACCAGCCCGGCCTGCACCCGCAGCAGCACCCGCAGCACCAACAACAACACCAGCAGCAGCACCTGCCCAGCCACACCAGCAGCGCCTACCTCGCCGCAGCGCACGATCCAAACACCCTTGCGTTCTCGGCAGGCAGCCTCGCAAGCCAGCAGCGCTCATCCTCAATCGACTTCTCCGGCTTCCTGGCCAACGAGCCCCTCCTCTCCGCCTCGGCCACCGGCGACCCGCTCAACCCAGCCGCCAGCCACTCAATGTCCAACATCGGCATAAGAACGAGGCACAGATCCGGCACGCTCCCTTCGAAGCTGAACGGCAGTGCCGCAGGCACATCCAGCGTCAGCACCGCAAACACACCCCTGCTTCCGCCCGACAGCAACTCGATGAGCATGAATATCAGCCCGGTACTCGGAGCCGTCTTTGAGGACACAACTCAGGACGTCATGTCCCACCTTCTGAATCAGCCCCAGTCACGGCTCAGATCGAGCTCGATCCAGAGCTCGATTTGGAGCGACGGCCTCGGATCGATCAACCCGCACGACACGTCCCCGTCCCCGGCACTCCTTTCCGGAGCCACAGGGAAGAACATCTACATGAACCCCCTCTCCTTGTCCCAGCAGCAGATCCCCCAGCTCAATATCGACATGGAAGCATCAAATATCCAGGGCACACAGACGCCCCCGGTCGGACCCATGACGCGACTCCGCTCATACTCTGCCAACAACGCCATTTTCACCCCGGCAGATAAGCACTATTTACAGCAGTTTGTGCCGATCAAGGAGGAGATAAACATCAAGCCAAGCTCCTCGGGCTTGCTGCAGCCACGGTCGCAGCAGTTCAGCCAGCTGACAGATGAGTTCACTGCCAGACCTCGCTCGCAGACTTATGCTGGGCTGCCATATGCGGAGAACTCTTTCTTGGCGCAGTTTGACCAGTCGCTGGCTTCCCCTCTACAATTTCAGCAAGGATCTGCGCACAAGCCAATTTTGCAAGACAAGGTCTTGGAGTCATGCATATCTTTGACATCTGCTCACACAAACCCCAACTTGGGCCCAACTAATACTCTACTTATTATAAATTTGCCTAAAGACACATCCTTAGTTAACTCTAGCAACTTTTACCGGATGCTATCTCAGTTTGGAACTGTTCAATCGGTGCGTGTGGTTGTATGCAATGACACTAATGAGCTGGTGGTGGTAGCAGAGTTTGTTGATGTTGAAACCGCTATGGTTTGCAAGTCCAAGTTGAACTATCAGGAACTCATTCCTGGAATGAGCTGTATTGTTTCCTTTGCTAAAATACTATCATTGCACGATCCATCGTACCAACTTCCAGGGAGACCAATCCAGCCAGTACAGCCAGTACAACCAGTACAGCCAGTACAACCAGTTCAGCCAGTTCAGCCAGTGCAGCAAAATCAGCATACCCTTCTACAAGAGCAGCAACATGTTCAGCCTCCATCAGCTAAGAGTTCTGCCCAGACTCACTTGCACTCCTCCTCAACTTCTAAAAATGGCGATCTATCTTCGCTACAGACTGAAGATGCAAAAGAGGAAAACGCAGCCGTTTCTGATAACGTCACTTTCTTGAATGATAGAATTGACATCTTTAAAAACATAATGTCGCAAGTTTTGGCGAATGACACCTTGTCTCAGGGACAGAAAACACATCTGGATTTAATGATCATTAAAGCTTTAAGATTTATAGAAGTCAAGCAAAGCAATTTAGGACAGCTTCCGGGCTCGTCTTCTATTAGACAGTTTGATACACCTAGGTTGAGAGAAATTAGAAAACAAATGGATGCCAATCAATTATCCAAATTAGAGATAGAAGAGCTGGCATTGACTATGCATGATGAGCTTCCTGAGCTGGCATCAGATTACCTGGGAAATACCATTGTGCAGAAGTTATTTGAAGTTTGCGATGTGCCTGTAAGGGACTCTATGATCAAAGTTTTGGTTCCCTACTTGGCACAAATGGGCGCCCACAAGAACGGTACCTGGGCAGCGCAGAAGATCATCAACACAATTGCAACCGATAGAGAAAAGTGGTTGATTTCTGAGGCCTTGCGCCCTTATTGCGCGCTGCTATTTAACGATCAATACGCGAACTATGTAATTCACGGCGTGCTAAAGTTTGGGGAACCTTGGAATGATTTTGTTGTTGAAACAATTTTGAGTTCATTCCTAGAGCTCTCCAGAAACAGATTTGGTGCCAGGGCGATACGGACATGCCTGGAAAGCGACTTTGTGCTGAAGGAGGCTTTGATGGGTATCGCTGTGTGTGTTTTAACCTGGTGCTGGGAACTGATTTTGGATGCAAATGGATCTATTTTGATCACATGGTTCCTAGACGCATGTCACATTTTCGAAGACCGCCATTTTATTTTCACGCAGATTTTAATAAAGGGACAGCGGGACTTGCAGTCTGCCTCGAAGCGTGAGGGCGGGGTGTCTGAGCCGTTATCATTCATCGATGTTTGTTGCTCGAAAACTGGGAACTTGAATATTTTAAAGTTGCTCAACGGCAGAAACGATCTTCGGTCGCGCGACGCATTGCTCCTGGAAATCTTTGGGGACGATCTTTTTTCGACAAAGAACCCGGAAGAGGTTGAAAGCCCAGACAAGCTGGAGAACCTGCAGAAAATCCTCACTGAGAAGTCGTCGAACGGCCTGACGTTTGTGTACAAGCTTCTCTCGGTTCCGGCGATTGATGGCGACCTGAAGAAGCGCATTGTGTGTCGCATCAAGTATGTCTTGCTTGAATGCAACATCCTATCGGGGCACCAGCACAAGAGGCTCTGTGAGGAGGTTGGTTTGAAAGTGCAGCACACGAAAGCGCTTGCTCCGTCTTCACGCAAGAAGAAGTCAAGATCGAGATCCAATTCTGCCAACATTATGAACGGTGGCTCTGGAAACGGTGCCAGCGGTAGTGGCAGCGGCAGCAGCAATGGCGCTGGCAGTGCGGGTGCATACGGAAATGCGTCTCTCGGCAGCATGTTCCTGGCTGCGACGCCAGCCGCCTTACGGCCGCAGGGCCACCAGCCGGTGATGATGCACCAGACAGCGATGGCCGCTGCCCCTGCAACGGCGTCGCCTAACTACGACTCGCTGCTCCAGCAGCAGCTGGAACGGCTTTCCTTTTCGGGGAGCGTCCCGGGCAGCACAGGCGCTTCTTACACAAACAGCAACCACAGCTACCAACCAAAGAACGTTTCCGACCAGCAGCTGTTCTTCTGAAGAGTGTATGTTGGTGCTGGCCAGTTGCAATGATGGAGCCGCTTTGACCGTCCCAAACAACGACACTTTTTGTCCTGGATTTTTACACATTATCTCTAATTTTTAATGAAAATATTTAATGTCATTTCAGAGTGGCCTAATCAGAGTCCTCCTCTTCAGCCTCGTCTAGCCACTTGATAAACGACTTTGCAGCCTTTCTCACCTTCTTGGACACGTCCTTCGGCACGTACTTCTTGCTGACGTGGGTGCCCCAGTCTTTGATTACCTCCTCTGAGACGAGATCGTTATCGTAGAGCGCCATGAGAATTTTCGGTATCGACGTAATCAACTCCTGGTGACTGAGCCCCACGAGTCTCTCAATGCCACCCAGCAGCGACATCTCGTGCTTCGACGACGTCACGAGCTTGCCAAGAAGCCCCTTGTGCTCGGCGATCTCCTCTACAATATCCTCGTGAAAGAGCGCCTGGGCAAGCACCTCGACCGTCTTGTCGTCGGTGATGATGCCGAGCTCCGATCCCTTTCTGAAAATCTCAATGTCGTCAGGGAGCTCGTCGGCTTCCAGCAGCCAGTTGCCAAACTCGTCGTACTTCTCGGTCGCGGAACCGTTCAGGGTGAGCCCTTCGAGCTCTCTGGCTCTTGCCTTGACGGCCTCCTCCGACATGTCAACGGCCCAGTCCTCGTCCTTGATGACCACCTTCTGGGAAGGAGGAGCGTTCTCAACGAGCCCTGCGTTGTCGCTCTCATCATCCTGTGTCTGCTTCTGCTTCTCAGCGATATCGGTGATGGACTTGCCCGCACCCCCGACGTTGGCGGACGCCGTACCCGCGGTCTTGAGCTTCTTTGGCGGCGGGTTCTTGAGAATGTAACTGACGAGCTTGTAGCGCGGGTCGATTCTGGTGATCTTTCCGCACGCCTTGCAGTCTCTCATTATGGAATCGTCCTTGGAAATGTACAGCTCAGTCTCTGGGTTCTTGCAAGCAGGGCACAGCACAAACTTGCTGATGAACCCGTCCAAGAGGTCCTGCAGCTTGGCCGCGTCGTGCACCCCGTTCACGAGGAACCGCTCCTTGTCGTCGTTGATCGACGTCTGCGCGCCCAGCTCGGACCCGAAGTACTTGATCACGTACGCGGTCGGTCTCGCCAGCGCCTTCGCGACGTCCGCCGCGTTCACAACGTTCGTCTTGATACCGTTACCGCGCCCCTCAATCTTCGACTGGAGCGGAGGCATCTTGTACCGGTAGAACGGATCATTATTCTCCCTACAAATGTTGATCAGCGACATGGTTCATATGATGGAGTGCGCGTGGAAATGGAGAGATGGAAGTGGAACTGGAAGAAGCACTTAGCACAACAAGCTGAAGCTCTGCGAACACTGCGGAAGGCCTCTTGCAAACCCCTTTAACGCCCTCCTTTTTTTTATAACATCTTCTACGGTTCCATTTTTTTTTTTTTCAGTGTGCAATTTTTTTTTTTTGATAATTTTTTTTTCTCTTGGTGATGTTTTCCTCTCCCGCTATCACACCGGTGGTGGGCCGCACACTACCAGGAATATGCTTCAGATGCACCAGGAAAACAACCCGCACACCAGTAACGGAGCAGCAGCGGCTCAGATGGAGTGCGCGACAAGCTTCTGTGTCGTTCTGAGCGCCTCAAACTTGACACTCGCGTTCGGAGAACTCATAAGCACCATGATATTCGTCTTGGCACCGATCCTGTCAAGCGCCCGGATCACGTCAGGCAAAACCTTGATCAGCTGGCTCACGTCAAAACAGACAATCGCCTGGTTCAGATACAGCTGCGCAGCATCCCCGGCAGGCTCCGCCTCCAGCAGCTGCAGCAGGTCCTTCAGAAGCTTCCAGTTGTTCTCCTTGAACTTCTCCGCATTCTCAATCCAGAACTCCTCCGACTTGTGCGAGGGCGACCAGCTCAGCTTGCTCGTTCTCAGCTCGTTCTCAAACTCGTCAAACGTCGTCAGCGTGCTCACCGCGTCGTTCAGCACCTCCAGAAGCTGGTCCAGGTCCGCCTTCAGCTCCTCGTCAGCCCACTTTCTCTCAATCAGCTGCTGCGTAATCTCCAGCCCCTTCACAATCAAAAACTGCTTAACCAGCCGCTCTCTTCCTTGCTCAATGCTCAACAGGTTCAGCAGCGAGCTTATGCACAAACGCACAATCTTCTCCTTCACCGCATCTTTGGCAATATTGTACAGGATCCCAACCAGCTCGGAATAGGACTGCTCAATTGTGACCACCGCCTTGCTGTTGAACGTGATCAGCCAGATCGCCATTGTCGCGTAGTACTTCATCTGTAGCTCCCCTCTTCTCTCACCGAAAACCTGCAGGAGCGGTGGGAAGTATGTTACGTGGTGGTCCCAGTAGAGCGTGCGGTACTGCTTGATGGTCAGTAGCTCCTTCACCATCTGCACGCCCAGAAAGTTGATGTCAACCTTTTTAGACGAGAGCAGCTTCACACTCAGAAAGTCAAAGAGGGCGAGCAGGATCTTCTCCTTCCCCGTGGGAAGCTCCTCAGGGCTCGTCAGCAAAAGAGTCATAACGTAGGCCGCAGGGATGCTCACAGACTCGTCTTCAGAAGCCAGCAACTTCAGCAGAGGCTCATATGGTAGCGAGGAGTCGAGGTGTGCGATGTCTAGAATGTTTTTGGCGAATGGAGAGCTCGGCAAAACGAGGGTGTCACACAGAGCCACCAGCACAAATCTCACTATATCGTCCTGCGGCGCTTTAGAGATCAACGAGACCATCTTGGTGGAGTAGAGATTCGCATTCTTCAGTACATACTTCACTTTGTCCTTCACTTCGCTAAAATCCGCCAGCTTCTTGAGACAGTCGGCCTCTTCCACGGTTAGGAAGTCCGCTCTCACGCAGCTGTCCCACGCGATGGCCCTGCTTCTCGCGTTGGAGACTATGTCCGAGATAGTGTCTCCTTCGAGTTTGAATTGTGACTTGTCATACACACACCGAGCACGGGAGTTCTGTTAGTAAAGCCACTTCTTTAGTACTTGATATTTTTTTTAATAGCGAAAAAAAAATCCGTTTTCGCCCCTGTCCACCTACCAATTGGAGTACCCCATTCATCGTGGCAAGCCTGAAGTTGATGTGGGTCCACTTTATGCCCTCCAGCTATCTGTTGTACCGCCGCCCAGGAGACAGCTCTTTCTAAAGGCCATGTTTAAATTTGGCTGCAACAAAAAACTCCAAGAGCTCTCTCTCTCTACGTACACCTCACGTCCGGGTAAAAAAAACACTACTTTGATTAAAGAGCGTGACATAAGCAAAATATATTACGGTACTCTCTCTCTTTCTGTTTACGTGAGTAGCTTTGGGAACGGGTCCTTCTTGCTCAACACCACCACCCTGTTGCCGTGCGAGATGTAGCCCTTCACCAGCCCTTGGTAGATCAGGTTCGCCAAATGGCATTCGACCTCGTCGACCGTGTATTCGCGCTGCGAACTAGCCTGCAGCCCTACTTGCAGATAGGAGAGATCAAGCTGGTGCTTGTTGACTTTCAAATACACCTTTCTGAAAAGTGTCAGCTCAATGAAAGGTCGCATCCGCAGAAATATCGAGTATGTGCGCTTCTTGAGAAGCAGCCGGCTCACGCTTGCCAGCTCAATGTCAAAGGTATTCAGATCGCCAACCTTCACGCTATAGAAAAGGTTGAAAAACACCTGTAGGCGGGGATACCTGGCCCACAGCTCCTGCGAAGGAAGCCGTTTCGTCACGAGAAACTT
Source organism: Ogataea maris (assembly GCA_030557505.1). Classification (NCBI taxonomy): domain Eukaryota; kingdom Fungi; phylum Ascomycota; class Pichiomycetes; order Pichiales; family Pichiaceae; genus Ogataea; species Ogataea maris. The sequence continues at coordinate 316,780 of JAKTPG010000001.1, forward strand.
CACCGGCAGGAGCAAAAGCAGAATCTGCTGCTGCTGTGAAACACACTCGGATTTGCAAAAGATGAGCGCCTGGGTCAGCTGGTCGTTGGCAGCCTGCAAATCGTCGTTGATGCATGCTATGAGGCCGCTGTAATATTTGTAATTGACTATGTGGGACTTGGGAGCGGCCTCCACGGGAGGGAGGTTGGGAGATTTGCTCAAGACTCTCGCCAGATTAGATGCTGCCTCAAACTTCTTGAATTTGAAGTAGCACTTGAACAGTTCGTTGGCGAAGAAATAAACATAGAGCTTTTTGGAGTGTCCGTCGAGGTCAGATTTATCAGTGAGGCATATCTTGAACGGCTTTTGTAGCATGTCTACAAGTTTCTCGTCGATCCTTAACTCGGGCGAAGGGTTCTTCATGTTAATGTATATGCACGTAATCTGCCTGAGCTCTGAGGCAGCCGTGACGAGCGCGGTGCAGATCCAGTTGTCTTCGTACTGGGCGCACTTCACAAGGGCCACCAGGAGACTCATTGACTGCTCAATGGCCGCCTTGAAGTCCATGTCTACGAGCAGGCTCTTCACCACGTAGCAGTATGCCTTCACGGCCGCGCAGAAGTTGTCCATGTTCTCCTTTTTCCCGAGGATGGCCTCCGGGGGCATTGAGGCAAGGCTCTTATAGTACTCGGCCTTGGGCTGGAGCACTTCTGGCTTGTAGAGAAAGGAGATGTTCTGGGCGAGCTGGTGCCCATCTTTGTTGCTGACGGCGCTCCGCACATTATTGAGAAAGCCAATGTACGACATCACAAGCAGGACCGCTCACTGGTGAACATATCTGAGGCTATTCCACCCAACGTTTGCGCAGAGAAGCGGCGTTATGCCTCATGTCTAGCACACTTCACCCTTCTCAACTTTTCTTTTAGTCTGTATTTTTACACCACCAGAAAACAAACACATCCGTACACCGCAAAAATTTAGTGTACGGTATGCAGATCCGAGATTTGTGTTTTGAAATTACCGTATGTGTAGTTAATTGAAAAGCTACTTCCTGTCTTGAACGTAGAACCTGACAGTGCACTTTCAAGAGTACAGGCGAGCCTACTTTGTGCTCCATTTAGAGGTACCACAAGGACGGAGCCGAGGGTGCGAGATCCAATGAGTTCGCACGGTCTTTCCAAGAAGCCCTCACTCTCGATCCTTTCGGGTTCCAGGCTGAATCAGCTCAGCAGCCAGACTGTGGAGAAACCTATCAAGGAGAGGGTGGTGAGTGAGAGCACCGGGCTGATCAAGTTTGTCTTGAAGCAAACGTCAGCGGACGAGAGTGACTGCGAGACAGAGAAGCAGAGCCATGGCCTGCCGATATACATACCGATAACCAAGGGGGCCAGGCCAGACGCGATCCCAGAAGAGCCGGTCCAGCGGGCGGAGGAGCACCGCAGCAGTGAAGAACGAGAGATGCTGTATCTACTGGCATCCAAACAGAGAAGAGCATTGGACCTCGAGAAAGAGCTGCAAGATGTACAGTGCGAGCTTCGAGAGCTGGAAGCAAAGTACAAGCACATGGTTCTTGAGAGCAACGGGGAGGCCGGCAGCGAGACGACACCTCTGAACAAAATCCTGAATAAACGGAAATCGGTAGCAAACTTTGCCAGAAGCCAGAAGCCGCCTTCTGCACTGGCTAGAAGCCTGAATACCTTTACGAACAACATTACAAACAATATACAGAGCAATGAGTTTCTAAACAAGGGGAAAACAATGATCGAGACTCTCAACAAGGACAACAGCAAGTGGTTAAGCGAGATTAACACAAGTCTTGCGCTGAAGCTTGACACGGCCGAGAACATGGATGCGATTAAGCTGAAAGCAGATCTCCTCAAGAGCTCCCTAGGAGATATATTTGGAAAGCGCAAGCAGGACGAGCAGCAGGAGGAGAGTTATGGCGACGGTGATGGTGATACCTCAGAGACAAGTACAGACTACTCGGATGACAGCTACGTCGACGATGGTGGTCCAGTTTCGGACTATGTATAACTTATTTTGGCATCACGGAGACGACCGAATATAAATAAATTCAAGCTTGGCCCGGTACATAGTCCTATACAACTATCAACGATAGCATAAACATTTTAAGACGACTCTCTTGCGTACTCTTTGTACATATCAACATCAGGGATGGAACCACAGATAGTCTCCACCATAATACCAGTGACCAAGTAAGGGTCAATGTTGGAGGCAGGTCTTCTGTCCTCAAAGTATCCGTAACCCTCAGCCTGCACAGATCTTGGAATTCTGATGGAGGCGCCTCTGTTGGCAACACCGGAGGAGAAGTTCTCCATGGAAGCGGTCTCGTGTCTACCCGTGAGTCTCTGGTCGTTGTCAGCACCGTACAGAGCAATGTGTTCCTTGTGTCTCTTGGAAAGCTTCTCGATGGCGCTCTCGATGGCAGGCATACCACCTGGGACTCTCATGGAGGCGGTGGAGACGTTTGTGTGGCAACCCGCTCCGTTCCAGTCTCCCTTGAGAGGCTTTGGATGGAACGTCACCTTGACACCGAATTCCTCGGCGACTCTGCTAAGCAGGTATCTGGAGATCCAGAGCTGGTCGCCCATGTCGATACCCTCGCAAGGGCCAACCTGGAACTCCCACTGGGAAGGCATCACCTCGGCGTTGATACCCGAGATGTTGACACCGGCGTGGAGACAGGCTCTGTAGTGGGCCTCGATGACGTCTCTGGCAAAAACCTTTCCGGTTCCGACACCACAGTAATAAGGTCCCTGGGGCGCTGGGTATCCACCTTTTGGCCAGCCATAAATGGATCCGTCGACAGGGTCCAGCAGAGTGTACTCCTGTTCGAGACCGAACCAGATCTTCTCGGAAGCGTGGGCGGTCATCAGCTTGGCACACTCATGTCTGTGGTTGAACTTGTTTGGGGTTCCGTCACTGTTCCAGCAGTCAGCGAGGACGATGATGTTGTCCCCCTTTCTGAAAGGGTCTGGGTAGAAGGCGACCGGTCTGAGATACACGTCGGAGTTGTCGCCCGGCGCTTGGCCGGTGGACGAGCCGTCAAAGTTCCACTCTGGGAGCTGCGACACCTCGGTGATCTTCTTGGAGATGGTCTTTCCCTTCGATCTCAGGTCGCCCTGGCTGTCGATCCACACATACTCGGCGATGATCTTGCCGTTCTGGTTGAGGTCGAGGTACTTCGCCAGAGTGGCGGTGTGTTCCAAGATGGAGATTTCCTGAACCATGTTTGCTGTTGCGTTTCTCGGGTAAGAGAGGAGTGAGGCGGAGGAGAGGGGTGCTCCAGCGGAAGACACGAAGCTTGCTTCTGTTGTGTGTTGTGGACAGCAGCACAGAACAGGCGTATTGCGTTACCAAGAGCCCGAAACCAAGCGGTGCTGTAAAAAATGCGCTCAACAAGATATCACACTACCTTTATAGTCACCCGCGCGCGCTGGGGGGAGGGAGAGAAAAGAAGCGTCGTAGCTTGTTCCGTTTCCGTTCGTGCATATCACTCACAAGGGAAAGAAGGGAAAAAACAGGACAGGACAAAAAAAGAGCAGAAGGAAAACCTGCGGCAGCCGGATTCTGATACGGCGGGCGAGCGCTGGCGGTGCTGCTTCAAGCGAGCAGGCGAGCCAGTCGGGGAAGAGGGGGGGGAGGAGAGAGACAAAACGGACACGCAGAGGCTGGTGCTGGGGCTGGTGTTGTTCCGCAGGAACCAAGTTCGCCGCCGCAAGGCTGCAGGCTGCCTTCTGCCGCCCTCTACGCATCTGCATCTTTTTCCTGTCTCTACCGCCGCTGCTCCCCCCCCCCCCCACTGCGAGCGGGATGGGGCCCACTCTAGCCTTTTCCGGTCGGGTCCTTCCCACCCCCGCGCGGGGGCGCCTGCGCGGGTGTCGGTTTCCGGTCGCTGCCCTCGACGGAAAAAGAAAAGACGATAAGCCGCTGTTGCACGCATCTAATTCGACAACCACCGTACACGACCTGTACATCCCACACCCCGCACCCCACCCCACCCCTTCTTCTCGCCCCGGTCGCTGCGTTGTTTCGCGGGTGACAACTTATTCTTTCCTTATTGGTGCCCGGCGAAGAAAAAGAAGCACCAAGAAAACACCCACACAAAAAGTCATCACATAATCTCCCCTCCTGCTCCTTTTCTGGAAACGGGCCGTTTCCGGCCCTTCTGGGCCTATCGGTTTCCACCTGGACGCGAGCGACCGCCTTGCCTTTTCGTCGCCTTGCCTCTCCTCCTCCCCATGTCTCCGTGGCAGGTGCCGCGCGCGCTGCAACACTCACGCGGGCCTGCCAAGCACGCCCCCCCCACGCTTCTCAGAGCGCTCACCTGGAAGCGCTCGTACACCCCCATCAGCAGCAGCAGCAGCGTCGAACAGCCATGCTTCCAACAGGCCCGGCTCGCGCGCACCCCACGGGGCGTCCGGATTCACCGCTCTCAGCCGCTGCCTCTACGACTCCCGCCTGCCCTGCCTCTTTCCTCCTCCCCCGTTAACACAGACCTGCTCCGGCTAGTTGCCCCACCTAAACCCAGCCGGACAGACAGGAAGCAGACCCTATGTTCTGTCGGCGCGTCGATCGACCCACTCATCCTTGACAACAGAAACTCCTACCCACAAGATAAAAGTAGAAAAGAAAAAGACAACTCTACACCAGAGATTACGTAAAATGCACAACTAGCCACCATACAGTACCCACCCCCGCCTCGTGTCCCTGCTTACCTAAGTTTTTCTCACTCTGTTCCTCCTTCTCTCTTCCTAAAAGGGAAACACCAAACATATTGCCCAATTCGGTAGAGTGCATGGAGACGGGGAGTATAACTATATGGCACTAACTGTAAACAAAGGGAAACTTAAACGGCCTGGAACTTGAACTTCCTCTTCCCCCCTTCGTAACACCTCTCTTTGCTTGCAAGCTCGCCTCCGACCCCTCATTGCTACCTTCTTTGCTAACCCCACACTCCTTCCCCCACCTACGGGACACTCCCCCATCAGCCATGTCGGGCGACGATATTTTCAAAATGGCGAACCAGTCGGTCGACGAGCTGCTCAAGGAGATCAAGTCGACCGAGCCAGCACCCTCCGACGACTCCTTTCCGGACTCTAAAACTCGCACAGTCTCCTCTACAGAGCCTCTGAACTTTCTGCCACGCAGCACCCCGCCAAGCTCTCCCGCTGCCTCCCCAAAGAAACAGGTCAAGATCCAAACTCTGCCTCCTACGGTGCTCGAGTATGAGACTCTCAGCGACGAAGAGCCCCCTCAAGAGCCAGATATCCAACACACTACCAAAATAGAGCTTGACTGGGAGGCTGTACCCCCAAAGGAGCTCCCAGACTTCCCACTCCCTTCAAAACCGCTGCCCCAAATACAGCCTTCTAATTCAGACTTCTCCATCAAGTCAATGCCTAATTTACGACAAAAACCATCCTCCCTAGGATCCCCAATAAACTTCGGGGCACATGACGAGTCTGATGACTCCCAAGTGACACTTGCCCCAACGCTGCAATCAAAGCTGTCGCCAGCTTCAGCTGAAATTAATCACGAAGAATCTACCCCAACCACATCTACAAAGCTTACCTATGACCACGAGGTTTATCTAGAAGATATGAAACGAGGAGAGATTGAAGAACCCCACGATATTGCGCTCAACAAACAAAGCCGCAGAAAGTTCAGAGAAAGCTTAACCTCAAGCCCCAAGAGAGAGAAACCAGAAACAGATCAAATAATCGAAGATCTCGGCGTACTCTACGAGTCCAACATAAGAAACACCGCCAAGGGGACTTTGAACCTCAATCGAAATGATTCACTGAAATCCCAAATGAGTATCCTTTCCTCGGAATGTTTGCTTTCAACAAAACTTGTCAACAAACCTATCAATAATCTAGAGCTTGCAGAAGGTATTGCCGGCTTTAGTGATCACCAGGTGAAAAGTATTCTAGAGAGCACAGAGGCTTCTGAAAAATTGACACAAGATGATGCTGACACCGCTCAAAGGAAAACACACAGCAGATCAAGATCTCTCAGTGATACAGTAGGCGGACTCTTGAAGTCGCTGCCATTTCTTAATCAGCCTCAGTCATCCGAATCTCCCGTGAAACAGCGGTACATTTCCATGCAGAGTGCTGCTAACTCTACATCCAATGACTCAGATTTTGTTTCGGCTGAAGAAGGTGACTCCAGCTATAACTCTTCAGATGGGGCAAGATCGAGTATTGAGGACGGAGGAAACCTACAGGGAGATGAATATTTGGCTAGTAATGACAACACTATTGTATCAGTTGATCATACTCCAGACACTGACTCTAGTGTCATTATTTACAGAAAGGACCAGTCCACAGAGACATATAAAGAGCCAAAGGACTCTGAAAAGAGTGTTGATGTGGAAAACTCGGCAGAGTCTAATACTAGCACGGTATCAGAGGATAGTTTTGCTCCTAATAAGTTTGTTTTGGAGGTTCCATTATTTGATGATGATATTTTCTCCGAAAAGGTTGATGGTGACAAATATGGCATTTTGACTTCGTCAGGTCCATCTTCAAGACATACTTCATCTAGCAACAAGCGCGTGACAAGTGCCGAATCATCGCCTAGGACGGAATTAATGAGTATTTGGTCTAATCAAGAGTTGTTCAAGAACATTCATCATAAATCAACTCCCTCTTTCCAGAGTATTTGTGATCCAAGTTCGAAATATGTTGTTAAGGAAGGTCACCATAAATCTATCAGTGTTATATCGACTCATACTATGAGTCCCAAGTTCAATGTTGCAAAGTTTGTTCCTAAACCCGCCTTGATACCTCCTCAATCGCAAGATACGTCTAGAATTTCTGATGTGGCTTATACAAATCCACTAAATGATTCAACAATAAATGCCTCAGAACTTCAAGATACTTCCCTACTTGTCCCGGGTAATGTTTATTCAGAAAGTACAAGGGTGTCTTCAGTCAGATCCAGATGCCATAATCCTAGCACAGGAAAAGCTGATGAATCTGTTGTATCATTGGATGACTCGATTCACCTGACAGACCTACTAGAAGATACAGAGAACTCGTTCCTGGAAGGTATTGACAAGTGGGAAGAAGACACGGCCGCAGACGAAGCCGAAATACTGTCAGTGAGAACCAGCTACCGGCCAAATAGTGTTCTTACTAAGGGATCATTGTCTTCGAAGAAAAGAATTTCTTCTCAAATTGAAAAGGAGCGGGCTCGGTTTCCTGGACTTACAGGTACAGAAATGGCCAAGCTCATGCTCCACAAGAGAATGGCAAGCAGCGATATTCAAATAAAGAGCGTTAACAATCAAGTCAAGTTGGAAGATAATGCCAGCCATCGTGAGCAACGGGGCATGCTTGTCGATGCTGCTGATAGTTCGCATTGCTTTTTTGTTGACAATGGCGCTTCGATAATTGTCTCAGAACTTGGTATTGCCACCGGGAAGGAGCGGAGCTCATTTGAAATCTACGACGAACAGAGGTCTCTTCACTTGCCAAAGATTCCGGTTAGTCACAAATATGGGGAGCTTATTAAGCCTAAGGCGAAAGTGGCAGCGCACCCAGTTCACTCTGAGCTCCTCCCTCTTAGACCGATTGAGCCACAAAGAATAAATTCCCTTAAGGAAATCAAGAGCGATAAGCTGGCGATTTCGGAATATATCGACGACATGTCAGTGGTAACATCGGAGCAGGATGAAGAAGGCCGCTTGTTTTTGAGGATCATGGGTATTCGCGACATTGGCATACCGGAATTGGCTGACAAGGATGTAAAGGTTCAGATCAATTTAGACAACGGCAGACATTGCATTACTACGGAGTATTTTGATATGAAGTCTGCCGCTTTTGTGGCTCTTGGGAAAGAGTTTGAGCTCATTGTGAATGGGTCGCTAGATGTTGTGGTCACGTTGAAGCTAAAGTATAAGCCTCCAAAACCCTTAGCGGTAGAGGTAGTTCAAAAGCGGAAGATTAAGGCTAAAAACCCTATCGCAAGAATGTTTGGCATGAAAGATATAATCACCACAACCAAGTACGTGACAAAGCCTGCAGCCCCCGATCCTATCTCAGAACTAACGGCGGCAGATGGTTCATTCGCTAAATTTGTGGTGAATTTTGACTCCTTTAAGGAGTCCATAACTTGCGAGTCAAAAATATACCGAATGGATGGCTACAATGAATGGAGCTGGTATCAAGGCGGCGGTCAAGAGGCCAAACGGAGAGCACCTTATAAAATATGCTCTCTGGATGTGAACTTGATGTTCATTCCAAGAACATCGAAATATGAAACCTTACCGATGAGCATTAAAAATGCCTATGATCAGTTGAAAGAGGTTTGTGAAGTATTGGACGTCAAACATGAGGGATACATGTACCAAGAAGGGGGCGATGCAGCAGTGTGGGTGAGACGGTATTTTGAGCTTGATGGCTACGATTTGAGAGCCTACAACGACACTAATATGAAGATGAAGGTCAAGTTGAACCTCAAACGGGTGGTCAACATTGTCTACATAGACGAAATGGGTGACCCGGCAAGCAGTAATAATTTAGGTGTTGCTACTGGAGAAACCAAACAGTTTTCTGCACCGCATATTGTTGGAAAGAAACCTCGGGATTTCAGCGAGACATTATTCTTGAGTCACGCATTCAAGCTCAAGTTTATCAATGGGGAAACCGTTGACTTTGGATGTGATAATGAGATCGAAAAGATGGAGTGGGTGCGGCTCCTGAAGGAGATCATTGCAAAGAACAATTTCCGACGGCAGCCCTGGCTCAAATTGATGGTGCAACACACTGACCGCGCCCAGTAAATTTAGCGTGTGTGTTTGGTGGCGTCGCAACCGTTGAGTGCGGTGGACGCTAGTGTGTCCTAATTGGGGATTAGTTACGGTTGGATTGGAAAACAGCATCCGACAGGGCTCGCTGCAAACAAACGGACGGGCGATACCGCGTCCGTTGTAGCGGTATCTGCACTACACTTTCCTCTTTGGGGTTCCGGCAAGCCGAGTGGTGTTGATTTTCTCCTTTTCGAATAGGGAAAAGTTGCTCATCGATAAGAATTGGGAGTTCTTAGGTCTCCGAATTGCCTCCGAACAGCCCAAAACAGTAATGGTGCAGAGATGCATTTGTATTGATAAGAAAAGAAAAGTGATTTTCAGCCTCTTTGTATGCTAGGTGTGTGCGCGCAACGAGTAGTATATAAGGAGCGCGGATCAGGCCTGTTGAGGAGCGCTGGATAAGTGTGTGGTGGTGTTGACGGAGAGTCCAAGAGAGAGGCCTACTGTCAGAACACCATGCCAGCTGTCAGCGGATTAACCGTAGCCCCTCTTGCGGGCCAGCCATTTGGAGCAAGCGTCACGATGCCAGAGTACACGAACGATCCTTCGCAACTCAGCGAAGAGGACTTTGCCAAGCTGAAGGAGGCGCTACTCACGTACTCCGTGCTGGTAATTCCAGACCAGGCTGAGCTGCCACCTTCCTCGCAGCACGCCCTTACTGTGAGATTCGACCCAACCACCGGTACCAACTATGGCCACGACGAGAACATCTTTCACTCCTCCAAGTCAATTCTTGCTAAAGATGGAAGATCTGTTCCCTTCAGACCCGAGGTTATGATGGTTGGCAACGGCTCCTTTGAAGCGGGCCACGAAGGCATGAAGGCTTTCAACCTTGAGCACCCATCCCATACTACGTTCCACAAGGATGTTCTCTCGCCTGAGCAGATTTCTAAGGGCCAGACCAGATACTACAGATGGCACATCGATGCCGCACTCTATGAGCTCGCTCCACCTGTTGTCACGACCCTGTTGGGGATTGTGGTTCCTCCTAGCGTTGAGAGACAGACAATTATCTATGAGGATACCAAGGAGGTGAAGGAGATTGCCAAAGGTGCTACTGCATTTGCATCGGGCAAGATTGCTTTCGATATTCTTTCTGATGAAGATAAACAATTTGCATTAAATCATACAGTTGTGTATGCTCCACACCCATACATTTATATAAACAACTGCAAAGCCACTTCAGATGGGTTGACAATCGAGTCTGAGCAGCCTCCAAAGGAGGCTCCTTTTGAAGAGTTGCCAGCTTGGGAGGACTCCAAAATCAAGAGACTTCCTATGGTTTGGACCAACCCACATACAGGCAACCATCACCTGCAAGTTCATGGATGCTGTGTTTACCAGTTGATCAATTCTCAAACCAGCGAGGTTGTGGCCGACCTTGCCGAGGCAAGAGAGATTGTCCATAAGTTTATGAGACCTGCCATTTCCCCTCAGCATGTATATGCCCATGACTGGACGAAGGGTGATCTTTGCATATTCCACAACAGAGGAGTTATACATTCTGTTACCGGAGAGCTTGCCTCTGACGAGAAAAGATTGATGCACCAATGCAATGTCGCAAGTGGTACCGATCCTTTTTTGCAGAACTAAGATATTCATTCGCTATATAGAGTTTATGACAGTTAACGAAATGTTTTTACTGACGTCGTCTCTCAAGCCCGTTTGTACTTGTATAGTATTAATTTTTGACTCACGGTTGCTAATCTAAGTGCAATCATCGCTATTAGTTTACCTTCTTCTTCTTCTGCCTGTATGTTCTCTTTCTTTGTACTCATTGCGCTGGTGTCCCATTTCCATCGCCCTGTCCGCCTGATCTCGTGAGTTTGACGGATGGCCAGATTTGGAGTGTGAATCTGCATTCATGGAATTAGACATTGGTCTTGACGGTAATCTTGGGATGTGCGGCAGTCCGCCCTGCGGAGATTGTGCTGTGTCATGTTTTTTCGCGTTGCTATTTGGCCCATTACTTCCAGACATATTGGAAGCATTTTGCATGTGGGACATGTTGGACATGTTAGGCATATTTGGCATGTTGGGCATATTGGGCATGTTAGGCATATTGGGCATGTTTGGCATGTTTGGCATATTAGCCATAAACGGAGGCATTCCCATCATGAGGGGGGGCATTATAGGCATGTTGCTAGTAGCTGAACCGGGAACTCCTCCGGGCATGAGCCCACTGAGACTCGGAGGTATCGAGCCACTGGCGATGAGATCGTTGATGACCTTTGATGGATTGAATTCGGCACGCAGCCGATCTTGTTTTGCACAGTAGGCCAGCCAAGATAGTTCGTCAAAACCAAAGTTGAACCAGTCCGAAATGTCTGCTCCAGGAAGCCTCCAGGGCTTCTCTTTCAGCTCTTCCAAGGTGAGCTGAGTGACAGGGACCCCTTCATATTCGCCAACTTTGTTGATATCCAAACCTTGGGATTGAGCCAGCATGGGCACGGTTGGCTGTCCTGCAGTCGCAGCGTCCGTCTGTGTCTCAAGCGCACTGCTGACAGCCTCGTTCTTCGCTTCCACGGCACCAATAATGAACTCCACATCTGAATCACTTTCAGACTCGTCTTCGCCTGAGCCAGTCTCGGAACTTCGCGCCTCCTCGTCTGCGACATTATCAGTGGAAGATTCGGTCTTTATCTCTGCGCCGTCGCGGGCCTCGAGAGTGGTTGCTGTCTGCTGTCCGTCCTTCTCGTCATCGGATCCATACAGAAAGTCGTCATCTTCATCCATTGTGGGCAAGGGGGTGGGAGGCTTCTTTTGCTCACACCTGCTCACGCACCTGTTCTGTCTTCAACTAAAGTGGCGGAGACAGAGAGAGACGCAGAACACGGGCCTTGTTGGGTGCGTGCTGCTTGCCGTTCACTACCTTGCAATTTCAGCCCTTGCGTTCCCCACCCTGTTTTTCCTTATGTGTCTCACTATACTGTGCACACAGACACACAAACACAAGCACCGCCTCCACTGAAAACGTGCTCTCGGATAAACATACTGGTGCAGAGATGTACAAATATCTAAAGCTAGTCACGTGCCAACGCAGAGGGCAAACAAAAGCTCAGGGCTGAAAAGAGGGCTGGGGAGTAGCGGTGGCAGGGGTGGTGTACCTCTGGATGAATTTTTTTTTTTTTTTTCACAGAGGCTAGGGGCAGGAGGAGGAAAGAAAGAGCAAGAAGCCTCTCTGTTTCTTTGCTGAAAGTTTTCTCTACGTTCGACTTCTCTTTAGAAGAACTCTGGACAGTTTCAGCTCAGGACATCAGCTAACTGACACAGAACTCCACAAGATGTATGTACTGCCACGGCGAGCAGCAGCAACAGCAGACACAGCAGCTCCTGCTCCTGCTGCTCCTTTTTCCAGCCGGCCACTAAGCTCATATTTGGCTTCTTAACAGTATACTAACATGTTGCTCCCCCACGATCTACAGGTCGAAGAGAACTAAGAAGGTTGGAATCACCGGTAAATACGGTGTTAGATACGGTTCTTCGCTGAGAAGACAGTGTAAGAAGCTCGAGATCCAGCAGCGTGCCAGATACGAGTGCACATTCTGCGGAAAGATGAGCGTCAAGAGAGACTCCACCGGTATCTGGGTCTGCACCACCTGCAGAACCGTCATGGCCGGAGGTGCCTACACTGTGTCTACCCCTGCTGCTGCCACCATCAGATCTACCATTAGACGTTTAAGAGAGTTGGCCGAGGCCTGAATGGATATATCATAGCTCGATTCTTCTAATAAAAAACTCAGCAACACCTATCAACACGCAAGCGTAGCTCTATGCCAGAAAGAGGAGGAGGTATTTTCTCTCCTCTCGACACCTTGTACAGACTCTCTGCCTACTCTGTGTCTGTTTCTTCTCTCCGTGAGAGAGAGGAAGCAAGGCTCTGGCAAGGCCTTAGAACGGCTCTTACCAGGCTTTAGAACGGCTCTTACAAGGCTCTGGGGAGTATTTTGTTACCCGAACTTTTTACAGGAATGAAGCAAAAAAAAAAGTAAAATCAATTGGTGCATGCGGGGTTTGAACCCGCGACCATCGCGTAGCTTCGTAATGAAACGATGCGTGACGTTGTATATAGACGCCATAATACGACTATAAGCACGATGCTCTTGACCTCTGAGCTAATGCACCAATTTTTTGTATAGAAGCAAAGGTCTAGGGTGATATGAGTCCTCCGGCCGAGCGTCGCAAAGTGCGGAAATCGGGACGCTCAATTAGCCGGGCGGCGGGGGCGGATGGAGACAGGCGGGTGTTTGCGCCGTGGATGATCTACGGCGGCCATCAAAGGGATGTCTGATCGGCGCGGTGGTGGGGCCGCGTTGGAAACGCTTGCCCATGAAGCCAGCCAGCTAGCACACTAAGAGCCTTTCTAGAGGGGAACAGCTGGTGTGGTGCACGGGTTAATTGTTTTTCCCATGCCTTCTTCTATATAGGGAAGTGCCCCAGAAAAGTTTCCAAGACCGTAGAAGCTCACCAGGCGACCGATCCTCCTTATAGAAGATCTCCTCAAGGCTTGGACACGCGCGCGCGGCAAGACGAGGATGCACCCTGGGGTAGCCCAAATGAGGCCTGTCCTGTGTGCGCCGGCGGCGGCAGCAGCAGCAGCAGCAGCGCAGCGCGCGTGCCGGCACCTTGGCACCGCAGTGCCTGCAGCGGCTCGCGATGCGTACCACATGCCCGCTCCAGCCGCAGCGGATCAGATCGTGGTCGCCATGTCTTCCGGCGTGGACTCCTCGGTCGCCGCCCTGCTCTACGCGCAGAAGTACAAACACGTCAAGGGCGTGTTCATGGCCAACTGGTCGCCCGACGCCGTGGGGACCAAGTCGTGCACGGTGGAGAAGGACTGGGAGCAGGTGCAAGAGACATGCCTCCAGATCGGGATCCCGTGCGAGAGAGTCAACTTCGAGAAGGAGTACTGGGCACACGTTTTCCAGCCGATGCTGGAGATGTACCGCCAGGGGCTGACGCCAAACCCGGATGTTGCGTGCAACAGGTACGTGAAGTTCGGCATCATGATTGAGCACCTGAGCGCACGGCTGGACGGGCCGAAGCCCTGGTGGCTCGTGACCGGCCACTATGCTAAAATCATGAGGCACAGTGACACCGGAGAACACCATCTTCTGCGTGCCGACTACATGCCAAAGGACCAGTCCTACTACCTGAGCCAGCTGCCCGAGCAAGTGCTGAAGAGAGTCCTGATGCCCATGGGCCACCTCACCAAACCACAGGTGCGCGAAATCGCACACAAGAACAACCTGGTATCAAAGGATAAACCAGACTCTCAGGGGCTATGTTTTGTGTCACCGACAGGGAAGTTCAAGGACTTTCTGGCGGACTTCCTTCCGCGGAACCCGGGGGACATTGTGACGAGCGACGGCCGAGTCTGGGGCAGACACGAAGGTCTGTGGCACGGGACCGTGGGCCAGCGCTCAGGCATCTCAATGCCACAGGGCGACCCGCAGACCAAGGGCGTCTGGCTTATATCGGGCAAAGACTACCAGCGCAACAGGATCATTATTTCCCGGAAAGATGACACCAGGGCGTTTGAAAGTGACCGAATACATGTCAATGGGTGGTTATGGCTCAACAGCTCGAGCAGTTTTGGCAGCATACTCGCAGACTCACTTCAAATCCAGCTGAGGTCGCTACAGGAACCTATTCCAGGTCCGACCATTGTCCCATTACCACAGAAGGGAGAAGTTTTGTTCAAGTTGAAGACGCCAGTTAGCGCGGTGGCCCCGGGCCAGAGCCTTGTACTCTACCAGGGGGACCGTGTGCTGGGGTGCGGAACCATTATAGATACCCATAGCGGCGACGAATAACGATAATTTAATCATGTACATAGTGTGAATCATATTTAGAGAGCAGGCTCGCGACTCCTTTCTTTAGTATCGAGGGTATTTGAGATGTTGCGAAGGCGACGCTGAACGGTATAGTAGAACCAGTTCTGCTGGTATGTGGAGATCAGACTGAGCTGGAGCGCTCGCACCGTGCGCACTAAGAGCGTGTTGTAGTTGAGCCGCATCTGTTTGAACTGGTCGAGAATGCTTTCGAGGACGGCGGGCGAGATCGCTGCCAGCTTGCGAATCTGCTCGCGCTTCACCACGTCACTTTCGAGCATATCCAGAGAACTGAGTCTCCGCAAAAGCTCGTCTACGAGCGCGAGATGCTCTTCAAAAGCAGGCAAGCTTGCCTTGATGATCTGTCTTTTGTCCGCAGCCGAGACAGGGTCCTGAGCGTTCGCGTTCGCGTTCGCGTTCCGGTCCGCAGCCGTGCCGAGTCCTTCCACGAGATCATACAGGTTTACCTCTTTCAGTTTCGCAATGAGCGCCTGTGTCTCCTGGTTCCTTTGCAGGATGCTCTGCAGCTGGCGCATCTGCCCAGCCAGCTGCTCGCTCAAGGGCTCATCTTTCGCGTCACTGAACCTGACCTCCAACCGGGCGAGACGCTCCTTCAATGCTACGCATGCCTGCTGCGACAGCATCAGCAAGGAGTGCTAGCCGGTAAGAGTCGCAGGCACGCGCACGCACAAACACATACACATACAGATACACACACACACACACACACAAACTCGGCTACCACCCCTTATGAGAGAGCCCTCCCCCCTCTCATAAACAGATGAAAAAGAAGCAAGAGCAAACTACGCGACGAGCGACGCGTCGTTTGCTAGCTAAAACATGGAAAAACAACATCTTACCTAATCACCCGAACGCGCATTACGTCATCCACACTTGGAAATGAGTGTGTGTGTGTGAGGTGGTCACAACGTGTGGGATAGAGGATTAGAGAGCGCACCAGACCAGAAAAATCAGGACAGCATAAATTAAAAAGGCGCAAGGGAGGGAGGCAATTGGTGGAACCGGCCCTGTATTGCACGCTGCTGAAGCCAAGTTTGCTGATAGAGTGCGAGTAGATAAGAGAGGACAAGATGGTAAGTGCGTGTGCGCACGTGTGCGCAGAGGGGCGCGCAGAGGGCTGCGTCGAGGAGCTAGTTCGCAAGGGTTACTAACGATGTTTGTGGCACCAGTCGAGATCTGGGTATGTGTGTTTTGGTTCTATGGCCCGGGCGCAGGCGGACGCGGGCCGGGCGGGCGATTGCAGCGAATGAGCTACTGACAAGGACAGTGTTGCTGTCTCTGACGAGGCATTGAAGGCCTTCAACGACCTGAAGCTGGGAAAGAAGTTCAAGTACATCATCTACAAGCTGAACGACGCCAAGACGGAGATTGTCGTTGACTCGACCTCGACGGACCAGTCGTACGACGCTTTCCTGGAGGAGCTGCCGGAGAACGACTGCAAGTACGCGATCTACGACTTTGAGTACGACATTGGCGGCGGTGAAGGCAAGCGCTCCAAGATTGTGTTTTACCAGTGGGCCCCCGACACGGCGAGCATCAAGGCCAAGATGGTGTACGCCGCGTCGAAGGACGCCCTGAGAAAGGCGCTGAACGGCGTCTCGTCCGACATCCAGGGTACCGACTTTAGCGAGGTGGCGTACGACAGTGTTCTGGAGAAGGTGAGCAGGGGTGCTGGCTCCCACTAAGTGGGCCCTCCTTGGGGCTCTTCCCCTGGCCTTGCCCCTCTCTCTGCCCTTCCCTCCCCTAACTTATCATTTTTCTGCCCTTTCTTTCACTAACACGGAGCAGGGGCGGCGGTGCCGCGGGGGGGCGGGGGGGTAAGGAAACTAACTATTTTTTTCTAGCTCCAACTGGTACATTTCTGAATTTTGACTATATGTTCTTTTGGCACTTTGGCGCTGCTCTCAGCCAGCACTCGGACAGCGCTGTCTGGGCGCTCGCTCAGCGTTCGCGGCTTGTACTCCCGTTGTCTGTGCTGTCCTCGGCCCCCCCCCCCCCCCTCGCGCTGCGTGCTGCTCCTCTGCGCAGGGCAGGGCAGCACAGGCGGGGAGAGGTTTTCCCCAGCCCTTTTGGGGGCGCACACGACCGTAAAAATCGGGACAAATCCTGATGTGTCCTGATTTGACCAGCTCTTATTTTTTTTGCACCTCTGCTGTAGATAATTTGAATAGGGGGGCTTTAGGGAAAGGAAGGGGGTAACACAGGGGAGCCCTTTCGATAAGAGAGCCCGCCCGCCCGCCTGCCTGTCCGCCGTAGAGGCCGCCGCGTTCCCCCGTGCTCTTCAATTGACCAGCCGCCCGGCCCCGCCGCCGCCACACCCCCAGCTCCCCCAGCACAGCTCCGCACGGGCCCGCCCACACCGCGATGCCGAGCACGAAGCCTAAGCACAAGCTGCCTAGGGCAAGCCTCGAGGAAAAGATTATGATCATGGACTACTACCACAACTCAAAGCGGCCGCAGAGCGAGACGGTCGAGCACTTCAAGGAGAAGTTCTCCATCTCGACCTCCAGCTTCAGCGAGTGGCTCAAGTCAGAGCCCGAGCTGCGTCAGCGCTTGCAGGAGGCGCAGCAGGTCGACCCAGCCACAGGTAAGAGCCTCCGTTCGTCTAAGCGCAAAAGCTCCTACAAGTACGAGCAGATCAACAAGGCCATGCACAAGATTGTAGAGGAACGGCTGGCCCAGAACCTCTCAATCAACGAGCCCATCCTCCGAGAGTACTGGGTCCGCTTCGCCCGCCAGTTCGGCGTCGTCGAGCCCAAGCGTATGGAGGGCTTCAGCCACGGCTGGCTCTCCACCTTCAAGCGGCGTCACGGCCTCGACCGCAAAACCATGCGCGGCACGAAGCAGCAGCAAAACCAGCAGGACTCAGACCAGCAGGGACAGGCCAATGACCAGGTCGTCACCACCTCGGCCGTCTCCCTGCTGGATCTTGGCACAACCACAGCCAGCTCCGCATCCGCAGCCGGGGGCATGCTGCCCTCTGCGGCCGACTACTCGTACCACGGTGGGCCTCAGAATCCTGCCTACGATCAGCCAAACCAATTGCCACAGCCGCAAAACACCTTCTCGGCCAGAGGACAGAACCGCGGCCAGCCTCACAATCTTCCGCACCTTGCTCCACTGCACGGCCAGAACTCCCAGCCAGATTCCAACGACTACCTGTTGATGGACTCTCATGCCGCCCACGCGGCAGCTGCGTCTCCGCAGGCAGTGCAGCAACACCAGGCAATACCAGAAAGATACCAGTCGTACGAGGTGAACCAGCTGCTTAGCACCGGTGCCTCTGGTACGGGCCAGAGAAGCACACAGTTCCAGAGAATGCTTCCATCAGTTCAGCACGAGGCTCCCGCAATATCACCGCAGCAGGCCTCCCAGGCACCACAGCCCCAGCAACTTGGTGGCTACATGCCGGTGGAAAACCAGGTCAATCGATATACACTGCAGAATGGTGTGAATGCCGCTCAGCCGGGCCCTTCATCCCAAATGGTACTCCAGCCGCAACAATCACAGCAACAGCAACAACAGCCGCACCAGTCCCACGGGACTCGCGAGTCGTCAGACCAGGACTTCACTATTGATATCGGTGACATGGAGAAGTTTATTTTTGTGTACTCTGAGCGGTTTTTCCAGCAATACGGTTACCATTTTGCCAAGTCAAAGGAGTACTTTGACACCTACAAGACCCGTTTTATGGAGGACAAGCTGATGTATGTCTCTACTGGGTCGTCGAAGCCCACGTCCGGAGTTGACGACTTTTTTCTGCGCAGAATGCGCTAGTTTAGTATTTTGTGTTTTATGTGGACCGGACAACACTTTGGTTCTTTGTTTTTTTCTTTACTTGGCTAAGTCATAGCTGTTGAAAAAGGAGGAGGACTATACACTGAATTAAACATTAGAAAACTCCGGCATGCCCGATCAAGAGGTGCCGGACTCGTTTTGCTGAGCTTGCTGCTGCTGAATAACGTTGGTTTCGTACTTCTCATGCGGAGGATCGTTACTGGCGACGGCCTCCGCGCCTTCAATCTCATGGAAATCCAAAATTTCACTGTACATCATTATTCTCCAAGTGTCAACGGGAAGATCTGCATCATTGAAACTCCAGTCAAACTTCTCCTCAGCCACTGGTTCATCAGTTGGGTCATGATAGAGACTCAGGTACGGGTGCTCTAGTGCCTGCTCCGCAGTCACTCTCTTGCGTGGATCAAACACCAACATTTGTGCCAAAAGGTCAATTGCTTCCGGTTCTACGCCTTTAAATCGCTCGCTGAGGGGCACGGGATCCTTGTGGGGCAGGGATTGGACGAACCTCAACGTATTTTCCGAACAAATTGTGTCAATGACGTCGTCAGGAGGGGAGCCCAGCAGCTCGGTGATGATGGAAAACTGGTGCACATGGTCTTTTCCTGGGAACAGGGGCTTGCCTTCAATCATTTCTGCAAAAATACATCCGGCCGACCATATGTCCACCTCAGTGTCGTATTTTTGCCAAGTGAGCATGATCTCCGGGGCTCTGTAGTATCGCGTGGAGACGTAGCCCGTCATCTGAGGGTCCTGTATCCGTGCGAGTCCAAAGTCGCAAATCTTGAGGTCGCAGTTCTCGTTGATTAGGATGTTGCTTGGCTTCAAGTCGCGGTGGATGACCCCGGCGGAGTGGACGTACTTGAGGCCCCTGAGGATTTGGTAGAGGAAGTACTGGATGAACTGCTTTTCTATAGGTCTTGAGGTCAGAAGACGGTGCAGGTCTGTGCCCTGTAGCTCTGTCACGAAATATATGTCCTCTAGCGGCGATAGAAAGATGTCTCCGAGCGAGATAAGGTTTTCGTGTCTGAGGTGGTTGAGCAGCTTGAGTTCTCTATAGGTGCGCTTTGCCAGGACCGGTGTCGAGAACGGTTTCATCACCTTTTTGATGGCGACGCTTTGCCCGCTGAGCTGGTCCTTGGCCGAGCACACCAGCCCGAACGCGCCCATGCCGACCGGACGCAGGTCCGAGTACCGGGACGTGGTCTCAAAGACCGTGCCAAAGATCTGGGTCCTGTTGAACTGCTGCGACATGTCTCGCTGTCGGCAGGCTGGCTTGGGTCTATGTGTTTCCCAAGGGTGGGCTAACGGCTGAAACGGCGACCGACAGACGGAGGCACACACACACACACACACACACAGAGACGGGTGGTTGCCACTACAAACTGGCTTTTTTTTCCAAACGGCTCCTGCTTTTTTTCTGCGCAACGACCGCTGGCGCACAAACGAAAATCTCACCCCCGCAACGACACGCACGACTCCTTCGCTGGTTTCCCTGGCGACGCGCAAACGCTCACCAAACACCAACTAAACCGGTGGAACGCTGTGCCTCTGTCCGAACGGTGCGGCCCTGGGTATGCTGATAGTAATAATAATATAGATATATATTTGTATGTATTTATATATATAATGTCTGTTTCTTTTTCCACCTCATCGGAAAAACCCGCTGCCGCTTCAGTTCATTCATGGCCTCACAGACTGGCGGACACACCTAAGAAAAAAAAAAAGAGAAGAGGAGAACAACACATCTCTACACCAGTAAAAACGGGTCTGGTGTAAAGATGTAGGGACTTTTTTTTCCTTCCAAAATTTTCCCCTTTTGGTTACGCTTATTACATAATACCTTATTCATCGCCGTTATTATTGTTTTTTTTTTTGTTTTTTTGCTTTTTTTTCAACCTCCTCCTCGGGCCTTTAGTGAGTGCACCCGCTCGCTGTGGAAGCAAGCCATACGCTATCTACTTGCCGTGCACACAGAGTTTGTCATCACTTAGACGGGGCCCTTTTTTTGCCCGTACCTGGCACTGCTGTTCCGCGCGATCCTCCTGAGGCTGGCACCGCGAGAGACTCCGCTGGACTGGTGTGATCAGCGCTCTGCGGCGGGGCTGACTGAACCGTGCACAGATGGCGCGAGTCGCAGAGAAGTATGGGGCGGAAGCGCAGCAGCTGGACGCCCAGCACCGCTGCCACAGGGAGCTGTTCCGCATCCCGACGTTCGAGAGCATGGGGCTCGAGCGGGGAGCACCAGGGACAGGGACAGAGGCAGAGGCAGAGGCAGAGGCAGCAAAAAAAAGGTCAGTGAACTACCTCTGCGGGAACTCACTCGGGCTCATGCCCGCAAGGACACAGGCAGCAGTAGACCAGGAGATGCAAGCATGGGCCGACCGCGCCGTCGAGTCGCATTTCCGGCACAGAATGCAGCCGCAGGGAGCCACAAACTGGGTCGATATAGACATCCCTGTCGTGCCCCTGCTCGCCCCTATCGTCGGGGCCAAGGACACAGAAGTCGCATGCATGGGAACGCTCACCATGAACCTCAACTCGCTGATGACAGCCTTCTATAGACCGTCTGCCAAGCGGTACAAAATCATGTTCGAAAAAGGCGCGTTCCCCTCGGACTACTATGCATTTCTCAACCAGGCCCAGCTGCACGGCTACGGACCCGAGGCGCTCCTGCAGCTGGCACCAAGAGATGGCGAAACCTGTCTGCAGACAGAAGACATACTGGCTGCTCTGCGCACACACGGAGAGACAGTGGCCGTTGTGTGCTTCTCTGGCATACAGTACTACACAGGACAATTCTTTGATATTCAAACCATCACGGTCGCCGCGCATGAAGCAGGATGCGTCGTTGGCTGGGACCTCGCACACGCAGTAGGCAACGTCGAACTCCGCTTACACGACTGGGGCGTGGACTTTGCCGCCTGGTGCTCGTACAAGTACCTGAACTCGGGACCCGGAGCAATTGGCGGTTTGTTCGTGCATGAGAAGTACACTGTGGGGTCCCAGAAAAATTGGCTTCCCCGGCTTGCGGGATGGTGGGGCAACGAGTCCAGTGAGCGGTTTAAAATGGCAGAGACGTTCAAGCCCATAGAGAGCGCCCTAGGGTTCCGGCAGTCTAATCCGAGTGTGATTGACGTGGTTTCCCTTAAAGTCTCTCTTGAGCTGTTTCGTGACTGTGGCGGCATGAGCGTTCTGCGTGCAAAGTCAGTTGCCCTGACAGGGTTCTTGGAAAAACTGCTCAGGGAGTCGCCTTACTTCAGCGAGCGTGGAGGCGGCAGCAGCCCTCACTTCTGTATAATCAGCCCCAAGGAGGCATCGTTCCGCGGTGCCCAGTTGTCGCTCCGCTTCGGACCGCCCAACCCTGGCCACCCCGACCTCTGCGAGGTCATGGAGCACGTCTTTACGTTTTTGGGCTCCCACGGCGTGATCTGCGACGATCGACGCCCTGCCGTGATCCGTCTGGCTCCGACGCCGCTCTATAACACCTTTGCAGACTGCGTCGAGTGTGTAGACGTGCTGAATGCGGCCTTCGACGCTCTAAACGGTGCTCCCCCGGTAGCAGCTCTGACAGCCCAGTAAATAGATGCAATGGCTCCCTGCCCCAAATGGAAAATCTGTTCTTACCTACCCCTCTTCCCCCCTCCACCCCCTTCCGAATTAGCCCGCCACAAGTATGTTGACACTCGGGCGACAGCACTGTGGCAGATACACCTCCCTCGCACCGCTCACTGTAGCGCTCATGACGTGATGAACTGTGGTGTCTTCGAGAGCCTTTCTGTCTGCATTGCTATTGTTCCTCAAGCGGTTGAGATTGTTGAAAAATTTCTTCATGCATGAGGAGAGCCACGGTCACGTGCCAAGCTCTAATTTTGCTTCTTGATCCTTAATAAGACAGGAAGTTAGTAATACGCCCTATGACGGCGTCGTTACTGAGGCGCGAGCTTGTATATAAGCAGTGTAACATATGTTGGGGCCTTCGTGCCCAAGATGATCGTAAAACAGATTCGTAGAAAGTAGTCGTTAGATTGCAACAGCGACGGGCCAGAAACTGAGCGCAGAGAAGCAAAAAGGCCTAGCACCACAGTTTGTTGAAAAGTGCCTCTCTGCCATGCTCGACAAACCTCAGGACTACAGAGACTACCAGTCTCTGCGAGAGGACTATAGTGACAAGTCCGCCTTTGGCTTGCACGTGGAGTCTCTTGAAGACGAAACTGTGGATGCCAGAGACTACGTCAAAAACCTCGTGGCTGAGCCTGTTCCAAAGGCTGTTAATTATGTCAAGTCGCTATTCCCTATTTTGGGCTGGATATCTCACTATCCCTTCACATTTCATTGGATTTATAGTGACTTTGTTGCAGGAGTGACAGTGGCAATTGTCCTGGTTCCACAGTCCATGTCCTACGCTCAGCTTGCCAACTTATCCTCGCAGTATGGTCTCTATTCCTCATTTGTTGGAGTGCTCTTTTACGCTTTCTTTGCAACAAGCAAAGACGTGTCAATCGGACCTGTGGCTGTTATGAGTTTAGAAGTTGGTAAGATCATTGCTCGTGTTCAAGATAAACATGGTGACGAATATTCCGCCCCAGTTATTGCCACAGTTTTAGCTCTGCTGTGCGGAGGAGTTGCATTGGGATTGGGTATTTTGCGCCTGGGTTTCCTTGTCGAACTCATTTCTCTGCCTGCAGTTCTTGCTTTCATGAGTGGCTCAGCTTTGAAGATTATCGCCGGACAGGTTCCGGGGCTAATGGGATTCTCAAAGTATCTTAATACAAGAGCAGCCACGTACAAGGTTATAATCGACACTCTCAAGAATCTCCATCACACCAAAGTGGATGCCGCGTTCGGGCTTGTATGTTTGTTCATTTTGTACGTTTGGAAGTTCACAACATCATATCTTTACAAGCGCTACCCAAAACAGAGGGTGTTCTTTTATCTAGAACAAATCCGGACTGCTGTCATCATTATTTTCAGCACCCTCATTAGTTATCTGATAATCAGACACGACAAGGAGAACAGTCCATTCAAAGTTAATGGATCAGTTCCATCTGGACTCAAGCACGTTGGTTCTCCCACCGTGCCTCACGGTTTAGTTGGAGAACTTGCTTCTGATCTGCCTGCCGCGACTATAATTTTGGTTCTTGAACATATCTCCATTGCAAAGTCGTTTGGTAGACTAAACGACTACAAAATCAACCCAAATCAGGAGTTAGTAGCCATCGGTGTCACTAATCTTGTTGGAACGTGCTTCAACGCATATCCTGCTACAGGTTCATTTAGCAGAACCGCTTTGAAGGCCAAGTGTGGTGTGCGTACACCATTTGCCGGAATTTTTACGGGCGCTTGTGTTCTTCTTTCCATTTATTGCTTCACTGACGCATTCTATTACATTCCAAAAGCAGCCCTTTCTGCAATCATCATTCATGCTGTCAGTGACTTAATCGCATCATACAAAATAACTTTCAATTTGTGGAAGATTCAACCTTTAGACTTTGGCATCTTTATTATAGGGCTCCTCATCACCATATTTACAAGCATCGAAGATGGAATTTACTTCTCCATTTCTGCGTCAGCAGCTATTATGTTATGGCGGATGTGCAAGCCTAATGGTACCTTCTTGGGAAGAGTGAAAGTCCTCGAGGTGATAGACCCTGTCTTCGAGATCAGTCAAAATAATGACGCGGACTTGACTCTGGCAAATGAGACTCCAAACAATACTGACCGTGCATATAAAGTTCAGTACAAATGGGTTCCTCTGCCAAACAACCCTGGAAATCCGTCTTCACTTCATACGGAGTATGTCAGCAATAGAGTTAATGTGGAGTTGCCGCCACCAGGAGTGATTGTGTTCAGACCTAATGAGTCGTTTGTGTATCCTAACTCATCTTCACAGGTTGATAGAGTCCTAGATGAAGTGAAAAGAACGACAAAACCGGCTCACATCAAAACGGAGAAGACATTTAATAACCCAGGAAAGCTTGAGATCACATGGTTCAAGAAAGGCAAGACGGAGGCAGCGACAGAATCAGACGAAGCGGACTCACGCCCGCCACTGAAGGTGGTCCATTTTGATTTCAGTCAGGTTGTGGGCTTAGATGTTACATCTGTGCAGTCGTTAATAGACCTCAAAAAGTCCATTGACCTGTATGCTGGCACAGACTATGAGATGCATTTTTCTGGAATACTGAATCCATGGGTCAAGAGAGGTCTTGTGAATGGAGGGTTTGGTGCCAGCGTACAAGAGGAGCAGGTCAGTGAGGAGATCACAGAAGTAGACTCGTCGAGCGGGAAAAGCGACAAGCTCCCGAACATATCAGACAAAGGCCATGCGTTGAAAGACATTGAGCACCAGGTGGTCGACGTCGCCGTTGCGAGCGGTGGCCGGGCCCAGCTCTATGCCCTCACGGGCAGCAACTACCCTTGTTTCCACTTTGATATTCCATCCTACTCGCAATTTGACTGAACGGCTCTCCAGAGAGACGTGTCGGAGCCGGCCATACAGACCGTTGTACGAAAGCTAATGATGATCATATTTTTAATAACAGCCGTGTAAAAGACCACGATGTAGTCTGCTATCTATCTCTCCATCACTGTTTGTTTCCCTCTCTCTTTCTCCTTGTTTTCCCGCTGCCCTTACAGTACATTGTGGGAATTCTTTTTATAGGGGGGCGATGCATTCACATCCGTGCACCGTTTTTTTTATGCCTGAAGGTAAATTTTCCGAAGTGCCTCCTCAGCTCTTTTTGTCATATTTTTTTTCTCAAGTGCTGTTAGACAAACGGAGCGGACGCTGGCTCCGTTCACACATCGTTTGGCTGCAGCGCGCTTGCTCAAGCGGTGCCTGCTCAACATATATATATATGCAAAAGCTTCGAGAGTGCACAGTTCAGGCCTGTCGTTTTGCACACTTGAGTAGAAGCTATAGCCAGAGAGCTGCTGTTAAGAGAATCAGAGGAAACGGACGACGACCTTTGGACGCTATGAGTACCGATTTCAGTAGAGAGGCGCTGGAGTCTGTCCTGAAGAGACGCTTCTTCTTTGCTCCGGCGTTTGAGATCTACGGCGGAGTGTCGGGGCTATACGACTACGGCCCGCCGGGCTGTGCGCTGCAGGCCAACATTGTGGATGTCTGGAGAAAGCACTTCATCCTCGAGGAGGACATGCTCGAGGTTGACTGCACCATGCTCACGCCCCATGAGGTCCTCAAGACCTCCGGCCACGTCGATAAGTTCGCCGACTGGATGTGCAGAGACCTCAAGACCGGAGAGATTTTCAGGGCCGACCACCTGGTTGAAGAGGTGTTGGAGGCAAGACTGAAGGGTGACAAGGAGGCCAGAGGCCAGAAGACAGAGCCGGTCGAGGAGAGCGACGACAAGAAAAAGCGCAAGAAGAAGGTCAAGGAAATCAAGGCAATCAAGCTGGAAGACAGTGTCGTGGAGGAGTACGAGACTATTTTGGCCAAGATCGACGGTTACTCAGGCCCTGAGCTCGGGGAAATTATGACTAAGCACAACATTGGCAACCCTGCGACCGGTGAGCCACTCGAACTTCCAATGGCCTTTAACTTGATGTTTGAGACGGCCATTGGCCCATCAGGACAACTGAAGGGATACCTGAGACCAGAAACAGCACAGGGTCAGTTTTTGAACTTCTCCAAGTTGCTTGATTTCAACAACGAGAAAATGCCTTTTGCTTCGGCCTCGATTGGTAAGTCCTTCAGAAACGAGATTTCTCCAAGAGCCGGCCTGCTTAGAGTGAGAGAGTTTCTGATGGCAGAGATTGAACACTTTGTGGATCCACAGAACAAGAACCACCCAAGTTTCAAGCTTGTAGAAGACCTTGAGTTGAGCTTCTTGCCAAAGGAGGTCCAGCAGGCGGGTCAGACAGAGGTTGTGAAGTCCACCGTTGGTGATGCTGTGAGATCAGGAATGGTTGACAACGAAACTCTGGGATACTTTTTGGCTAGAATCTATCTATTCTTGATCAAGATTGGTGTTGATCCAAAGAAGCTCAGATTCAGACAGCACATGGCTAATGAGATGGCGCACTATGCTCAGGATTGTTGGGATGCTGAACTCAAGACGTCCTACGGCTGGATTGAGTGTGTCGGCTGTGCTGACAGATCTGCGTATGACTTGTCTGTCCATGCGGCCAGAACAAAGGAGAAACTTTGTGTAAGAGAGGCACTCCCTGAGCCTAAGGTGGTTGAGAGAGTTGAGTGCGAGATTGATAAGAAAAAGTTTGGACCAAAGTTCAGAAAAGATGCACCAAAGGTGGAGCAATGGTTATTATCTCGAACGGAATGCGAGCTGGAGGACCTTGCTAAAGAACTGGAGGAGACCTTGAAAATCACAGCTAAAATCCCAGACGTGGCTACTCAAGAAACGGAGATTCCTGCCGAATTAGTCAAAATCTCCAAAAACAAGAAGACAGAGCACGTTAGAGAGTTCACCCCAAATGTGATTGAGCCTTCGTTCGGTATTGGAAGAATTTTGTATTCTATCTTTGAACACTCTTTCTGGACGAGACCAGAGGACTCAGCTAGATGCGTGCTGTCGCTTCCTCCACTTGTTGCGCCAACGAAGGTGCTGCTTGTTCCTCTGTCCAACAACGATGTGCTCCAGCCTGTGTTGAAAGTCGTGAAGGACAAGCTCAAGCTACAGCAGATTCCGTTCAAGGTGGACGACTCGTCTGCTTCGATCGGAAAGAGATATGCCCGTAACGACGAGCTGGGAACACCTTTTGGAATCACTATAGATTTTGACTCTGTGAAGGATGAATCGGTTACTCTTAGAGAGCGTGACTCCACCTCGCAGGTCAGAGGCTCTATTGACGATGTCGTGGAGGCGATACTGAACATCACCTACAGAGGTGCTACATGGGAAGAGGGTGTTAAGGCTCTCACTCCGTTTGATAGTAAGGCTGAAGATGAGTAGTGGACTCATAGAACAGTAACTGTAATTAGTGGCTTCAGGTGATTATTATCCGGTAATAAGGTTCAAATAGGCGTAGCAGCAGAAGGAGCAAGGCGGCAGTAACAGAGAGAGAGAGAGAGAGAGAGAGAGAGAGAGAAACGGTGAGCTGACTCAGTGGAGAATTTAAATCCAAATCTGTACACGTGCTCAATTCGGCAAGTATAAAGGTAAAGAGTCTATCGACGCGTCGATAAATCTGGCTATCTTTTTTAGGTGGAATTGCAGTTCCAAATTCGTTCAAGTAGGGGACCGACAATTTCTGGCTGGCTCACGTTTCGTTTTTCCACAGTTAAAGGCAGCCAGGGATCTTGTGTATAAGGGACCTCCGCCAGCACACAGTAGTGCACGTCCACTCAGAGTATTCACACTCCTTTCATCCTACAGTTACTGCTCCTCATACTGTTTGTGCCGAAAATTCTGCAAAAAAGCTGACATACACGTTGATCCCGTAATTTTATTCAGCCTATCTTTAGTTTTCGCCCAGCGGCTCTCGCGATGCAGTCAGAGTCAGGGGAGAACATCTCCATTACCATGAAGCCAGACAGCACAGCCACTCCTGATGAATTGCTAGGGCTTCCTCGGAACCGGGGTACATTGAATGTGAATGCATTGACGGTGCAGAGCGACATGAGCAGTGAGTCTGTCCTCGAAAAACTCACGGTGCAGACCCAAAACCCCCGCGAGCCCGAGTCTCCAAGCGAACTATCAGTCGCGGAAACCATTGCCACAGAGGAAGATGTGGCTTGCGAGGTGAAAAGCGACGAATCTAGTTTGCCCGTGAACACGTCACTTGAGTCTCGAATCCAGAACACGCTCAACCTAGAGCATAGAAACAGCTCGACGAGTCTACCTGAAAGCCCCGCCATACCGTTACGGAATTCAGCACGTCTCCTCCCTGATGCAAGCACTGGTTCAAGCAGGATTGATGTCGCAAGAACACTCGACCCTCTGGAATACTCCGAAGTGCAAAGCAGATCAGTGTTACGAACCTTGGTGCCCGCAGAAACACAGGAGTCGCTCCACGACCATTCAGAAGTCAGTGACAGTGACCAGCACATTCAATCAGGTGAGTATGAGGGACCAAGACTGAATGGAGTTGAATCGGAGGTCAAGATTCGCACATTGTCTCCTCTCAGTTATCAGCCACTAAGCTCTGGTCAGAACACGCCTAGTTCGCCTGCTCAAGAATTCATAACAAGAGATCACACGGACTTCGTGGATGATTCCTTGCATTTCAATATTTCAACTCGATCATCCATGGCTAACCAGTCTAACTCCAGTTCTAGGCAGGAGTCAGCAGAAGTATCCGCCCAACATATTCCCAAGTTTTCAATTCAAAGTCCGCTAGATTCTTCCCCTACATTTCAAACTTCTGAGTCAACACATGGCGACTCTCTGCCGGAGAAGTCATTAAACTCGCAGTTTTCACACAGCCTCTCCAACTTGCATTCGGGCACATCCCATCCATTTGACTCGCCTACAAATGCAGATACTGTGGAGGCGATTATAGACGACTACCAAAATGCATCTTCCACTCATGCTGCTAGTCTCAACGAACCATCTGGCGATAGCGTAGGTATTCTTTCTTCTCATGAGCAGTCAGTGATGGCGCACTTGTCAGTAAGGAAAAGACTACCACAGGGTGGCCAAGGTGCACTTAATGGTAGATCGATTTCATCGTCGTCTTCATCTTCCATAAGGAAGACGAGCGGTGGATCCAAACCCTTCTCCATTGACGGGAAGTTAAGCAAAACTAAAAAAGTCTTCGGCGGATTTTCGAACCTTGTCTCTAGCTTTACCTCCTCATCTTCATCCAGATCTGTTTCTCAGTCAATGATCATTTCAGAACCTTATGATTATATTCGCCAGCAACATGTTGAATACGATCCTGATTCACAGACTTTTATTGGACTTCCTGAAGAGTGGAAAATTGCTTTGGCTGCACAGGGTGTGTCAGTTGAGGAACAGAGGAGAAACCCACAGGCGGCCAATCAAGTTATGAACTTCTTCCAATCAAATTACAGCAACACGCCCAACAAGTTCATGGAGGTACAAGGGAATTTATATGGCAGAGGTGCTGAAGATGATAGTGAATACAGTGAATCTGACGCGCGAACGCCTAACCTATCTGGTCGGGCTCCCTATGAAAGTGACGATAACACCACCCCCTCAAATGCAGTAAATACGAGCGCTCCAAACAGTGCAATTTCAACTCCAATTCCTCATGAATCAGATATATTCGTCACCTCTAAGGAACCGAGCAATACTCCCACGGGTCTAGGAGACACTGAGTTCATTCCGAAAAGACACGCACCTCCACCGCCGACTACAAAGCTAATGGGAACTCCAACTATTGGACCTCAAGGGAAGAGTCCACTTTTGACGAATTCTCGCTTTCTTTCATCATCCAAGAGAAATATGTCTCCCTCACCTTCCTCTTTGTTGGGTAGTATTTCTAGACGATTTGCCTCGGGTGCAAAGTTAAATCAATTGGGGAGTTCAAACCGCACTGACAGACCTACGATTCTTCATTTGGGCGGCGAGCTTTCTTCATTAAAACCCTCTCAAAACACTGATTCCATCGCATCCAAAGCTCAGGAGCCATTTGTTCCGCTAACTGCTGAAGAACCTGCAAATAGGACATTTCAAAATGATCACGGTGTAGTGACCAAAAATCCTTCTAGCCCGTCGCCTCCAGTTTCGCCTCCTCCACCGGTTCCAAAATCCGGCTCTCCAAAAGAAATAGAAGTATCAATAGGAGTGTCGTCACCTAATGACCACTCTTTGCCTACGAGCCCACCATTCAAAGCTAAAATTCCGCCAATACCTCAAGCTATTCCTATAGTACCCAAAAAAGAATTGTCAGAGGCTGACCAAGAACAGCGTCGTCAATTGAAAAAGGCAATGAGAAAGGCGAAGGAGAAGAAGTATTATAACAGGTTAATGGAAATCTGCTCTTCGGAAGATCCTAATTTAAGGTATCGTGACTTAGTGAAGATAGGTCAAGGTGCATCTGGAGGTGTATACACCGCCCATGAGGTTGGAACAGACCTATGTGTTGCTATTAAACAAATGGAACTAGAGAGACAGCCCAAAAAGGAACTGATCATCAATGAGATTTTGGTAATGAAAGGTTCCAAGCATAAGAATATTGTTAATTTCATCGAGGCCTATATGCTGCAAAAAGATTTATGGGTTGTGATGGAGTATATGGAAGGAGGATCATTAACAGATATTGTGACTCACAGCGTCATGTCAGAAAGACAAATGGGAACAGTGTGCAGGGAAACTCTCCAAGGCTTGAAGTTCCTGCATTCCAAAGGTATCATTCATAGGGACATCAAGTCCGACAATATTCTCTTGTCACTCGAAGGTGATATCAAGTTGACTGATTTTGGATTCTGCGCGCAGATCAAGGATTATTCGGCTAAGCGGAACACTATGGTAGGAACACCTTACTGGATGGCGCCTGAGGTGGTAACTAAGACTGAATATGGCCCTAAAGTGGATATCTGGTCTTTAGGAATCATGACAATTGAGATGATTGAAGGGGAGCCGCCTTATTTGAATGAGACGCCCCTGAGAGCGTTATACTTGATCACTACGAACGGGAAGCCAAAGCTCAATGATGTAGACTCTCTCTCCAAGAATCTGCAAACCTTCCTTGACTGTTGTCTGCAGGTTGATCCTGAGAAGCGTTTTGATGCAATACAACTGCTGGAGACCCCCTTTATTTTAAACGCGGACGATAATAGCTCTCTCTCGCCGCTAGTGAAGCTTGCAAGATCTCAAAAGATGGCGGAGAAACTAGAAGAGGAGCAGTCTTAGATAAGTATTTGTAGCTTTTCTACTGCATTCGGCAGGCCACACTTTTTTAAGGCGAGTAAGGTAATCTGACAGAATAAGGACAATAAAAAGATGAATCAAACACTAATATACACTAATGAAACACTTTGTATTACAAATCGTCGTCGGAGTCCTCATCCTCGGGAGAACTAACGACCACATACTTGGATTGTACAAAAAACAATCTCACAACCCCTTTCCCCTTATTCTCAAACTGATAAAAGTTACCCATCGGGACCTCAAATGAGCACCCAGAGTTCACAATAAATGTGTTGTGAGAGAGTGTCACTTCAAGAATCCCATCAATCACATAGAATATGAAATATGTATCATCATTGGATTTAATAGCCTTTCTTGAACCGAAAGGTATTTCGATTATACCACCGCCGCTGAATTCACTATCCTGGTCAAATAGTGTTGCAATGCGGAAAAATTCCTCCCCATTTTTGATGATTGATATATTTTTTGATTTGCCGGGCGCCCAGGCAATTGTTCTTTCTATCTGATTCTCGGAGCCAGGCCCTTCAAAGACGGGGACATTCAGCGAGCTTTTAGAAAGCCATTCAGCTCCCGCCATACTTTCGACTGACTCTTCAGGAGTCTTCTCCTTTGATACAGGAGTAACGACTGGTGCATCCTCCACTTCGCTGCTGACAGCACGCCTTGCCGCTCTCCTCTGTTTCGGTTTCCCAGATGGCGCTGGAACACTAGAATAACGACGTTTCGCTGGCAATCTTGTTATGTCAGGCCTATGAACAACATCTTTGATCTCTTTGACGAAAGTTCCGTTTTCATTCTTGGTTTCATATATAATTTTTTCGTTTCTCCACCAGGCCACAGGAGCAATTCTGGTTCTTGCAGATCTTCGAACTTCGTGCATACCAGGTTCATCTTTGGATGTAGTTCTATGAGGCTTTTCAGCTATAGCAACATCCTGTGAGATCTCTTCGATTGATGGCTCGTTGTCATCATCGTCGTCGTCGTCGTCATCATCATCATCAAGAATCTCTTCAGAGTCTCTAGAATCTTCAGAGCTGGGTTCAGGTTCTTCTGCTGACTCTTCACCTTCAGAGGACTGCTCGGGAACCTCGAATGTCTTTTTCTTAGTCCGTTGATTCAAAGCTATGCTTTTGGTGAGAGACGCAGACTTTGCAGTCGTCCGTTTATCGGTAGCCTTAGCCTTGCTAGTGGTGCCCACTAGACTTGCGGAAGTTGTATTGTGTGTGGCCTTGGTTGAACTACTAGCTCTCTCTATTGGCAACACAGCTATGGGTTTCTCTTTGCTGGGCGACTTGTATGTATCAATGAGTCGCTTCTTTTTAATAGGCGAGGGCTGTAGTGTAGCCTGCTTACCAGTTGACAACTGACGACTCACCTCCGCCGGAGAGCCGTTTTGTGAGGTTTTACGTACAACCGGTTTGATGGGGGATCCCATAAGCGTCGCAGACTTTATCATTTCGTCTGCATCTTGTGACTCGTCACCACTGCTGTTGCTTGCATCGCTGGAGAATGCAGATGCGCGGGGCGTTTGTCGTTCCTGGTTATCTGAATCATTATGCTCTGACACAAATTCACTTCTTTTCAGTTCCTGCAACTTCTCAAAGCGCTTCGAGAGTCGCTTACTGGGTGAGAGAGTCACAGACTTTCCATTGGGAGACTTGTACTCATCATCTGAAAGATAAAAGTCATAGACGTCATCGAGGCCGTTATCACTCTTCTTGGGAGTTTTGGTCAAGCGAAAGCCAGTCCGCCTGCCAGCTTTTCCGGGCAGCTCAAACACCTGGCTCTTTCTATAGCTCATAGTTGCCGCTGAAAGAGGCGTGATCGCGTCCCAAACAACAAACGTGCAGTACTATTTTTTTGGTGTCTGTCTTTTCTTTTTGCAGAACAATTCCCCAATTGGCCTTACCTTATAGAAAACACACAATGACACCGTATTGTCGGTGTTGTCAGGTGTCTCGAGCAGCTGGACCTCTTCACTATAGGGCCTCGACCGCACTAATATCCCTGTTTTTGTGATTAGAACATTATCCCTCGCAGAAAAGCTCCTAGATAAAAACAGTTACGATTTTTTTTTTAATCAAAATTGGTTCGATCGACTGCGTCTGGCATAAGTTCCGTAAACAGAGGTACACTACATTTATGCTGAAGTACAGGTTGAGAGATAAAAAGTGTATACTTAATGTGGGGTGGCGGTTATTAATTAGAACATAACAAAGAGCAGAAGGGTGGGGGAGGAGAGCGGTGCAGAGTATCTTGGTTCATCGTCACTGGTCCAGAACAGTGATCTCGTTAGTCTCACCATTATGGAAAGCCAGAAGCTTGACTTTGAACTCGGCACAAGCCACGCCGAATGTTTTCAGGATTAAGGCTGTTCTATTATCGAGAAGCTCTCCCTCTTCAACAACTTTGTAAGGCTGCGAGAGGGTTATCTTACCGGCCACGATCTTTGTTGGGATCTCCAGTTTGGTTCGTAGCATCGGCTCCATGGAATGAGACATCGGCATATCCTCGTCCTCTTTGACCTGGCCTCCTGTGGAGTACACTATGCCTTGTGGAAGGGTGAATGAAATAGGGCTGCGGGTCTTGGCTCTTGGGTAATCGGACTTTGTGTATGCTGTGAAATAGGATGTCACTGTGTCTTCGGTTTCGTTTGTGAACAGGAGCCCCACGAGTCCTTCCAAGGAGCCGCCGAGCTTATGCAGGTTGTCCTTGTACTCGTCCTCTGGGGTTTGGCCGAGCGCTTTCTCGAGCACTTTTCTCTTCCCCATCACCAGCTTGGAGCCCGCCCAGTCTTTGCGGATGTCCTGGAGAACGGGGGTGCGCACATTGTCGAGAGCGAGGACCCACGTGTACTGGTAGGTGTCCAGACAGCCCCTGATGTCGTCGACAATGCGCTCCTTGTTCTCCCTGCCTTTCTTGTTGGTCTGGGCGAGGGTCACCAGTCTTGATCTCTTTGACTTTGGCATTTTTGCAGTGTGAGAGAGTCTTTCTCACAGCCGAGCAGAAAAAAGCTTCTTGCAACTGCACGCACGCTCACTTGCTGAGATCAGATCAGAGGCTCGACGCTGCGCACCTCACTCTTCCCAAGAAGCAGCTGCGTCCACAGGGCTGGTTGTGCCTGTATCCTGCGTACTCGCATTTAATTTAGAATTTTTTCACGCAGTGGAAATAAAATTTTCCTGGGTTCCCGGTTTCCCAAACGTGACCTCTCCTCCCCTGCCCGCCAGAGGGGGGAGCAGCAGAGAGCGCAGCGTCTCGGACTGCCAGCAGCAAAAAAACCTCTACACAGCTTCAAAAGGCGCACACGCTGCTGTACAGGTACGTAGCGGGCGGAGGGGAGGGGGACGGGGGTGGCGAACACCAGCTAGCGCAAAGTGACACCACAGAGCCGCGTCTCGGCACAGTGAACGCCTTCCCCCCCACCCGCCCGCTGCCGCAGCTCGCCAAGTATCCAGAAAGCCCCGCTGCGGCCACCTGCCCATCGTCGCTGTGCGCCTGTCTCAGCGCTCAGGGCGTCGCGGTAAGCTGAAGGGCAAAATAAGGGGATAAAAAAAGTAGCTCTCTCTCTCTCTCTGTTTAGCTTGATTAGATAGGGGCCTTCCAGAGCACCAAAAAAATTAAAAAATTGTTCACAGGCGTTGTTGATTCAGCACCACTTATAGAGGGACCCATTCACCTACGCCCCCCTTCCACTGGCAGTAGAGGCAAGAACCGGTTGTGTTGGATGCGTGGAGCCTCTTGCCAACTGAGTCTCCCCCCGCCAACCACCACCACTGCGCAGCAACACTCCGACACTATGCCTAGAGGACGATCAAACAGCTCACTGAAAAACAAACAGGAAGCACCCGTTGCCTCCAGAAGGACAAGAGGGAGCGCCGGAAGGGCTGCCGCAGCCGAGGCATACGGCAGCTTCGCCGGCGGCGACTCGGACGTGGAAATGCACGACGCGCTCATAGACAGCGACAGCAGCCATGAGGGTAATCCAGAGCTTCTGAGCAGAGTGGCGGGCAATTACAGAAGATTTTCGCAGGCGCAAGAAGCCCTAGCAGCGCGCGCCAATGTCAGCAGCCAAGAGAACGAGCAATCGGCTTTGCATGATGGCATCTGGCACAGTGCAAGCGAAAGCTATGACGACAGCGAAAATGAGGCTGACGCGGCTATCATCGACGAGGCTGAAACGGTCACAAACCTCGATGACGATGACTATACGGGAGCAGCGACTAGCGACAGGCGCCGTTCAAGACGTTCCACTCATGCTGATGAGGAGCAGGAGGAGGAAGATGACAACGACAATGATGATGATGAAGATGATGATGAAGACGAAGATGAAGACGAAGACGAGGAAGCTGATGACGATGACGATGATGACATGGATGGACTGCATGGAGAGTACGGTGCCTTCAGAAATGCACTTGGAAGAATGTTCCCGGGCGCAGGATTTGGCGAAATGTTTGGGGGTATCTCAAGAATTTCGGAACTGATAAACTCCATTCAAAAACAGTGTGATCCATACCTTATTCTGGAGTCCTTGAACGAGCTATCGGAAAGACTTCTTATGATGAATGGCGTGATGGCAGAACGCAGCTTGCCATCCTATAGATTGTCGAAGGCACTCGTCTTTATTCTACAAAGTCCAGCTTATCAAGAAGATTTGGAACTCCAATTGGTGGCCTGCCGTTGTCTTTACAATCTATTGGAAGTCAACATGGATGCAGTACACGATGCTGTTGCCGCTGGTGCGATCGAAGCTTTGCGGGCGAAGCTGATGGAAATAAGTTACATTGATTTAGCAGAACAAG
Source organism: Ogataea maris (assembly GCA_030557505.1). Taxonomy (NCBI): domain Eukaryota; kingdom Fungi; phylum Ascomycota; class Pichiomycetes; order Pichiales; family Pichiaceae; genus Ogataea; species Ogataea maris. The sequence continues at coordinate 352,877 of JAKTPG010000001.1, forward strand.
CCCTACAGACATTGGAAATGATTTCAAGAGATTGTGGAAGAGACATACTGATGAAAGGCTGTCTGCCATCGTGTCTGATGTATCTCGATTTCTTCACAATTCATGCCCAAAGAAACGCTCTGACCATCGCTGCCAACGCCTGCATTAATATTCCTGTGTCGAGATTTGACGATCTCAAGCAAGTTTTCCCCATAATAGAGAGAGTGGCGATAGAATACTCAGATCCGAGTGGTGTGGAAAGCGCATGGATGGCAGTTTCACTCATCATTAAAAGCTATGAAAGAGAGCCACAGCTTCTAGAACAAATCATAACTGAGGCACTATTAAAGCGATTGTCTTTGTTACTGCCTAGCTGCCTGTCAGCTGGAAGACATTCGAATAACATGATCAGCTTCAACTCATCTCTTAAGCTATGTCATTCGCTTTCTTTAATGGTCAATGCATCTCCTAAACTTTCCATGATCTTGATTGACAAGTGTGAGATAGGCAGAGTTATTCTTGCTTCACTTTATGGTTATGAGAAGTCAGATGTAGATCCACACTCGAATCAAAAAGTAATCGAAGCCAATTTGAAGAAATCATCCCAGGCCGCAGCGAAGGGCAAGTCTCCATCGGCTGTTTCTATCCAGGCTTTGATGTCCACTCCTAAAGAGTTGATTTTATCCATTGTTACACTTATTGCTCCATTGATCCCATACAAAGACTTCGGTACTGCACCAGGAAATTATAAAGATGTGGGTAACTTCAAAGGATATCATAATAGCGACGACAGAAAGTCCATCAACAAAGTAAGGCATGAACTATACTTCTGGAACAAAGCGAACGAAGAAAAGTTCGAGTTGTTTATCAAAGAAGTTTTCCCCACCTTAGTTAGCATTTATTCTTCGACAGTGGATTACCAAATTAGAAGGTTAATCCTCATTTGCATTTTACGAACATCTTGTGTCCTATCGAAAGACTCTTTTGCCTCAATTGCATTCGATTCAGGAATTACTTCACTCCTTACATCAATCATTATTCAGGGAAAGCTCGCACCAGACGGATCTACATCATCCAAATCATCTCTCTATGAGATGAAGCCATATGTGTTAATATATGGTGCGCTGCTGATCACCCATTTACTCATTATCAAGTCCCCCGAACTATTTCTTGCTGAGTTTGAGCGAGAAGGCCTTCTTTCAAATACTATCCAATTTTCAAAGCGTATTGGAGCAGATTCAAAAGTCATAGAGAAGCGCGTTTCTCACTCTTTTGTTGGCGGGCCTCAAAGTTCACAAGTTGAAGTCGGAAAGAGAGGCACTCAACGTCGAGAGTCCGAGGATCATGCAAGAGACGATGATTCTAACAATAATACTTCTTGTGCCTATCCCTATGAGGTCGATAATGGTGATAGCGAAGGGGCTAATACTGATGAAGAGGCAGACGAAGAAGAAGGCGATAATGAGGGAGGCGAATTTGGTAACTACGAAGGACACCCTCACGGTGTTGGCAGTGAGGAAGATGATGGGGAAGGAAAAGTTGACGATGAAGTTAATGCTTCCGAAAAGATCCTTGAAGAAAGGGGGAAAAATGTCCATGTGGGCGATGGGGGTGTTAATATCACACCGAAAATCGTGCATGACTTTTCTATGGATAATGACGGGACAATGGCTCTTACCATGAGTTCATTGCTAAGTGAAATGTCTCAACTATGCCTCAATATCGAAGATGATTATGCCAGCATCAAAGCCTCATCAGTTACCTCTAGATCTCAACATCTTAAGCTAGTAGATGAAGTCCAAGTTCTCTTGAAGAATGGCCTGGAGGTTGGTTATTCCTACCAACAGTGGTGTGTTATTTGGCAGAAACTTTCAGAGTCATTTGGCTTTGGAAACTCCAAGATTGGAGCCATATCAAGCTTTGAATTAATATCTTCAGGATTGATCGAAAATTTGCTCATGATACTTAAGAGCGATTCTGCGAATGGTGATTCAGCATGTTGCAGAGCATTTCAAGAAATGTTCTGCTCTTCGTTAAGTCCGATCGGAACGGGGGATGAGTTACCTTTGGTTTTGTTTGTTAAAAAACTGGAGGAAGCTTTAAGCAGAACTGAATCTTTTGAGATTATTAGTTCTGGAGTTCACTTGTATTCCTCAAGCTATAACTCTAATGATCGGACCTCGTCAATGGCAAAACAGTTGAAGATCAGGCTTATTCCTGATGATGAAGATATAAATGAATCACAGAGGCAGCTGATATTAATGGTCCATGCGATCGCAACTTTTAAATCCATTCATGGGTTCCTCAAAACCAGAGCAGAGGGTGTGCGTGGGCTTATGAGGTCCATCGCTCTTCCTTCTCGCTCGTCTAGATCAAGTGAGTCAGAATCACCGTTCCATTTTGAGTTCACAATCAATGGAGAGGTAATTCCTCTTGATACCACCATTTACGGTGCAATATACAGATCTCTTCAAACATCTTCAGATCAGATTGTTTCTCCAGAAGAGGTATGGACTGGTTCTCCCCATGTAATTCGCTATAGAAGACTTGATGGGGATCCACCTGAATCTTATGAGGAATTGTACCCTTCGGATGGAAATGAGGACAACTTATTCTCAATAGGTGATAGCCACACTATTCAAATTTTGCATCTCTTGAAGACACTTTTTGAACTTAATTCTCAATGTGCCACATCTGGAGCTTCTGATGTTTTGTTTTTCAACTATAAGTTAACTGCAAAACTTAATAGACAGCTGGAGGAGCCGCTAATAGTTGCAAGCGGAACCCTACCAGACTGGAGTGTGCAGATAACAAGACATGCACCTTTCTTGTTTCCATTGGATAGCCGAGTTTTTTTCTTGCAGTCCACCTCATTTGGTTACTCAAGACTGATCAATTTATGGCAATCAAGATCTAACAGTGAGCAAGACACTCATCCGTCTTCAACTTCAGGAAATAGCGCTCAACTGGGTAGACCTATTCGTCATAAGTTGCGTTTATCAAGAAAACGGCTGCTTCAAGGAGCAACAAAGGTTATGGACGAATATGGAACAATTCCGGGGCTACTAGAGATCGAATACTTTGATGAGGTGGGAACTGGACTGGGGCCTACACTAGAATTTTATGCCAATGTATCCAAAGAATTTTGCAAGGTAAAGCTTCAACTCTGGAGAAGTATTGAGAACACGGAAGATAGAAAGTTTGAGGCTGGTGCGGGTGCGATTTTGGAAAGTGAGGATTTTGTTAACTGGTCAACGGGCCTGTTTCCTGCACCCTTGATTGGAAAAGCACCACAATTTAGTAAGGTTGTTCACTTGTTCTCCGTCCTTGGCAAATTTGTTGCGAGGTCTTTATTGGATTCCCGAATAATTGACTTCAGTTTCAATCCAGTTTTTTTTGAGCTTGCGCAGGAGATTGGCAGTTGCCGAGCAAATAATAACACACTTTCACAAATGATGAAAAGATTGAAGGAAGTTGATGCTCATTTTGCATTGTCTTTACAGCACTTGCAGAAGTATCTTGAGAAGTTCCAAGGATTAAGTTTTGAGGAGTGCGAGCAAATTGAGGTTGATGGATGCCGTCTGGCTGACATGACTCTGCATTTCGTTCTTCCAGGTTTTGAGGATATTCCTTTATGCGAGAATGGTGATCACATAGAGGTGAATCCCTCAAATCTTGAAGAATATATTCTATCAGTTCTGAATATGATGGTGGGTGTCGGTGTAAGACCACAGATTGAGGCCTTCGTGCAAGGATTCAGCGCAGTATTTCCTTTTTCATCCATGGCAATATTTTCTCCATCAGAGCTTGTGCGCCTATTAGGAAATGGTGAGGAGGACTGGAGCTTTGAAACTCTGCTAAGCGTTGTACATGCAGACCATGGTTACTCGATCGAGTCTGATAGTATTCAGAGACTGCTGGAGATCATGAGCGAGCTTACGTCAAATGAAAAAAGGAAATTTTTACAGTTTTTAACTGGATCACCAAAACTCCCGATTGGTGGCTTCAAGGCTCTGCACCCAGATTTTACTGTTGTCCTGAAACATCCCGAAAATGGGTTATCTCCAGACGATTACCTTCCAAGTGTCATGACCTGTGTTAACTATTTGAAACTTCCTGACTACTCATCCAAAACGGTCATGAAAGGTCGACTTACTCAAGCTATGACTGAAGGCGCAAACTCATTCTTGCTTTCATGACCGTCTGGAACATCATCATCAGCTTCCCCGAAACCAATTTGATAAACGTGTGAGATAGCTTTGAGCCTGATCATGTGTCTTACTCAGATCTCTCTGAGCGTTCTTGACCGCACTTGCGCCAGCTCTATTCGCTTTATCCAGGTAAGAATCCAATGACTTTTGTGCTTCTTCCTTCCTGGACAGTAAAAGTTCATATCTCTTTTTCGCTTCCTCCTGGGCCTCCTGAGACTTCGCTGCTCTCCATCTGAGCCAGCTGGATTGTGTATCGTCAAAATTACTTTTAGCAATCTTGACTTGCTCATTGTAGTAATCAGCCACCTGCTGTGCTGACTCTTGCGAGTGTACAGCTAACCGCCCATATCTATCATATAGGGCTTCATAGCTATCGCTAGCCACCTCTTGTGCCAGTTGACCCCAACCGGCAACAGCCTTAGCCGCCTTATCGGCAATTTCAGTGTCGGTTAGTGGCTTCTTCAAATGGTGTACAATATTATCTTTCTGAGATTCAACAGAGTCAGCTATCTGTGCTCCTTTCGCTCTGATATTAGAGGATAGCTTATTCATATTCCGGTCTGCCTCATTGACCGCATCCGACCCCCATTTAGCCAGATTCTCTTTTGCCGAGAGGACTTCTTGCCTTGCATTCTCAACCTCTCTAGCACTTTCATCATTCGCCTTCTTTCCCCAGTGTAGCCAATTGTCTCTTGACTCTGTCGCTTTATCCTGTGCTTCTCTCCATTTCTCAATGGCCGCAACGTAAGACTTCTCTGCAGAGTCTTTAGACTTGCCAAACAGAGAGCCTATCTTTTCTTTCGAAGAATCATATTTCTCTTTGGCTTGTGAACCAGCAGAGCCCGCAGAGTCCTGGATGACCTGGTTCTTATCGGCTACCCAGGATGATGCTGCGTTGCGCATGTCATCGCCTTTCTGAGCTGCCGAGTTGTAGGCACTATCGATGTACGAGACATCCACCTTTGGTGACGGATTCCAATTGTACAATCCCAATTGATCCACCGTGCGACCGTGATTGAATTGCACATCGTAGATGTAGGCCCCTGTGAGGCCAGACGCTATCGCCAAGACTACCTTGTTTGAAATCTTACTCGAAGTCATGCTAGTTAAGATTGTGGTTGAAGCTCCAAAACAATTTTTTGCCGGGGGCCATACAATTCAATATTCGGTTGCTCGGCAGAGCACATTTGCTGTTGGCCTTCCTTTTATACAAACGACAATCCTCATCTTTCCACAAGTCGCAAGAATTGGCCACTCATGGAGCAACAATTGCTCCACAAAAATTCGCTAGTAAAAAATAGCAAGCTTGCTATGCTACATTCCATATTTGGAGTAATCGGTCATCACAAGATTTGAGCAATTAGGGGTGTTGGGGGGGGGAGGAGGCAGGTGGAGTATTCCAGAATCAAATGTTCCAATGTGGCATGCCCTGGCGAGTTAGATCTTGAGCGCTTGTTGAGTATATCGCCTGGGGTATTCCGCTGCGCACAGGCGCTAAAGTAAACTGTTAATCCGTTTCGTATCTTGTATACTCTTAGTAATATTTTTGTCCATAGTTCTTGCTCTCTTGTGCATTTTTTCTAACTTTCGCTTCGCCATTTTTTGGTGCACCTTGCTGAGAGACGAGTACTCGTCGTCATCGGTGTCGGACCCTCTGTCTGCGTAGGGATCCTCGTTGTCATATTCGTCTTCGGAATCACTGTATTTTCTTTTCCTGCTGGTCTCTTGCAATAACTTGATAAATTTGTTCTTCTCCTTGTCTAATTGGTTGCGCTTCTTCTCCAAGTCAAAGAACAATTTCTCAAAGTTTCGCTTATTGAGTTCAGTCTGGATCTTCAGGTCCTCGTATTTCTCCTCAAAACGGTTCGTCAATGAGTCTTGCGAAGCACGAAGGGTTAAGAGCTCATACTTGACATCACTGATCTCTTTGAGTATCGATTCTGTCGTGTCTGTTTTCATGTTCCGGATGAGCGTTTCCAAATTTCCGATCTTATCTTCTAGCAAAGGCGCGACCTTTGGGCGGTCCCAAGAGTCATTGCTGTATGCCGGAGGAGTTCTGGTGTAGTTAGCAGTATCGGGCTCTACTTTTTCTGTTCTCAATGCTTGCTTAGTATCGGTCGCTCCTAATTGCGGCAATGTATTTATTTCTGCGCTGTTGAGATTCTTGAGGCCGGAGACAGTATGGCCCATCCCACTTTTGTCTTCGTTGCCTCTCTCAATCACTTGGGGGTCCTCTTTATAAAGCACAGAACGCAGAAGATCCGAACCAATCGAAGTGAGAGAGCCAAGAAGTCCGCTGTGCGCACGTGTATGGTCTTTGTTGGACTTCACGTCAGGTCGGCTTTTATCAGTAACGCCGAAATGGCGAGATCGCAAAGAGTTCAGGACACTCTCGGTCTTGATTCTTTCTGGGTTAGGTATGCTTCTAATTGGCGATTCGCCCAGCAGCTCGTAGGGCTTTTTCCCCGCAAAAAATGGCGTCTGGTTTTTTAGTATTGAGCGCGGTCTCTCTGAGGAGCGAGGTCTGGCGAGGCGCTCTGAAGAGCTGGTCGAGGAGCCAATGGCAGACCCGGTCAGTGGCGTGTGCTGCTCGCGCATGCGGTCCTTGGACCTGAGGAACTCAGATGCTGACGTATTGCGCCTTTTCTTCTCCTGCTCGGAAAGCACGTCGTCGCGGGAGAACTTGACGCGTTCCCCTCGAGTGCGCTGTGATCTCATTTTTTTGTGAACTTAAACGTCTCGCCAGTTGGGGCAGATAGTGGGATGTCTGAGAACCGCGGGGTTACGTCTCTTCGCTGTGCAGTGCGCCCTTGGTCGGTTTCAGTCTCTAATGAGCATCCCTTAGTTACTATGGCCCAGACGATTTCTCCACTAAACGGCGTGATTTGCTCCTCGTGGTGGTTATATATATGTATACAATTATTTTTGTCTCAGACACACACAATCCTCCCCTTCCCCTCTGTTTATTGTGTACATTCAAAGAAGACGCGAAAAAAAAAAAAAATAACTGACAGGGTGAAGCTATCTATAAACGACTCCAGGAGGGGCGTCGTAACAGCACTGCCAGCACTGTAGCGAGAGCGTTCCGTCTCGACGACCTAAAGCTAGGAAGCCTCAGAGTGCGAGTAACCGGGGAGACCTTCAATGACCAGCCCGGCCGTCCTCCCTATCTCTTTGCAGCCTTCGAACCTGCGGCCTGTGGCCTACCGCGTGCTATCGAAAAAGCATGGCCTGAATATCCAGTCCGGAGCGCTCGAGAAGTTGAGCGACTACGTGGGCCGCAAGATCGGGAACGAGTGGCGAGGGCCAAAGACAATCTCTTTCCTGGAAGAGGTGGCCAGGGTGTGGAAGGAGCAGGACAAAGGCCTCTTTCTCGACGCAGATGGTGTGGCTGTGATCATCAAGGAAATCGCGTCTAAGCACACTGAAGAGCGACGGCATCCTTCCGGCCAGCGTGCGCTACAGGCATTATCACTATCACAAAAGACAGCAAGCTCAGATAATGAGCCTCACAACGAGCCTGCTGAACTGCAACGTGCTGCTGATACCGAAGAAGTTTTTTGGAAGGATTACTTTAAGGTCACCCGAATGGAGCAGTTCACGAAATTCAAATATAACCACATAAGACGCCAGTTTGACGTGAAGTACACAGACGTGGGGTCGGCTTCTCTTGAGCTTCCCACTGTTCTTGATAGATCCACCTACTTTGCAAACAACTACTATCTTTTAAAAGACCGCCTGTCAAGAAATGAAAACTTCCAGGGATCTTCGTTTGAAAGTAGCGACAACGGGACGAGCAAATTCCACAGCCAGCAGCTCACCTCCATCAAAAGCTTGCTGGGAAGGCATGGTCAAAGATTCTTGCTCTTTGGGTTGCTTGCAAAGAATTCAATAGGCCTTTGGCAACTGCATGACGATACCGACAGCATTGATCTAGAGCTGGCCCAGTGTGCGTTCCCCCGAAATTGTTTCTTCACCGAAGGTAACTTTCTTCTTTGTGACGGAATATATTCCAATAGCGGCAAGTTCTACGTGAATGCCGTGCTACATCCTCCATCAGAAAGGAGAGATATATCTGAGGAATCACTAGGACATCTCGATTTCAACATGATGTATTCAAAAACTGGAAGGGTTGATATAAACCTCAAGAAGCAAATGATAGATCTTGAAAAACATTTCAACCACAAAATGATTATTTTGGGAGGAGACATGGACCTCGAAAGGCCTGAAACACTGGAAAACTTAGAGAAGTTGCTATCGAAGATAACAACCGAGATAGAGACGGGAGAAGGAGACCCAATTGCCTTGATATTTTGTGGATCATTTACAGCCAGAACATTTGGGGCTACACAAATGTCCTCGGCCAGCCATGTTGCCTCCTCTGGCATCTACAAATCGTATTTCGATTCTTTGGCTGCATTACTGGAGCAGTTTCCCTTACTTTGTTCATCTTGTAAGTTTATTTTTATTCCAGGGAACAGTGACCCTTGGTCTTCAATGGTTAGCAAAGGGTCGAATTCGATGTGGCCAAAATTGAGTATCCCTAAAGTGTTTGGTAGCAGGCTGGGCCGATTGATCAAAGACATTGAATGGTGCTCGAATCCAACACGCCTGAACTATCTGGGGCATGAAATAGTAATTGCAAGGGATGATTTAGCCGAGAGATTTAGAAGGAATGATATAACTTATCTTTCCAAATTATCCGATGAAGATCTGCAAAGTGAAGAAGTGCATTTGGAAATTGACAAGATTGCAAAATCCGGCCTAGCCCCAGATGTGTTTGAATCGAGGAAGCTAGTGAAGACCTTGCTTGATCAAGGAAACCTCTCCCCCTTTTTGATGTCTGTGCGTCCTGTGATCTCAAACTATGCCCTGGCTCTGAGTCTGTTGCCACTTCCGACCCTTGTCTTGCTGGTGGATACGTCATGTCCACAGTTTGACCTCATTTACGAAAATTGCCATGTCATCAATCCCGGGAAGTTTCATTCGCATAACAGACTAAATTACATGGAATACTTCCCCTCAACTAAAAAAGCGGTGGCACGCGAGTTATATTAGCTGGAATATTTCTTGATTGTAGCTGTCACCGAGAGCGGCATACCATATGCAGCATCAATAGGTCTAAGGTCATCATAACCAAGCAGACTGAGACCTGCCAGTCCGAAAAAAGTGTGGTAAACGTCAGCTTCATTTTCAGGCCGATCACTGATGCCACCAAGGTCACTATCTTGACAGGTCATGATGAAGCCTCTCAGCTTCTCACCATTGATATAGTCCAGCTTACCTAATAGACTCAAGCATGATAATACCCACCAACTGTAACAAGCATCTGGCAGTTTTTCGGGTCGTCCATTTAGACCCCCATTGGACACCTGTCTGTCACTGAGCCACCACAACAGTAGTTCTCTATCCTTAATCCTGTCTAGTTTTTGTGCTATAGCTAATGTGGCCAAACAGGTGAATATCTGTGCTGAGTGGGACTCTGCTCCTGGGACCATTCCAAATCCGCCGTCAAAGTTCTGGCATCGCAAAATGAACTCCACAGCCGGATCCACTATTTCCGGGGTCAGTTCTTCTAAAATGCTAAGCGATTGTATGGCGGTATACACAAATCGCGTGTCAACCTCACCAAACCTGTCTCCTTGAAAAGATCCGTCCTGCAGTTGCAACCCCTTGATGAATGTGCAGAGCTGGGCTCTCTTATCTTCGATATGGTCGAGAAGATCGTACATTTTTAGAATCTGGAGGGCGGATAGTGTCGAAAGTATGTGCGCGTCGTGCCTTGGAAATGATCCAAAACCGCCAGTCTTCTCGTCATAGCACTCCAGGATGAACTGCAACACTTCCTCCTTCTTAAACTCATCTTCTGAACGTAGCAGAAACAACGCCCCCAATCCCCAGTACAGGCCGTTCATTCGCAAATGCTCAGACATCCAGTACTCCAAGTACTCTTTTTTCTCAAGGGACTTGACATACTTGACATGCTTCTCTTTCACTAACACCTGCGACATACTGCTTGTGGTATAAAGGGGAGCTCGCCAGGCAGGACGTGCACATACCTTGAACCTACATATTCAGCTTTAGAGCTATATAAAATATCCAATACATTTTTTATATCAGCAAGAAATTTACTGATGATTTCTTGTCCCGTGGAGCACCACTACACAATCGCAGGTTGTCATTACTGCTCAGATAGCATATCTCGTTAATTACACAGATGTTGTGACTATAGCTTGTTGGTGATCCTTATAGTGCTGCTCAAAGTGTCTTGCTCGGCACCAGGCTGGTCCGGGGCGCCGGGCCGCGACAGAGATGACTTCATCCGGCGCCGGTCCATCATCATAAACTGAATCTGCTGCCGAACTGAATTCAGCGCCATCCTTTGACCAGCCATTTCGTCCTTCATGCGTGCGTTCTCGGCTGCTAAAGTAGCAACTAGCTGCTTGTTGAGCCCAAACTCATCAAGCATGGGCCGGACCATTTCAACGTCTGTCCGCAGTCGCTCAAACTCCATCAGCAGGTGAATGTAATCCTCTTCCTGAAGTGCGCTGAGCAACCGCGACTCGTGCGAAGAGGTGCTCAGACGGCTGCTGCGATCATCAATCTCCTCTGCCTGTAGTGGGTACCCAAGGTTGGTTAGGCGACCCTGCATAATAGAGTCCAGCATGATAGACATTTGAGACTTCAGGGTCTGGTTTTCCTCACGAAGGTCCTGCATTTGGCTCTCCTGTGTCTCAAAGTAGCCCGCAAGCTTACAGAACATACACTCATCAAGATGCACAGCATGTAGCAACTCTCTGCTTCCCCGCCACTTGCACCCATACTTAGCGCCAGGGCACTTCACATGAATCTTCTCACAGTAGCTTTCGTGCTTCTCAATTGCCTTCGCTGGGAACTCCAGATTGCATCCGTGGCATTTTACTAGGTTCTTTTCACACTCCGTGGCCAAGTGTTTTTCCTTTGTCACTTCGCTGATAAGCTGACCGCATTTGTCGCAGGGGAACTTCTTGTGTGGGCATTCCGTGCTATCGGGATCAAGAAACCGTCGTTCTGTCAGCTTCTTACACACCTCGCCGTCCTCATTTAATCGATCGCACTCAAATCTCGTATGCTGGCACTCTTCCATGAGATGATGTCGTATCTTCCAGCGTGGCCCTGTCCATGTACATCCTCTTGCACAGTTCAAGCACTTTACATGAAGATCATCAACCATATTAGATACAATAATAGGTGCAGGAAAGATGTCGCTCATGGTCTCGCAGGGCTCCGAGCTCTCGGTTGAAATGCTCCCCAGCTGCAGCGGTGTTCGGCTCAAGGGACATTTGCTTCCCATCGGCGACTTGAGTGACTCTACCAGACAGCTTTTGCAGAAGGTATGTCCACATATCGTTGTGTAAGGGTTGATAAAGGGAAGCTGGCATATAGGGCAGGTCAGGTGATCCGTGGGGGAGATATATGTCAGGGAGCGCAAATCTATGTGTGGTTCTTTCTGTGAGCTTATAACATCGAACCCGGGGATCTCATCCTCGTCGTCCTCCTCAGTAGAAGCATCGCTGGTTGCTGGTTCTGAAATGGACTCTGAGTCCAGGTCACTTGTTGAGCTTTCGGTGTCCTCCCTTACGCTCAGCTCTTCCAGGCCGTCCTCTATGCGGTCCATTTCTCACTTCTCCTGGCGCTCTTTGGCCATTCTAGGCTGTCTCACAAACCACTTTCAAGTCAGCCAGCTAGCTAGCTTCACATTTACTGTCGACCCTCCACTTGTAAGCAGAAGTTGAACCCGGCTATAATATACTAATTTGGAAGATTGCTCTTTTGACATTTCTGGTGTAGAGATGAATGTTTTTTTTCAGGATTGGAGTGCTTACATTACATACTGCGAAGAAAAGGCCGGGGAAAGGGAGTACTACACTACGTACGTATCTTTTACTAAAAGTATGCTCATATCATGATTCTTTCTAGTGTTATACATCTATGCGATAGGCAATGCCTCGTTTAAATAATAGGACAGTTGTCGGCCATGCAAAAGTCGTCTAACACGTTGCGGCGGCAGGATCGGTGATTCTGGCCTTTTTGCGTTCGGCAGCGAGCTTTCTAGATAGCTTGATATTGAAGCCGTCATTTAGAATTTTTTGAGTGTCCTCTAATTCTAAGTTGGACAGCTCTGGATAGCAGAAGTAAACCAGTATCGCGGAGACCAGTGACAGCGCAGCAAACAGCGCAAAGGTTCCAGTTGGAGTGATGTTCTCAAGCATAGTCAAAAACGTGGCGGAGATCGTGAGTGATCCTGCCCAGTTTGTGGCAGTAGCGTAGGATGCACCAACTCCTCTCACAGACTGGCCAAAGAGCTCGGACTGTTGCCATGGAACATTGCCAATTCCAATAGCGTAGGAGCCGACGAATAAGATCATGGCTACCATAATCACGTAGCCCCAGCCATTGACATCGGACGCAACGTAGGCAGAGCTGTCAGCAAATTGGATGTCTACGAAATGGAAAGCGATGGCATTAAGCACCAGGAATGCTGTCATCAGTGGTAGTCCAATAAGCAACATCCGTCTCCGACCTACTCTATCAATGATGAAGAAGGCGACAGTTGTGAGAACAAAGTTTGTGCCCGAGACAATCAGAGAGACAGCAGTCGAGTTGCTGAACCCAATTGCGTCAAAGATGGTCGAGGAGAAGTACATCAGCGAGTTAAAGCCAGTAAACTGCTGTATACCCTGTAGACCACACGCAATAACAAGAGCTCTAAAGTTGCATGGGATTGCGTGAATTTCCTTGATGGCGTTCCATGTCTTTTCGAGGCTGTTTCTACCTGGAATAGCCTCATTGATTTCCTGAATCGCTGCTATCTTGGTATGAATAAGTTCAGCTGTGGCATCACGATGGGTTTTTGCAATAACCTTGGCTGCCTTTTCGATTTGACCCTTGTGAATCAAGAATCTCGGGGTCTCAGGGAGAAAGAAGAAGGCAACGAGCTGAACAACAGAAGGAACCATTGATAGTCCAACTACTGCTCGCCAACCATTGTCTACCTTATTTAGACCAGCTCCAATAGCATAGGCAATAAGCTGTCCTCCGGTGATTCCCAAAACGTTCAGAATGACAAGTCTACCTCTGAATCTGGAGGGCGCTAGCTCTGCAATGTAGAGGGGAGCGATAAGCGAGCCAATACCCACACCGAAACCCATGACGAATCTTCCTCCAATCATGGTCCAGACTGTGTGGGAGACGCATTGGATGATGGCCCCCAAGACAAACAGTAAGTTGGAGAACATCAAAACAGGTTTTCTACCAACAAAGTCCGCCACGATACCGGCGAAGATGGATGTGATTAGCGCGCCTAGCGAGGTTGCCGCAGTGATCATTTCCTGCTGGCCGTAGGACAAGGTCTCGCCAAAGTCTGTACCTATAGAAACAAGGGCTGAGGAGATGTATCCGGTGTCGTACCCAAACATGAATCCCGAGATGGATGTCAGGCAGGTTAGACACACGACCAGAAACGTCGGTCTTGAGCTGTCCATTGACGATTTGAGAACGGACTGTTGCTCGAGAGACGAGCTGCTCAGGTCGTCTTTTGTGTCGTTGTACGCGAACGAGACCTGTTCATCCTGGGCTTTGATTTCGGGAGAGGACATGCTTCAGGTCAAAAACAAAACACGGTGGTGGTGGGCTACTACGGCTGGCGTGTGGACTTTGGTGTTGTTTGTGTGGTTGGTTGTGTGGTTGTTTCCGCTTTGTGTTGTTGCTGATGCCGTCTGTAAGCACAGTCACGAAGTGGGGCAGGGGGAGGGAAGAGAGCAGGGATGCAGACTGTTTATAAAGTTGTTGTGGGTAAAAGGGAGTTAATGATATCTCGAACTTTCTACGCAGGATGAGGCAAGGGGGGGACGGCTGAGGAGGACGGCGATTTCGCCGTGTCGCAAAGAGGAAAAAAATCGCGGGACGCGTTCTCATTGGCTGGCCGCACAGTTTTGGGCCGGCGAATTGCCCGATCCTCCCCCTCCGTCCTGCCGGCGTGTGTGTCGCTTTTGTTTCCTGTTTGGGAAGCGGGGAAAAAAAGCACCCACACAACCACAGCCACACGTGTGCCGAGGAGCGAGATTTTTAAAGATTAGCGACGCGCCGATCGGCGCTGCCCACCTCGAGGGGCGGGCCGCGCTGGCGCGTGTCTTGCGGGTAACTGACGCGAAGGGAGACAGGGAGGAAAGGATTCATTTATTCCCAAAACGGAAACCAAATGGGCAGCGTTTTTCTTTCTCCCCTTCGGTTCTTGTGCTTTACAGGTGGGACCTTGTTGCGTGCGATCTTTCTGAAACCCAGTGCCCGTTTTACGCTTTGCCTGCTTGTGGTCTTGAAGGAGACAGAGAGCAAGGGCTCGCGCTGTATAACCCGGCACCGCCAAGGAGGAAGCACAAGGACCGCACGACCGCCGGCCCGCCCTCTACGCCACGCTACGCACCGCACCGCACCGCACCGCACCGCACCGCACAAGACAGAGCGTTTTCCCACCATGGCCACCGTCGCTCCCGCGCCTGTCCCGGGCTCTATCCTGCCTGCGGTCCAGATGAACATCAACTACGCGGACCTGCGCAACAAGATAGAGGACTTCCTGACCCACTTCAAGACGCCAGAGAACTTCGAAACCGAGGACTACGACTTCCAAATCGACAATGAGATCGCGAACGACGCCGTCGGAAAGGGCCCAAAGTACATGCACCTGCTCCAGAAAGTGGCCAACAGGGAACTCACCACTCTGATGATCGACCTCGACGACATCAAGATCTACGAGGAGACACAGACGCTCTCGCAGCCTCTGTCGCAGGCCTCCTCAAGAGGACTTGCGGAACACATCGTCCAAAACACGTTCCACTACGTGGAGCTTTTCTCGCAGGTGATCGATGATATCATGCCAGCTCCGACTGTCAACATCTCTCACAAAGACGATGTGCTGGACGTTATTATCCACCAGAGAAAACTGAGAAACGCAAGAATCGAAAACGAACACCGCGAGGAAATGGCCAACAGCGGACTCGGCATGGATGAAAACCAGCAGGAACAGGGATCAAATGATAACTCCGTCAACCTCTTCCCTCCACAACTGACCAGAAGATACTCTCTTTATTTCAAGCCAATATCCAACTCAGCTTTCAAAGGCGCCTCAAAAGCGCTTGCTGTCAGAGATGTGAAAGGCTCGTACCTGGGCCAATTGATCACTGTGAGGGGCATTGTAACAAGAGTCTCCGATGTCAAACCAACAGTCATTGTCCAGGCTTACACTTGTGACACTTGTGGCTACGAAATATTTCAGGAAGTCAACACGAGAACTTTTACCCCCTTATCTGAATGCCCATCCGAAAAGTGCTCGAGTAATCAGCATAGGGGAAAGTTGTTCCCTAGTACTCGTGCATCGAAGTTTTCCGCATTCCAGGACGTAAAGATTCAGGAGCTCGCAAATCAAGTTCCGGTCGGTCACATTCCCAGAACACTGACAATTCACGTAAACGGGGATCTCGTGAGATCAATGAACCCTGGTGACATTGTAGATGTGGCTGGTATCTTCTTGCCTGCTCCATATACTGGGTTCAGGGCCCTTAGAGCCGGTTTGCTGACTGAAACTTATTTAGAGGCTCAATTTGTGAAACAACATAAAAAGAAGTACGAGACATTGGGTCTGACTCCGGAGATTGAGGAAAAGATCAGTGAAATAACAAAGACGCCAAATGTCTACGAGAGACTAGCCTCTTCAATTGCACCAGAAATCTTTGGGCATGATGACATTAAGAAAGCTCTTTTGTTGTTGCTTGTCGGAGCCTCGCCAAAAGAAATGGGCGATGGCTTACGAATTCGAGGCGACATCAATATACTGTTAATGGGTGATCCCGGTGTTGCGAAGTCCCAGTTACTGAAATCTATTTCCTCCATTGCTCCTCGAGGCGTTTATACCACCGGTAAGGGTTCGTCGGGAGTTGGTCTCACCGCTGCTGTAATGAGAGACCCTATAACGGACGAAATGGTATTAGAAGGTGGTGCTCTAGTCTTGGCCGATAATGGTATCTGCTGCATTGATGAATTTGATAAAATGGATGAAGGAGATAGAACTGCTATCCATGAAGTAATGGAACAGCAGACCATATCTATCTCTAAGGCTGGTATCACCACTACGTTGAATGCAAGGTCTTCGATCCTGGCCGCTGCAAATCCGTTGTATGGTAGATACAACACAAGACTTTCACCCAACGAAAACATCAACTTGCCTCCCGCTTTACTCTCCAGGTTTGATGTCACCTTCTTAATCCTCGATCGCCCAAGAAGAGAAGATGATGAGCGTTTAGCAGAGCACATTGCCTTTGTGCATATGCACAATCGAGCTCCAGATGTGCACAACAATCCTATAGACACAGCAACCCTGCGGCAGTTCATCTCGATGGCAAGAAGGTACAGACCTGTCATTACAAAAGACGTGAGTGACTACGTTGTTCAAGCATACATAAAAATGAGAAAGGAGAGCAAATCCAATGAAGACTCGAAGAGACACTTCAGTCATACCACTCTCAGAACTCTTTTGGGAGTGATACGACTGTCTATGGCGCTGGCCAGGGTGCGTTTCAGTAACGAGGTGGTGGTCCACGACGTTGACGAAGCATTGAGACTTATAAACGCTGCAAAACAGTCACTTTATCAAGATGAAGAGGCCGAACTTGAGGAAAGTCCAACTGCTAAAATATTCCATCTCATCAGGGAGAAAATTCAAAGTGAAATCAGAGAAACCAGAAACAAGATTGTACCTATGT
Source organism: Ogataea maris (assembly GCA_030557505.1). Classification (NCBI taxonomy): domain Eukaryota; kingdom Fungi; phylum Ascomycota; class Pichiomycetes; order Pichiales; family Pichiaceae; genus Ogataea; species Ogataea maris. The sequence continues at coordinate 369,861 of JAKTPG010000001.1, forward strand.
CTCTAATAAGGGATGCATGTCTTGGAAAAGGATTCACCGAAAACATGTTCAATGAATGTATCTATCGCTACCAGGCTTTATCCGTGTGGCAGGTTGTTGACGATGGGGAAAATCTCGCAATCATCGCAGACGTTGATGACGACGTCGATATGATCTAACTATCCTAAAGGCCTAAATCCTTCTTCACCATGGATCTGCAGATAGGATGGTAACCCATTTTGTACTTGTTGTATGTGTTTATAGCTAATTCTCTATCCACTGTGTTGAGAAGTAAATAGCCCGGTCTCACAAATTTCATTCTTCCCACCGTTCCTAGCCAATCAGCTAGCTCTTGATAAGCTGGCTTAACTTTTCCGGTAAGAAGCAGTCTGAACCAACGGAACTTGACTTCTGCATTGGTGGATTGCGCATATTTGGAATACTTTTCTGACATAATCTTAATTGCCTTCACCCCGCTTTGCGATGACCAGTCAAATTCCTTTTTGTCTTGGTATGAGACAAGGGTATCCAAAAACACACCATTCTGGTTAGATCCAAAAGATGCAATATCAGAAGAAGAAAAAGTTGAGTCAAGAGATGCTGGTAAATTGGACGCCGTCTTCACCCATCTCGCAGCAAGATCATAACATTCATCAACCAACGTAGTATCGAAGTGCGGCTTAGGGGGTAAGCCTGGCTCATAAAGCCATATTTGCCAGTCGATAGTATCCAATAGATCTGTCTTGTCACGATAAAATCCATAGAGCTCGTTGAGGAACTGGTATGTGTCCAAGGATAGGTACTTAAATTTAGTGAAATAATGTTTGATGAACGGATCAAACGCTTCAGTGCTGCCCAAAAGCTGCTCTAATGTGAAAAGCAAGTTAAATCCTTTTTCATAAGGCACCGTGCTAAACGATTCATCTGGATCTGTGCCATCTTTGAGGTCCTGCACAAGGGTGCTGTATCTAGAGGCTGATTCTCCCATTGATTTAATAGAGTTTTCCAAGTCTGTCCAGCCAATGATGGCACTGAAATGTCTCTGCTTCTCACCGTGAAGTTTTGCCACTATCCGACGTTCCAGGTAGACGGTCCACCCTTCATTCAACCAAAAGTGTTCAAAAGAACAATTGGTGATGAGGTTTCCCGACCAACTGTGGCTGAGTTCGTGTGCAATGACAACCACGTTTTCGCGGTCCCCTGATATTAAGGTAGGAGTCGCAAATGTGCAGTTTGGATGCTCCATTCCACCAAAAGGCATTGACTTTGGCAATATCAAAACATCAAAATCTCTCCACTCATAATCATAGACTATGTTCTCAGCCGCTTCAATGAAGCGTTCAGTGTCAGCCTCAAATTCATACTTGCAGGAATTCAAAAAGCTTGGTTCAGTGTACACAGTTGACCGTGGACCAATTGGAGCACCCACTATCTCACCTGAGGCAATGGACACCAAGTAAGACGCAATAGGAATCGGCTGTTTGTAATTGTATATGGTGGTGCCGTCGTCCTGTTTGGCCTCACTGACTAGCAACGCAGACATCAAGACTTTCAAGGTCGATTTAACCTGAAACACGTAGGGAGATTTTACTGAAGGTGTATCAAAGCATGGGAAAAAGGATCTAGCATGAATTGGTTCACATTGAGAGAACAAGTAAGGTTGTTTTCCCTCAGTTGTCTGAGCAGGATCTAACCACTGGAGCGCAGTGCATTCATCTGTTGTTTCATACTCAATTTTGACCTGCACCGGCGACTCTTTGAATGGGTACTTAATTGCAAGGGGACTACCAAGTGCTTGCACTCTTGGACGGACTTCGAAAGGTATGTCGATGTTGTTCACCAGGGTCTTCTTGATGGAGAGGAATGAGGTATCGAGTACAAGCTCCTCAGTGGCCTGCAATACGTTTAAATCGAAGGTGATTGTGCCCGTCAGAATCTTGCGATCAAAAAGCACGTCCAGACAGAGAGTTGACTGCTTCACATGGAACTGTTGGTAATTGGAATTAGTGGAAGGATCCCTTTCTGGCGATGACGCTGGCAGGTGTGGTTCCAAGATCTTGGCGAGTTTCGCAGAGATGTTGGGGTAATGCGACAACATGGCACGGTTATAGTTTGCTCTTTGAACACCAAAAAGAGAAGGTCCTCTCAAACACTGGGCTTTAAATAAACTCTTAAACATACGCGCTAACGCCAAGAGTTTCAAATAAAAAGCGGAGATGTCTATCCATTTGTCTCAACACTATTATAGAACTGTGTCTGCAACTGCCTGTTTTTTTTCTTCCTCTTTCTCCTTATGGCGTACATTGACTACCCCAGGAGCACTAACAAATGACAGTGACAGCTGTGTCACCATTAAAACCTGTATATAGCCACCAAAGACATGAGTGTCACCGGAAAACCGCCTACAAAAAGGACAGCCGGAGCGACAGTCCTTTGGAGGCCGTGTGTCCTGCTAAATCCCTCTTGTAATTGGTCAGGTCGTTCGCAGTGTGAAGCTGGTGTAGTTTGATCGATCTGAGTAGCAGGTCAGCAGGGGCTGGCCAATGCTTCCAGACTAGCTGCTCTCCAATGCCGCTACGCCCATCCAGGGGTAATGCAACATTGAGCTCAGCAGAAAGATTGATCGGGTTCAGCAACAAGATGTGTAAATAATAGATTCTGTCAATTATTAGATTTCTCAACTATATAGCCACTCGCCGTTCCTAAAACTCTGCTAGCTTCCACTAAGGAACTACACAACAGATAATGCCATCACACAACCCCCGCTTCAAACTGACGTCAAGCCTTAGCTTCTTGTCTTTGCCTCCTCTGTCTACCCTCTTTAACTAATGCTCCCACTAACCCCCTCCTTCCTACATGCGTATCCCTCTTACTATGATCCACAACACCGTACACCAAAAGGGCTACATACATAACAATCACGTGATAAATTAGAGGGGTGTGTGATTTTTTTTTTGCTTCTTCCTCTTCTTCCTCAGAATCCACTTTGGAGCCCAAGATGAATGTGTAGGTGAGACGGAAAAATTTTGAAAAGTAGTACAAGTATTCTTCAAAGAATAGGTGATCATAGGGTCTTGGCTTCAACCACCAGAGTATCTTTGTGTACCATCCTTGGAAACTGTAAGTAGCACAGTCGTCGATACTTGTCAGAGGAACAGCAGAGCTGGAGTCAACTTTGTTAGTTGCAAGTTGTTTGGTTTTACCATCTCCGTGAGAGGCTACGATATATCCGAAAGGCACGGCAACGAGACGCATCGTGTCACTTTCTGCTTTAACTACTTATAAAGGTGGCCAGACCACATACAGCCTTCTTTATCAGCACCAAACACCTGGACATACTTTTGAACCTTTTTGTGCAGCTCAAAACCACACAGCTCTGCCCCTCACGCCATCCCGAACTATATTCTAACATCATCTCTCTACCCAGATAAAGATGCAAATTTTCGTCAAGACTTTAACCGGTAAGACGATCACCTTGGAGGTGGAGTCTTCGGACACCATCGACAACGTGAAGTCGAAGATCCAGGACAAGGAGGGAATCCCACCTGACCAGCAGAGACTTATATTTGCTGGTAAGCAGCTCGAGGATGGCAGAACTCTTTCCGACTACAACATCCAGAAGGAGTCCACTCTCCACTTGGTGCTCAGATTGAGAGGTGGTATTATTGAGCCATCCCTCAAGGTGCTAGCCTCCAAGTACAACTGTGACAAGTCGATTTGCAGAAAGTGCTACGCTAGACTCCCACCAAGAGCAACAAACTGCAGAAAGAGAAAGTGCGGTCACTCCAACCAGCTCAGACCAAAGAAGAAGTTAAAATGATTTGTTTATACGTTATGTATCTACATTCATACGAAGCAAATACACTAATTTCGTGTTAAAAACTATCAACGTAGCCAAGGCAGGTTAAATAGTAGTCTGGGAATTCAAGTTAAAAACTAGGTGGAAAATGTTTTAAATAGAGAAGGGGGCCTGCGATCATTTTGCTGGCTGATTGTTCTCGAATGAGGTGGTCAAACTCGATTCGCGTGCGCAATATGGGGTCGTTGTCACCATTCATATACTGCAGAAGGTACCTGTCTTTCAAAACTACGAGAAACCCAGAGAAATTCATTCTAGAGCGACCAAAACAAGCACAGTCGCTCTTACTTCTTTCAACGCCTTCACAGTTGACCAAATCGGTAGACCAGCTCATTGACATAAACGCGAAGCAGCCTGCTCTCCAACTCATATATGCTTGCGTGGACTCCATAATTGGGTCCAAGAACTCTATATCGGAGCTTTGGTTTGACGCGCCAATCGGTATCGAATCTCGCAAGCTCATGGAAGACATCGAGACCACGTCGTCTCCGCAGAAAAGCAAGTACGATTCCTCGCCCATCAGAATGGACAAAAGATGGACCAATTACAAAAACAACCATTTGACACTCCACATTGGCGACCATGCTGCTTCTATTTATCTTGCCAATACGCTGTTTGCCAACTCTTTGCATACTACCGCGTTTCTTTTTGAGCCAAACGGGGACGAGTCCCAGAATTGGTATAACATGGCATCTTTGGAGCTAGAGCTCCCAGAAGTACAGTGGAGGGATGCACGGTATCACAACAACCTGAGGGAACTCACACTCAGCGAAGACGAGAAAGACTTTGTCATTACGAGTTTTGAAGGCAACCTGATAAAGGCGATTAACGACAAGCCGGCATCACAGTATCTGATAGACAATGCGGAGATTCAAAAGAGCAAGCGCGACCTCTTTTTGATGCTCTACGATCCGCAGCGTCCAGTGCCGGCCTACCTGCAAACTTATTACAAAATCATAGTAGGGGGGCTCGGCTGGGGTGAGAAACAGGCGATCATCGGGCTTGATCCTGTGTGCGGGTCAGTTGGGTACCGGCACGTACGACTTTTCCAGCAAAAGCCAGGCTCTGTAGAGGCACATGCCAACGTTGAGACGCAACCGTCTCTCGTTTTGGAGTGTTCTGTGCAACAGGAGGAATTTTCAAGCGACTCTGGTGCTGCGCTCCAGGTGACGCACGGAGTGGCTGGCGCTGGGTCAGAGAGCGGGTTCCAGCTGGACGATGTGTGGCACCGGTCGCAGTGCGAAACGGTCGAGTTGAACCTGGATAAAGCCTAGGAGCGCTCTATGAGCAGTCTAGAACCTGCATGGAAACAGCATGAAATTATCACGTGCCTGAAAGCACGCGAGGAGGCGTTGCTTGTTTTTTTTAGACACTTTCAAAAGAAACATAAAGTTTATTTCCCAGCTGAGTACGCGCTGGCGTTTTGTAACTCTTTAAATAGAACACAGGTCCGTCGGGAACGAACCAGCAACACACAGAGCTCATATCTCCAGCCACAACGAGTCTGCCAACATGTCAGGGATACTGTCGCAGTTTCAGTACCAGCCGGTAAGTTGCAGAAAAGCACACATTAATACACAGATAAACAGACAGACACACTGAGGCTTCCCCTGAAAGTGTAGTGAAGAGCCACCGGATACTAACCAAGCGATGGTTTTCCAGCTTGCGAACTTCCCGCAAAACTTGAATATGGACACACTGAAGCAGCATGCATCGTCGCTCCAGTCCAGATTCTCCAACATGAGACCTCCCCAGGAGTTTTTTGACGTGAGACGCTTCTCCAAGCCTGCCAACTTTGGAGAAGTGCAGCAAAGAGTGATGTACAACGTGTCCTACTTTCAGTCCAACTACATGATCATAGTACTGCTGCTCTCGGTATACGCACTAGTGTCTAACATTTTGCTGCTTTTCGTGATCGTGTTCACCGGGCTGGGAGCCTACGGAATTTCAAAGCTCAACGGAGAGGACCTGGAGCTGTCGAACCGCAGAGTGACCACTTCGCAGCTGTACACAGGCCTTATGGTTGTTGCTGTTCCTCTTGGAATATTTGCCTCTCCTATCAGTACTCTTATGTGGCTTATTGGTTCGTCAGCTGTCAGCGTCCTAGGCCATGCCAGTTTAATGGAAAAACCGATTGAAACGGTGTTTGAGGAACAAGTGTAGGCGATTCAGAAAAACTCTACAGTTTACTGTTCCCTCCTTGTCCATTATGTTCGGACATTATATAATATATTGGTCTTGTTTGATCTACTTTACAGTCTATACAGACGGCGTCCGCAGCCGCGTATTCTGCAAATAGATGTAGTTCCATAGCTCAAATTCAGTCGAAAGAAGACCCAAAGTTTTAAGTCATAACTAAAGTTCCTATACTATCTAGCTTGACATTTGCGGAATAACTTTTCATCATGTTGAGACTAGCGGGAACACAGGAATCAGCAGCAGCAGTGGTTGACGGACGGCATGTCTTGATTTTATAATCTGATTAGAAATGCCATTTTTCAGTTATACATCACGCTATACGTAGAGAACTCCTGATTGAAAGCAGCACTGTCAGACCGCGGGAACGACAAGCAACACCTATGACCCAGCATATAATCCTTAGTGACTTAGATGTTAAGCTTAGTTCTCTTCCAGTGTCTTCTCTTGGAGTTGTATCTGATCTTGTTGTTGGTTCTCAATCTGATCCACTGTGGCAATGGTCTGTTCTGGTTTTGAGCCTTTGCAAGCTTCTGCTTGGTCTTGAAAGATTTGTGACTCTGTGGTTTGTGTTAGTATCGCAAGTCTGTGAGGGGAAAAGCAAGGGGGAGGCGGCAGGCGGAGAAAACCTGCGCTAGTACACTCTGGCTGCTTTGGATGGGCTGAGAAGTGAGTTTACCTTTCGCGTTTAAGACAAGATATCGCTCAGCGTTGCAGAAGCCGCCATCGTGCCATCGTGCGTATAGGTGATAGGGTACATACAGCCATTGTGAACTATTCTGTGTTTAAACAAGGTCCTGTGAACACAAACCAAATGAAGGACTCTGTCTTTTAGTCAACGATGGTTATTTCTTGTAGATACATACTTCTTAGTGTCTAACGAGAGAGTGTGGGTGCAATGTGTGAAAATTTTTGAGACATGCACTTGCACGAAATGTAAAATGGCAGACGCCAAAGCGGGAAATAGCAGTCACATAATAATACACCACAGACCTCTAGCATCGCGGAAAAACGCTGTGTGTGTGTATGTGTGTATCTGACTATACATCCAGACACCGATTTTTCATCTGTCTGACAGACAGGAGGAAATTTTCAGAAACTTCAAGGCATTTTTACAAGGAGTCTGTTCCTTTAACTACAAAGACCATCTGCTCTGACAATCTAGCTTCCATCAGAAGGTCTTATAGAACGATAAACAAGCAATATGACCAGAACATCTGTATTGGCTGACGCCTTGAACGCGATCAACAACGCTGAAAAGACCGGTAAGAGACAGGTTCTTATCAGACCATCGTCCAAGGTCATCATAAAGTTCCTCACTGTGATGCAGAAGCACGGCTACATTGGAGAATTTGAGTACATCGACGACCACAGATCAGGAAAGATTGTTGTCCAGCTGAACGGAAGACTCAACAAGTGTGGTGTTATCCAGCCAAGATTTAACGTTAAGATCAACGACATTGAGAGATGGACCGCCAATCTTTTACCAGCCAGACAGTTTGGTTACGTTATTTTGACCACTTCCGCCGGAATTATGGACCACGAGGAGGCCAAGAGAAAGCATGTGTCCGGAAAGATTCTTGGATTCGTCTACTGAGCACTACGGCTGGGTTATCGCCTGTGTATAATTAGACTTCCATAATAAAAACTACCTTTTTCAAAGATCCCGCCCCGGTGCCCTTTTTTTTTCTCTCTGTAAGCTGGCCTGCGGCCTGCCGTTTGTATACAACTTCGAAGATGTAACAATCGACACCCTAAAGTTACTAGCGGGGTGGAACTACATCTTGGGTACTCCATACCCAGCCGAAAGCGCTATCTATCCTAGACCACCGGCCGGTTGAATAGCCTTAAGGCCTTTTTGTGACTGTCTTTCATAAATATTGCCGCAATAAGCAATAGCCACCCCTGACACCCATACTACACTAAGTGTTTTTTTGGGGGGTTCCCTCTTAGGTGTTACCCTACCTATTAGAAAAATTTCTTTGTGTGTTTGTATAGCTCCACAGACCCTTCACTCTCAGCGCTGGAAAATTACTGAGTGATAGTGAAAAAAAGAAAAATTTTAAGAGACTACAAGACTGTTAGTGTATGAGCTTCCCTGGTTCAGCATAGTTGGCTAGTCAAATACGCAGACACACTGAACATGGCAGCTGGTATGTATCACATCCGACAGTAAGAGGAGTCTGCCGCGCTTTCAAACGCTTTTCCCCTGGCGCAGAGCGATTTTTGTTGCACCAAGAAGGAGCTGACGACAAAAACGGTCGCCCTTTTCGTGTTGCGACCCCGCTGTGAGCGTTTGATCGGACGGCTTCTGTATGTTCAAGGACCCGCAGAGATACTAACTATTGTGAACCAGAAAACGTTACCTTAGGTCCTCAAGCTAGAGGTTCGAGCGAGGTGTTTGGCGTTGCTCACATCTACGCCTCCTCCAACGATACCTTCGTCCACGTCACCGATCTGTCTGGCAGAGAAACCATTGCCAGAGCCACTGGTGGTATGAAGGTGAAGGCCGACAGAGACGAGTCTTCCCCTTACGCTGCTATGTTGGCCGCCCAGGACGTTGCCGTCAAGTGCAGAGAAGTTGGCATCACCGCCGTTCACGTGAAAATGAGAGCTACTGGTGGTACCAGAAGCAAGACCCCAGGCCCAGGTGGACAATCCGCTCTCAGAGCTCTTGCCAGATCTGGACTGAAGATTGGCAGAATCGAAGACGTGACCCCAATCCCATCCGATTCCACCAGAAAGAAGGGTGGTAGAAGAGGTAGAAGATTGTGATTGTGCACTCTCTATCTTTACTGTCATTCTATCATATTTTACAAGAGCTGGTTATAATGAAACCTAGGTATAGGGTAAAATAGAAACGTGATAATACTATATCTAACCGTCAAATGTACGCCGTAGCTTAGTGCCCCATGCCCCCTTTATGTGACTAGTAGCTTGGACATTATTGGTGTAAGGAGGCCAGTCTCCCGCACCCTTCTTCATGTTGCACCATAGTTTTGAAAAAACACACAGACAGATCCTTATGCGGGAACGGCCACAAGCGCGTGCTTAGCGTACGCTTTGGGCCCTCCCAAACGCTCCTGGAGTTTGTGCTACCGTGCCAATTACACTCGATGAAGCTGCCGACCTTCTCGACAGCCACCATCTTGGTGAGCTCTCTTTTGGCACGGCTCGTGTTCTTGGCGTATGGGCTTTGCCAGGACAAGTACATGGATCTGCCATACACAGACATTGACTACTATGTCTTCACGGACGCATCGCGCTTCGTCTTCAACGGCCAGTCACCGTATGCCAGGGACACGTACCGCTACACACCCCTGCTGGCGTGGATACTGTTTCCGACCAACTACTGGTTTGACTTTGGCAAGATCCTCTTTGTGTTGTGCGACCTGGTGACCGGCTACCTTATCATGCAGATTCTGACCATGAAGAAGAAGTCAGCAATGCTGAGCCTGCTCTGGTTCTGGAACCCCATGGTGGTTACAATAAGCACGCGCGGCAGCTCGGAGAGCCTAGTGACAGTCGTAGTGCTGGCGCTGGTCTACCATGCGCTCAAGGAGCGGTACCTGCTCTCCGGCGTGCTTATGGGGCTGGCTGTGCACCTGAAGATCTACCCGTTCATATATGCGCCGGCAATACTGCTCTGTATCGACCGCGCGCAACCGTGGTGGAGGGTGCTGACGTGGAACCGCGCGAGGTTCGTGGGAGGTGCTGGCGCTTCGTTTGTGCTCCTGAGCGGCGTGATGTACTGGGCGTACGGCTGGGAGTATCTGCTGCACGCAGGGCTGTACCACCTGACGCGGCTGGACCACAGACACAACTTCTCGCTCTACAACACGTCTCTCTACTTCACGTCGTTCACGAACGAGCCGGCGGTGCCGCTGCTGCGGCGGCTGAGTGTGCGTGTGGAGCGCGTTGCGCTGGTGCCGCAGCTGCTGCTGAGCGCGATGCTGATTCCGCTGCGGCTGGCGCGGACAAACCTTGCGGCGTGCCTTATGGTGCAGACGTTCGCCTTTGTGGCCTACAACAAGGTGATCACGTCGCAGTACTTTGTGTGGTTCATGTGCCTGCTGCCGCTGTACATTGCAGACACCACCATTGGGGCCGCGAAGGGCGCCGTGCTCGTGCTGGGCTGGGTGCTGGCGCAGGCGCTGTGGCTGTGGTACGCGTACCGGCTCGAGTTCCTCGGCGCCCGCGGCGTGTTCGCCCTCGGGCTGTGGTCGTCGTCGTGTGTCTTCTTCGCGTGGAACAACCTGGTGCTGGCCGCCCTGGTCACAGACGTGAGGACCCAGGGCACAGCGGCCCTGGCCAAGAAGAAGACTCAGTAGGGAAATAGCAAAACAAAAGGCACCCCCTCCCCCCTCCAAGCAGAACAAAACAAAAAATTGCGGGGCGCGCACCGGGGCGCTCCCGCGGGGTGCGCGCCGCCTCCCCCGGTGGGCGGCAGGGGTGCTCCCCAGTGCGGTGCGTGCGATCTTCAACAGTCTTCGTATTTGGCAATGGATGTGTATAGAAAAAATTAAAGGTGCTGATTTCGTATTTCAGCAGAGGGGGGAAGCAAGAAAAGGGTACGGCACAGCAACAGCGCAGTGCGCCAGCAACCTGGACCAGCCGCCCCCTACAGGCCCAGCCACGCACCATTGCCCCCAAGCAGCAGCCACCAGGAGCCAACACGTGTACATATACCGAGCCAGAGCTGAACACAACGCGGTTCCAAACGGCCCTGCGCGACCTCCCATCCCATCGCATCCCATCGCATCCCTCCTCGCACAGCTGCCGTGCTTCCACCACTAGACACTGGGCACCAGGGCCTCTCACTGGTCCTCCCTCATCTCTTTGTGCCCTAGGCCAATAGGCTCTCTCACCTCGGCCACCCGACCATGGATAACCTTGAGGTACGGGCCAAGTCGTTCACAATCAAGTGGCTGGAGGCCCCCGACCACTGCGCTGTGAAGTGGGAGCTTAAACCGCTCAAGCGGTCCATCAATTTCGGTATCTACAAGTACAGCAGGCCCTATGCTTCGGTATCCGCAAACTCTAACCCGGCCACGGCCGAAAATCTCAGCATCGATGAGGTGAACGAGGTCTCGCACAAGATGTTCACTGTGTTGCACCAAAGTCTGCGCCAGTCCTTCGATTCCATGAGCTCCAGCCCGCAAACGGCCAGCAGTGCCAATGGAAACGAGCCACCACTAATAGGTACCCCGCCGATGTCTGCCGGAAGCTACAGATCGGCCAGCTTCTCATCTGAATACAACAGCAAGCGCTCAGACAGCGTGTCCACAGGCTTAGATTCCGGCCATAGTGCCCTTGAAGAAAAACTCGATAAGCATTTTGCCAAACAGGAATGGGTTGGAAGGTGCGCTGGAGACGAACTTGTCGCCGGAACTTTCACGGTGGAGACTGGCTCTCTTTTCGCGTTTATATTCGACAACACCTTTAGTCGGCATAAGGCCAAGAAGATTATGTTCAATCAGTATGTGGAAGCAGATACTTCTACAACAACCTCTGAATTCCAACCACAAATTTTAAAGCCAAACCTGCGACTTCCTTCTGGACCGGCAACCTGGAACGGGCTCACCCCAATTGCAGAAGATGCTGATAAATCAAGAAACTTAGACTCCGCTGTAAGTTCTCCGTCTCCCACAGAGACGAAACCATCGACAGTGTCTTCATCGCGTGTCAAGTTCAATATACCGGAGACTGCAGAGTCGCAAGAGTCAAAACAAACGTCCATTTTGCGAGTGAAAGGAGGGCAGTATCTCCAGGGATTTCTTTTGAAGAAGAAGAGACGAAGAGGCGGAACCAAAAATTTCTCCAAACGATACTTTGTTTTGAACTTCAAGTATGGAACACTTGACTACTATTTCAATGCCCTCACAAAGAGAGTACGGGGAAACATGTACATTAGGGAAGTTGTTATTTCCGCAGACGTCAAGCAGTTAATGATGTATTTAGATTCTGGAATTGAACAATGGGTTCTTAAGGCGCAATCGCCTTCAGATTTCAAGATCTGGATCCAGGCATTCAATTTCATCAAAAGACAAAAGAACGAGTTTACCGGCCCCGTGCCTCCACCAGAGAGAGGCCTGCTGAATAGGCCACAAGGAATTGATGAGGTGATGAACGTGGAAACTATGGAGTCTTCCGTTATTGCCTTGCCTGCCGAAGAAAGGGCCGGTAGAAGTTCACTGACTGATCAACAGAGAACTAAGTTTATGGAACTTGGGGCTGAAATTTCCAACATCAAAGAGCTGTCAGATAAAATGCATCTACTGAACAGGGGAGCAGCTCAAAAAACAGACCAGAAGCCAACTTCAGACAGACGCACTTCGTTCTGGAAACGAAACAGAAAGGACTCTTTCACGTCGTCTGCCGGATCGGCCTCTAAATCCGAGTCGGATTTATCATTACGCGGTGCTGATTCAGAAGCAACATTGTCACAGGTGGTTGATGAACTGGCGTTGAAGATAACTGGCTTGGAGGAGCATTATAGACTGTTAATAAACACTGATTTCAACAGAGGAGTGAGTCGCCACTCAGTTTCATCGCCCTCATTTGGAATACTTTCGAGAACGAACACTACTGCCACCTCTGTGATTTCGCAAGACTTTTTTGACGCGCAGGAGTATATCGATGAAATAAATGGCAGTGTTCTCATGGTTCATTCTAGTGATGAAGACGAGGAGGACTATGAAGTTCTTGACGAAAAAGGTCTTGCAGATACAATTGAGTCTTCTCAAGAGACAGATATTTTATCACGCGAACTGTTTACGTCTTCTTTGATTCCAAGCGAGTCAAGCTCGAGCTCGTCCACGGAGGAGCCGGAAAGCGAGGGAGACGAAGATTTCACAGATGCTCAGATTGAACTCTCCCGGATTTTATCACCAAATAGGCATCTTTCAGTGCCCGAAGAAATTTATCCTCTTCAGCTTAATAGACTCATTGAGTACCGAAGGGATATAAAGCCATGTTTATGTGAACCGCCTTCGCTTCTCTCGTTTTTCAGGAAGAATATTGGCAAGGATCTTTCCTCAATTTCAATGCCTGTGACAGCTAATGAGCCACTCACGTTTCTTCAAAAATACACAGAGAGCTATGAATATGCAGCTCTGTTGAATGATGCTGTACTTTTCCCTGCTGAAACAGGAGAGAGAATCCTACGGATAGCGTGCTTTGCAGTTAGTTATCTCTCATCGTTTAGGGTTAAAGCACGCAACAATCGAAAGCCTTTCAATCCCCTGCTGGGCGAGACCTTTGAGCTGGCACGGAATGATCTTGGAATTAGGCTTATTGCCGAGAAAGTTATACATCGTCCTGCCGTTTTTGCTGCACATGTTGATTCTGCTAACTGGGAAATCGATCATATATTGGCCCCTTCTCAAAAGTTTGGGGGTAAGTCAGCGGAGGTGACCATTGGTGGCGAACTCATTTTGCGTTTCAGAGATGGCGACGTCTACAAGTGGTCACAGCCCACTACACTACTGAAGAACTTGATTGCTGGAGAGAAATACTCCGAGCCTTACTCTTCTGTTACTGTTTCAAGCAACTATGGGTATAAGGCGGTTGTCAATTTCAAAGCTTCAGGGATGTTCTCTGGCAGATCGGAGGATGTCACAATACGGGCTGTTGACAGCCAAGGGGACTTTTTGCCCAAGGAGATTGTCGGCACTTGGACCAAAGGTTTGAAGTTCTCTGGGACAAATGAGTATGTTTGGAAAGTTGGGAATTTAGTTCCCAAGGCGGAAACAAAGTATGGGTTTACTGAATTTGCTGCTAGTTTGAATGACATCACAGACATTGATAAAGGTTGTGCTCCTACAGATTCCAGACTACGACCAGACCAGCGGGAGTATGAACGAGGCAACATTGATGAGGCCGAGCGTCTTAAAAGTGTACTCGAGGAGCAGCAAAGAAAGCGCAGGAAAAACTCCAAAGGTGAAGATGTTAAGCACAGTGCTGCATTTTTCAGGAAGCGGGGCGAAGGTCATATGGACTGGGAGTTTATAAAGGGCGAGCGGAGCTACTGGGATCGGCGCAAGAATGAAGATTGGGAAGGCCTGTTGAAGCTCTGGTGACGTTTTAGGGATTGGAATAGTATGTCATCTATATAATTACCGTGTCAATAAGATAAAGGACGTTGCGATTTTAACTAAGAAGCTGGCAAAATCTAATGCTGAGAGCCGATTTCTCTGATGAAGTACTTGTGGTTGCGTCCTCCAGTAACGATAACCTGACCAATTCCAGAGCTGATCGAAGATGCTGTAGGAGAGGAATCGTCAATGTTGAGACCGGGAACATCTTCAGCTGACTGTGAAGCCCCGTTCTGGTTCAAGTACGGCGACAGGAGCGGAGACAGCAGTTCGTCGTAAACCACAGCCTCCTCCATTGCCTCTTCTATTGCCTCCTGAATGATTTCCTCTTCGTTCGACAAGTTCGTGAAGAGGAAAGAGGAAAAGATCAGAATGATGCCAATGTAGTACTTTGGAGACGTGTTTGCAACTCTGTAGAATATTGAGTCGCATATCATGCTGATTGGAATGGCCGTCGAGAGCGACAGACTTGTGATGAGCGGCGAGGTGAGCAGCGAAGCAATAATAGAAAAGTAGTCAGAAACGCAGTTTAAAAAGCCGCTCACCAAAATGACCAGCATCACACTGTTGCTATCGGGTAGAGAGAGCGGTTCGATTCCAAGCCAGTTGGCTAGCAGCAGGACAGGAAAACAGAGCACCAAGGTGCCGAGCCCGAGAAATGTGAAGACGAGTTTGTCGTTTTCGGTGTCAGTCTCCTCGCCCATCCTGAGTCTTAGCAACACCAGGTACACCGAGTAGAAGAAAGCACCACACAGTGCGAGAAGATCCCCGACAAGGGAGGCTTGGAGATGCTGCTGCGTGACCGCAGGTGCGGAATCGCTGCACGCGATGAGAAAGATGCCGATAATGCTTGCTGCCACCGCGACGAGCTTTGCGATGTTCATTGACTCGACTTTGCACATGAACCCTAGGAGAAGGGTAAAGAGCGAGCTAGTCGTGGCCAGGACGGTCTGGTTGGAAACGGTGGTGTACTTCAGGGACATGGCGCCGGTCGCGGCGTTGATGAAGTAGACGACGGCCGCCTGCAGGCCGAGGATCGCTGTCGCCTTGAAAGACAGTCGCATGGAGGGGGTGTGGATAGTATGGCTTTCTGAGGCGGATTCATGGCAGGCGCCGTGCCTGTGCGGCGAGCGGTCTGGTGCTGTGCTTTTGCTGCGGCGTGCCATCAGCCGGGACGCTGCTCTCCTGAGGTAGTGTGTGCCGCGGCCGAGACCAAAGATCATGAAGAAGGAGCCGTTGACGTAGGCGACAAAGATCGGGTGCTGGTAGTCTTCGGTCTTGATGACGCTGTTTGTGAGCTGCGACGCGACGACCCAGGTGCTGACGACCATGAAGAGGCAGAAGAGGCCGCGGGTCCAGGTCTTGCGCTCCTCTGTGTTGATTATGTCGACGACCTCGTCGACGACCTCCTGCTCGGTGAGCCGCGCCGCAGAGTCCTTCAGTGCGGGCGAGTGGAGCACGCCGTGGACGTTCTTGGGCGACCGCAGCAGGATCACCGGCGACCTGGCCATCGCGGCGACGCTTCTCGCCGAGGAGGGGCTTTGCTGCATCGGGGCTCGACGCCTCTTCCGCTGTCACTTTCAGAGTCGATCGGCGCTCGTGCGTTGCCGCTGTGCTGCGCTGTGCTGCGCTGTGCTGTGCCTGCCCAGCGAACGCAGAAACCAGCCAGCGGAGCCCTGTGACGAACGCTGCTCTTCCCGTTGTCACCGGGTAAAGAAGCCGGTACTGCTTTCCCCTCCATCTGTAGTGATAAGCAGAACAACGCGGAAGGGACGCCAGACACGTTGGGCGGCGCACGACCAGACCCCTCCAGGCCCCTCGGCGACTCTTTGGCTGGCTGGCCTGGCCTGCTGGCCGGCCGGTGAGCGAGCGAGGAAGCGAGCAGCGCGTGGCGTGCGCAGTCCCCTGTCCTACACGAGCGTTCGGCTTGCAACATACAGAAGACGCGGCAACATGCTAAGTATTGGCTAATGTACAGAATTCATCGTCGGTTATCGGAACGTCCTCGTCGCGCACAACGAGCGGCCCGCTAACAGTCATCAAAATTGAGCTTCCGCGGCTTCAGCGGCCGCTCTGGGTCCTCCGCACGCACCGCCAGCGACCCCGTCGCACTGTTGACGTACACCATCCGCGAGGGGTCCACGGAGGAAGACACCCCTAGCGCGGCCGGGCCCGAGGCCGGCGCACGCGCAGGGCCCTTGAACGGGTTTCTGATCTGCTCCTTCCTCACAACCTCCTTCTCATCGATCTCCGCGCCCGAGTGCCCCAAGCGGGGCTCCTCAGGGGGCGGCACCTCGTTGCCCGGCGTGCTGGGCGCAGCATCTGAGCCGAAAAGCAGTCGGCGCGGCCGGATCGACCGCTGGTACTCGTCCATCTCCACATACTTTTTCTGCCCTGTCCGGCCATTGATGAGTTCGATGTGGCTCTCGTAGCGGCTGTAGTCCCGCTGCTGCTCCAGCTCCAGCTGCCCCTTGGCGGGCGCTGCCGCTGCGTCGGACTCGATGAACGGGTTCGGCATCGGCCCGCCGCGCTTCACGCTCGTCTCGGTGTCTGCTGCGCCGCCGCGGCGCGGTTCGACGTGCATGTCGTAGGCCATCTGCTGTGTGATCTCGCGCCCGGTCGGGGTGCTGGGCACCTCTGCGGCAGCACCGCTGAAGTCGAGCTTCTTGGTGATGCTTTGCAGCCTGCCGCGGGCCGTGGCCTCATCTTCGGAAGAGGACGCCTCCTCCTCCATGTGGATCTTCTGCGACTCGGCTAGCTCTAGCGAGAGGCCAAGGCGCGGGGCCCGGTGTGGCGAGCTGCCGAAGCCGCTCGACAGGCGCCGCCCGAGCCCTATGGTGGACCCCGCTGGCGGGAACACCACGCCTGCGGTGGCGGCCTTGCTTTTCCCAAAGGATATCGCCGCCGCGAGGTCCTTTCTGCGGTTGAGCTGCGGCGTCAGGTCGGGCGTGCGCAGCTGCTGGGCGTGCGCGGGCTGCGTCTTTGCGTGCGCGACGGGCGACGAGAAGAGCGGCTGGTGCTGGTGCTGCTTCTTGTGGCTCTGGTGCGGCGTGCGCGGCGTGTGCAGCTGGTGCTTGTGCGCAGCGCTGGCGCTGGCGCTCGTGGACGGCGTGGACGGGTGGCCCCGCGCCGCGCGCTCTGGCGGGCTCTCTGGCTCTGGCGACGTTGGGAACATCGCTGGCGCGCTCCTGCCTGTTCTGTCGTGCTGGTTCTCTCCTTCGCTGGCTCTGGTTCTGGCTCTGGTTCTCGCTCGCACGCGATAAGCCCCCTCGTCTCCGTTCAGTAATGCGGCGCGCGCTCTCTCAGCATCACCGCCCTGCGCTCTCGTCCTCCCAGCAGAGCCGCCCGTGCGCCCCGGCCGCGTCGCCGCTGCTCACCTTTTTTCCTGGGGCCCTCCAATATATAAGAAGCCCTGCCCTGCTGCCTGCCCCCCTCCCCGCCCATCACCACCTCACCCATACACGGGGGACCACGCAAAAAGGGGCAACGCAGCAAAAACCAGCCATCTCTGCGCCCCGGGGCGCAGAGATGGCGCAAGGTGTGCCCCAGCCAGCCCGCTCTGCAACCTCTTGGTTATCCCCATTGGGAAAATTGTCAACCGACACGCGCAAGGCAGGGCAGGCAGGGGCAGGCAGGGGCAGGCAGGGCCAGGGGCCAGGGGCCAGAGGCGGGAGCCGCTTTGCGTGTGCTGGCCCGCAGCACTCAGGCAGCACCGCCAGCTTCGCCTGAGGGCAGATCCCGAGACAGTGGCAGGCACAAGCACACCCCACCTCCTTCCCCCCACTAGCCGCTTCTCCTGCCCAGCTTTCTTAGCAGTTCCTTTTTTATTATCCATTACATAAGCAGAAACGCATCTTTTGGCTTACATCTTTTGGCTTACATCTTTTGGCTTACACCTTTGGCTCGCACGGGCAGCTGCCCGCTACCACGTCGGGTGCAGCACGTAGCAGTACACCCGCGTCCGCACCTCCTCCGTCTCCTTCGGGTCCTCGGGGAACATCGGGTGGCTCCAGTGAACCAGCTCCACCTGCTCAACGTCAAACCCAAACTCCGCCTCTGCCAGCGAGAAAAACCCCAGGTCCTTCGCCACCATCTCCGGCTTCGGCCGGTGCGGCGACCACACAACAAGGCACTTGCCCCCCGAGCGCGGCACCCCAGACTTGTCCAGCGGCCCGATCAGCGCCTTTGCAGACCGCAGCAGCTTCTCGTGCTCCGTGTGGTTGAACACAAGATCGCTCATAATGAGAAGATCCGCCTTCCCCGACCCCGTCCGCTCAGCAAGAAGCCCCTCGATCTCCGCCGTGTCGTGGCCCCATATGAAACCCTCGACGCTGATCTTGCTCCTCACCTCCTCTCCCAGACTGTCTACGTTGTACTGAATATTCTGCAGCAGCTCCGGGTCCGGGTAGTCCGTGCTCACAACATACGACGCCCCGTTTAGCGCACAGATCAGCGACGGCAGCCCCGCCGCAGCCCCAAACTCCACCACAGCCTTGTTCTTCACGAGCTCGTCGCCGTGCGCGTCCAGATAGTCTGCCGTGTATATTCCGGCGTTCCACAGCAGGTGACCCCACAGCGGCGACTTGCCAACCAGCCGCAGCGTGAGCTCGTGCGACACCGGCTTTCTCTCGTATCTGGCAAAGTGCGCCTGCGGCGCCGCCGGGCGGAAGTCGTCGGGCTCTTCAAACAGCGACCCTTCAAGGGGCAGATCGTCCTCCGAATCCATCCGTCTACGCGCTGTCTCGCAAGCAGCGATCAACAACGTCTGCGCAAAAGTGTTAAAGAGAGAGAGAGAGCCGTTATATGCAAAAATATCTGCAGTAGTTAAAAAAAAATTGCTGGTGAAAAACTCAACTTCTGTGCAAGGGAAACGGAAAAATCACATAATAAAACCACAAGCTTGATCAACAGTGTCAAGCGGTAACCGGCAGGCAGCAACAGGCAGGCGAAGTATGAGTCCGCATACACGTCACACATGGACATACCCATGTCCTCATAACACCCACACAAGACAGCCTGCCCCACGTTAAGCGCACGTGGTCACCTCCCAGTCAGATGGATCGTGCACTTCAGGATGGTCCAGCTTCGCAATGTCGGACTCTGACAGTGTGAAGGACTCAACATCGAGGTTCTGCGCCAGTCTCGACAGTGTCTTTGTCTTTGGAATCGGGATGTAGCCTTTCTCGATCGACCACCTGATCAGCACCTGGGCCGTGCTCACGCTTTTCTCGCCTGCGACAGCCTTGGCAGCTGGATCGGCTAGCCGGTAGGCGTGCGACAGTGGTGCATACGCAATCACGGCAATGTCCTCAGACTTGCAATAGTCGCAGAGCTCCTGTCTCATACACCAAGGCGACACCTCAATTTCATTTGCAACCGGCTTGTACTTGAGCGATGGCCACGACAGCAGCTCCTCGATGTGCGCCTGGCCGTAGTTTGAGACCCCGATGGACTTCACAATGCCCGCGTCCACGGCCTCCTGCATCGCCCGGTACGTTTCGAGCCTCATCTTCTTCCCCTCCAGAGGCGAGTGGATCAGCAGGAGATCAATGTATTTCAGCCCGCTCACTGCGCTCAGACACTCCCGGATGGCACGGGTGGCGTTCTCATAACCGTTCTGGTTATTCCAGAGCTTTGTGATGTAGTACACGTCCTCGCGCTTGTTCTTCGCGGGATCCTCCTTGAGCCAGTCCATTATACCTTCGCCGCAGCCGCGCTCGTTCCCGTAGAGGACTGCGGTGTCAATGCAGCGGTAGCCGGTCCGCAGCGCCTCTGACACCACTTCTCTGGCGTTGCTCACCTCCCAGGTCCCGAGCCCCATGAACGGGATGGCCAAGCCGTTGTTCAGCTTCACCGCTTTCGCTATAGACATTGTCAATTGCACACACAACTGGCGGTTTCCAGCCAATTTCGCAGATCAAGCAGCTAGTTGCAGAAGCCAGATAGCGATGGCCTCACTATTGCGCTTTCTTTCTCTCTCGCCTCTGAACTTCTCCGCTTCGAAGCTACACTCACTGTCTTTTTTTGTACAATCGCACGGGAGTGATTTTCAGCAAAGAAGAGGAAAACTTACCTGGGCAAAAAAAAATCTATGCTGCACCAGATTCTCTTTCCCTATTATGTAAGGAGCCTATTATTTTTCTTTTTAAGGGGAAAAGTAACCACTCTCATGTGTATGCCGACCTGTGGGCAGGCTCTCCTGTTTTGGTATCGATCAGGACCTCATCGCTGACGGCCGGCCCGTCTCCAACTCTCGTCAAGATCACTCTGGACACCCCGCCGCCCGACGTGCTGTCGACAGGGACGTCCTGAGGGTGAACCAGGGCGCTCTTCTCCGCATTCTCCCAGCCTTGCACCTGGCTAAAGACCTTGTGCAGCGCACCCAGGACTCGCGGCTCGTTCTTCTCCTCGTAGTAGATGACCGCGTTTGGGCCGGCATCGAAAGTGTACGCGGCCACAGTCTCACCGGCGGCCGCGTTCAGCAAGTTGACAATCTTGATGATTCTTTTTGAGGCGTCGTTGAGGTAGAAAATCGGTGGGTACGAGTCGAGGCACACAGCATGGAACGAGTTGGAGTCCTTCATCGTGAGCTCTGCAAACGTGGAAAAATCCTTGGAGACGATCGCCTCCTTCATTTGCTCAAACCTCGCTGGCACCACGCTCCGGACGCGCCAGTCAAACAGGTCGGAGGTCTGCACCGTCAGCTGCATGCCACTGGTGCTCGGCACGTCCTTCTTGTCGTCGGAGACGACCAGAATGCAGGCCTTGATCCCAGGCCAGTGGGCGAGCGGTGCCACCTCGACAGCCCTGGAGTCTGCGCCGTCGTCGGCCTCGCCCATTTCCCAGGCCACGAACCCTCCAAACAGCGATCTGCACGCCGAGCCCGAGCCCTTTCTGGCTATCTTGCTGAGCTCTGAGCGCGACTGGGGCAGCCCGTACAGCTTGGCGATCGCGTACACGAGCGCGGCAAACCCTGCTGCCGACGAAGCCAGCCCCGCCGCGGTGGGGAAGTTGTTCTCGCTGACGATGTGCAGCTTCATGGCGCTCAGCGCCGGCAGCGTGCTGTCCCGGGCCTCCATCTCTCTTCTGTGGGATCTGAGGTCCTCGAGGCACTGCTGCGATCTGGGGCTGTCGAGGCTGTGGGCCTCGCCGTTGAGCCAGAGGCGGTCCGCCTCGAAGTCGGCAGAGCACGCCGCGGTGGTGAGGGTTCTGAGGTCATCCTGCGCGAGCGTCACGCTGATGGACGAGTTTGTGGGCAGGTTCAATGTTTTGTCCCTCTTTCCCCAGTATTTCAGGGTCTGGCAAGCAGGGGAGTTAGTACGCGGTTTTTCTGCGAAGGACGCCGGGGGACGGGCAGCCGCTCCCCTTCCTCGGGGAGAGAGTCACTTACCGCAATGTTGACGGGGGCCGTCACAGACACGTAGTACAGCTTCGACGCCATGGTGATCGGTCCGCGGGTGCCTGCTTGAGCTGAAGAGGCCTTCTTTCGCCGAGAGCTCTCCCACCTGCAACACACAAACACTTTATACAAAAAGTCCACCACCAACTAGAGAAGTTTGTATAGGGGAGGGGGAGCGAGGACAGAAGCCCTCTCTCTGCCATTTTCCGACACGGTCGACACCGCTTGTTGGGCAGCGCACGACCTTCTCTTGCAAGGGGGTGGATGAGGGTGGGAGAGGGAGAGGGAGCGAGGCGGAAGAGACGAAAGGGGTACTCAAAACACAGCTCAAAGAATATCGTAGCCAGGCAAGAAAACGTCCTGGCACTCAAATATAGTCAAAGTCAAATTACAGCAAGAAGCCTATGTAGCGAGGCACCGAGATCACAGGCAAAGGGAGCAGGCGGGGCCGGGTGGAGGGGGGGAGCTCTTCCCGTAGCACATCTTCCTCACCAGAATGGCAACCCCGCAGGCGGGGCCTTTGTGGCTCCCGCTGTGTTTCTCTCGCTCTCGTCAAAACATATTCAAGAGGATTCAATAATACACAGTGGGCGATGATACACCGTCAAAAGAAGACAGGAGAGAGAAAGTGTGTGTGTGCATGTGTGTGTGGCAACAACAAAAAAACACCACACACACAGCACACACAAACATAGGGGCACACCGAAGTACGCTGGCCGCAACTCACGACGGTGGCAGCTTCTCCCATCTCCAGATCCGCGCCTTGCAGTCGCCAGAGCCGGTAGCAAAGTAGCCGCCATTCAGTCCTCTCTTCGAACTCATCACAGGAGACACACTTACACTGATCACGGAATTGCGGTGTCCCTGCAGCATGATGTATGGCTCACCTGTAGCCTTCTCCCACATAATGACGCCTCTATCCTTCGATCCAGATAAAATGAACTCATCATCTGGGGTGCAGCACACAGAGAGCACAAAGTCCTTGTGTCCAACGTAGGTCACCTCGCAGTTAGACTTGGAAGGGCCCTGCTGCTTTTGCAGGTCTTTCAGCGACCAAAGCTTCACCGTTCTGTCTAAAGACCCCGAGGCAATCTCCTTTCCGTCATGGGTGAATGTGACCGAGTACACAGAGTCCATGTGGCCGTTACCGGACTCGTTCGCAGAATCTAACCGCTCCACGAGGAATCCCTGGTTGGCATCCCACACTCTAACTGTTCTGTCAAGAGAGCCAGCCGCAATGAGCTTTCCCTCAGGGGAGGCTGCCACCGTGGTCACGCCGTCCTCAATGCTCAGCGTAAGGCTGCACTGGCCCGTGAACACATCCCAGATTCTCACGGTTCTATCCCCAGATCCCGACACGAGCTTCGTGCCGTCAGGGAAGTAGTCAAGAGAGTAAATGTCCTGCTCATGGCCTTTCAAATACTTCACAATTGTTCTTGTAGACAAGTCCCAGATCCTTATTATTTTGTCCTCTGCACCTGTGGCTAGGAACTTGCCGTCGGGAGAAAAGCACACACTTCGTATGTATAGATCACCGGTGTCTGTGTCGTAAGAGCCATTAGTCGACGCAGAAGACTCATCGCTGAGCCTTGCAACGAGGTCTCCGGTTTCCACGCTGAACACCTGTGTGAGTTTATTGCATCCAGTTGCCAGGAACTTTCCGTCCTTTGAAAAGCGCACACAGCACACAACTGAAGTGTGGTCAAAGGAATGCACTAGAGTTATGTCGACCCGCTTAGGCACTTTTGGATTATAAACTGTGTAGTACTCACTGTGCTGCTTCTTGTATGGTAGGGAGTTGTACGAGTCAAAATCTTTCAAGAATCCTGGGATCGGCTTGTTGTGTTGAGCTCTCTTCAGGTATGCTGCGTCAGAGTCGGCTTTCACCACCGTCGATTGTGTCGCGGAAGCCGAGCCAAATCTCTGGCTCTGCTGTGATTGTTGTTGTGGTGGCGGTGCCTGTTGTGTCTGTTGTGCCTGCTGTGCCTGCTGTGCCTGTGGCTGCTGCTGTTGTTGTTGCGGTTGCGTCGCTGGTGTAGCGGAAGTGGCAGGGACCGGAGCAGGAGCAGCACGCTGATCCTGCGGGGTGCTGGAGGAGGCCGGTGGGAGCCGGGCGACAGGGTCAGACTTGACTGCTGAGCCGGCGACGGACACAGCAGGGCCAGTGGCGTCCGTGGCGGCACCGCCAGCGCGAATCTGCGGAAGAGTTCCGTTGAAGCCTGAGGTTCTTGCGCCGGTAGGGGACACCGTGAGGTTTGGAGGAGGTAGCTGCTGTGGGGTCTGCGGGAAACCAGAGCCCTGAGGTCGTTCGAGAAGGGAGTGGGTTTGGTGCTTGACCTGCGCCTGTGCCTGTGCCTGCGCGTGGGCCTGTGCCTGTGCCTGGGCCTGTGCCTGCTGCTGGATGACTCTATCTCTGTTTTCCATGTCCTGCTTGAGGCGGAGGATTTCCTTTTCGTAGGCCTCCTTCATGGTGCGGTGGGCCTGCTCGAGCTCGTAGACGGCACTGCGGATGTTGCTGAGCTCCTGGTGCTGCTGGTTGATCTTGAGCTCATACTCGTGGTGGTGGTCTTTGTAGATGGTTGTTTCCTTTGAGAGGTTTTCGAACTCCTTCTTGATAGCGTCTAGCAGGTCGTCGAGAGGCGTTCTTTCCGCCATGGCGGCTCTCTGGTAGGACATACTTGCGTGGTGGGGGAGGGAGGGGGCGCGCGTGCTGGCCTGTGTGTGCGCGTGTGTCTGTCAGAGGGAGACGGGAGAGCTCTTCGTGGGGGGAGAGGGGAGGGGGGAGGCAGGGAGGGTGCAGGAGGGGAAGGGCTGGGGAGGGGCTTGGCCGCGCGGTGTCAAGGGGGACGGGAGAAGGGTGCTGAAAAGGGTGGTCGGTGGGGCGAGCGAGGGCTGTGCGTCTGTGCTCGGGGGGTCGACAGGGTACCTGGAGGACGTTGTCTGGGGCCGAACACGGACACGTCGTCTGGTGGGTGGAGGGGTTCCTGTGAGATCTGCTGCCTGCCGCCCTCTTTTGCGCTGTTTGCTAGTTCCTGACCAGTTGTTCAGAGTTTAGCGGGAGCGAGAGGGAAAGAAGAAAAAAAAAAAAGACAGAGAGAAAGTGAAAAAGAACGAACGAAAGAGAGCCGGAGGAAAGAAGAAAGAGGGCAGGAAAAAAAAAAGTCTCCAGCAGGGGTGGAGGAGGGTGGAGGAGAAAATAGAAGCGCTCTCCACCCTCCTCCGCTTCCGCCTCCGCCTCCGCCAGCCAGCCAGCCGCCGCGGGCGCCCTTGCACACGCGCCCCGTCGCTCTCTGGCCGCCGCGGCCACCTGCTCCCGGTCCGGCGCGGCGCGGCGACTCGCCCGCTCCCTGCGCCTGCCTCCCGCTCACTGTGGCTGCCCACGCAACTGGCCCGGCGTCTTGGCAGCATCACAATAGCGATGCTTTGGCTTCGATTGCTAGCTGCAGCACCCGTCCGCTCGCAGCCCGCACAATAGGCTTCCCGCCCTGCAGACAATAACCCGACCCGCCGCACCCAAAACCAAAGAAAAAACACAAACACAAACAAAAAACACCGCTTAGGCTGCGCTGCCTGCCCGCTCTTTTCTTTTTCCCTCGTTGCGCCTTCCCGCTCACCTTTCCGTCCCCGAACGGGCTCTACACAAGTAAACTGCGGTCCCAAACAGGCAACCCAAAAACAACCCAAAAACAAGGGAACTCGGAAAAGAAAAGCAGCGCACGTGACCTGCGGGCCCCTCCCCGCCCCCCCCACCACAAGCCTGCCCTGGGGCAGCGGCCGCTGTGGTCTCTCGCACCACCGCATGTGACGGAGCGCCGGCATTTTCTCCCCACTGGCCGTTCCCCTTCGCCGCAGCACACGACCCCGCGCTACTGGGTCGCCGGCCCCGAAACGGGAACCATCCAGCAACAGTCGGCCCGTCGCACCACCACGCGCCCGGCGAAAGGCGGCGCGCTGCACGCAGGCAGGCGCGGCGCTGGTACTGCGAGCGCGAGGCAACGCCCCGCAGAAGGCCGCTCTCGTTGCTCAACGTGCTCTGCCACAACAACAAAATAGTCACCGGCTTATCATAGCGCAAAGAAATAAGATCCCCCGGTTACCCGGCCGCGCACGCGGTGCAAGGAGGCAGAACAAAATGCTCTTCCTCCCTCCGCCCCTCCTCCCGCTGCTCCCGCCTGTTCTCTGCCGTTGCGTCTGGTGGCAGGGTGCGCACGTACATTTCTCTGTGTGTTCCGTCTGCCTCTCTAACATCTCTGTTTCTGCACAGCACCTCCCAAAGACCGGCAAAGAGAACCAACCGTCTCTCGCTGACTAGCCCCCCCACTCCTGCCCCCCTCCCTCTCCTTCCCCTGTCCTTTCCCTGCTGCACCTCCCCCTCCACCCCGCCCCATCCCTGCTGCACCCACCATGTCCAGCGCAAGCGAGTTCCTGGACAAAGGTGTCGACTTTGTGAAAAAGGCCATCGAGGCAGACAGCGCAAGCAACTATGAAGACGCCTACAAGCTCTACTACAACGGCCTCGACTACCTCATGCTCGCGCTCAAGTACGAGAAAAACCCTCGCTCAAAAGAAACCATCAGGTCAAAGTTCACCGAGTACCTATCCCGCGCAGAACAGCTCAAGGAGCACCTCGACAAAAAACAGCAGCAGGACCAGACCGGCGAGGTCAGCGCAACATCCGGCTCCGTCAAGGCAAAGAAAACGAGCAGCGGCTCCGCAGACGACGAGGAGGACACAGACAACAGAAAGCTTAGAGGCGCACTCGCAAGCTCCATCCTCAGCGAAAAGCCCAACGTCCAGTGGGACGACGTTGCCGGCCTAGACCTCGCCAAAGACGCGCTCAAAGAAGCCGTCATCCTGCCGGTCAAGTTTCCACACCTTTTCAAGGGACGGCGCAAGCCTGTGTCAGGGATCCTCCTTTACGGACCCCCAGGTACCGGAAAGTCCTACCTTGCAAAAGCTGTCGCCACAGAAGCCAACTCTACTTTTTTTTCGGTCTCGTCCTCCGACCTCGTGAGCAAGTGGATGGGTGAGTCCGAGCGGCTCGTCAAGCAGCTCTTCCACATGGCCAGGGAGCAGAAGCCCTCCATCATCTTCATCGATGAAGTCGACGCGCTCTGCGGACCAAGAGGCGAAGGCGAGTCCGAGGCATCGCGAAGAATCAAGACGGAGCTGCTGGTACAGATGAACGGTGTGGGAAACGACTCCGATGGCGTCTTGGTTCTTGGAGCAACAAATATTCCGTGGCAGCTGGATTCTGCCATACGAAGAAGATTTGAGCGCAGAATCTACATCCCTCTCCCGGACCAGGAGGCGCGAGTGGAAATGTTCAAGCTCAACATTGCAGACACTCCATGTTCACTCACTGCACAGGACTACCACACGCTGGCAGAAATGACCGAAGGCTACTCTGGCCACGACGTTGCAATTGTTGTCAAAGATGCTTTGATGCAACCAATCAGAAAAATACAGATGGCCACTCACTTCAAGATCGTCTCTGGCATCGACGAGACCACGGGCGAGCCAATGGACCAGTATACACCATGCTCTCCGGGCGAGGCTGGCGCTATTGAGATGAACTGGCTTGATCTCGACGGACAGCAGCTCCGGGAGCCTGAGCTTGGCATCAAGGATTTTGTCAAGGCCATCAAGACGAACAAGCCTACTGTGAATAAGCAGGACCTCGAGAAGTTTGTTGAGTTTACTAATGACTTCGGTTCCGAGGGCAACTGAATTAGAACTCCTTATTGAGCCATAAAGCATATGTAATCGCTACTAAAAGTTAGAAATATTGTTATGAGAGTCCACCACTTTAGAGACGTCCACTTTGATGAGAATCAGTGAGGTATCGACGCCTTCGATAAACACCTGGGCCGACGGGTTGCTTTCAAGATGAAGTTTTTTGTAGTACTCGTACTCTTCAGGGGCACCGTCTTCCAAAAACGACGCGACCTTGCCGTTAAGGTTGCAGCTGAGCTCGCTGATCTCAGACTGGTTCATATCGCGGAGCAGTTTGAACAGCAGCTGGCTGTCGGCAGAGTTGGAGTTACTCTTTGTCGAGGTGGTCCAGTCGTGCACCAGAATGGAGCAGACAGGGTTGTGTTTCAAATTGACGTACTTCAGTGTCGACTTTGGCGTGGCAATAATAATGAAGTTGCTTCTGTCATGGCTCCCTGGGTATACCTCTCGCGGCGAGATGAAGGTGTAGTTCATCAAACTAACGTGTGGGGTATTATTCAGGCATGTTCCAAGATGGATGAAGTTCGCGTTTCTGAGAAGGTTCACCACCGTCTCGGGGAACTCTGTCGTCTCTGTTGTTGTCATGGCTAAAGTCAAACAAGAATGAAAAGCAGTGCACGGCCTTCTTTTGCAATGCTCCGTCCCATCACTAAGCCAAAGCGGATGCTCTAATACTCTCTCTTCCTTTACTTCGGCTTGTGAGAGAGCCTGTAAGGAAGCCAAAAAAAAAAAAAAGAAGCAAAGATGAAAACCAGTTTCGACCTTTCTATATGCGTCGATCGACGTGGAGAATCACGTTGAATCTCTCGCTTCCTTACAAAAAGTAATTTTATCAATCGGTGAGGGACTGGCTGTCTGCCCCCCTTTGCCAAGACACCCCAACCCCCTTCTCCCCCACCCCCCCACTCACGCCCCCACTCGAGAAATTTATATAACGCACTATTATCTGCTACATTGTCCTTACCCTCACTAACCGGATAGTGCAAGGGAAAGAAAGTCCGACTGATAAAAAGAAAGCAATATCCATAACAGGACCGGCAGCGCAGAATTCGTCTTGCGGGAATGTGCCCCCCACCCTTTAGCTCTACTGGCTCTACTGGCTTGAGACCTATATGAACAGAGATGCCCCAAATTGTCAAGACTCGACCCATTCGCATCTCAAAGGCTTGCGAACATTTTTAGGGCAGGTTCAAAACTCAGAACGGTTTTCTACAGCTTTGCGGAATGTCGGAGCTGGGCTAATTACTTCCAGCACTGTTTCGGCCTGGACATGGCCAGCTACCCTATTGACTTCAGGTGAATGGGCTTATCAGTATGGAATCAGCGGTGGATATTTATACGGGATTTCTGGTGCTATTCAAATAACCACTTTTGTCTTTTTGGCTTTGCAGATAAAGCTGAGGGCTCCTGCAGCTCACACAGTTTGTGAGTGCTTCGCTATAACATTTGGAAAGTACGGCCACTGGCTTTATCTATTTTATTGCATTGCCACTAATGCCTTGGTTTCCTCTCTGCTGTTGCTAGAAGGCTTGCAGGCTTTTTCCACAGCTACTGGGATGCACACCGTGGCGGCGAGTTTCTTGCTTCCGCTTGGTGTCATGGCGTATACCGCTCTTGTAGGGCTAAAGGCTACCTTCATATCAGACTGGATACATACTTTCATCATCTACATTATTTTGATTGTCTCTTGCTACACTATTTATTGCAAATCGCCACTCATTGGATCGCCATCGAAGATGTATGATCTTCTCAAAGAGGCCCAGGAAGCATTCCCATCCTCGACAGGTCAAAGCTACCTTTCATTCAAGGATAAAGATATGATGTTGTTGACATGGAGTGTTGTGATTGGTGGCTTTTGTACTGTTTTTGGTGACCGCGGCTATTCTCAAAGAGCCATTGCCTCTAGTTCAAAAGAGGTGTTCCATGGATATAATATGGGTGCTCTATGCTGGGCCATCATTCCTGCCTGTTTAGGAACATCTGCGGGATTAGCTACGAGAGCGTTGCTGACCAATCCGGCTTCAGTGACTTATCCAAATGAGTTGACAAGTGCAGAAACCAGCTCAGGAATGCCAGTTATTTATGGTCTGGCAGCTATATTTGGGACAGGTGGAGCAGCAGCAGGTCTTTTAATGCTCTTTATGTCCGTCACATCAGCTAGCTCTGCTGAATTCATTGCTTTCTCATCAGTTACAACTTACGATATATACCGAACCTATATCAATCGGGATGCAAGCGATACCCAACTTGTGAAAGTCTCACATATTGCGATTGTGTGTTTCAGTTTGTTTATGGCGATTCTATCCGTGGTATTCAATTTATATTGGAGTAACGACTGGATGGTTACTGACTTTTGTCGGTATTATACTTGGTCCAGAAGTTTTTGCTATTGTCCTAGCTCTGTTTTGGAATAAAATGACGACTCTGTCATTGCTGATCGGGGCACCATTAGCGACACTCACAGGTGTGGCTTGTTGGAAATTTCGCTACTGTGTTCTCCGCACCATTGTACTTTGGCATAATTAGCTACCTCAAGCCTGATGAGGTGCCATTTAATTTGGAAACCTTCAGTCAAAGGATGACCTTGGGAGATGATCTTGACATGGAAGAGAAAGAAGCAATCGTTTTGAGCGAAAGTGACAAGAAGACCCTAACACATCAGTTATGGTGGGCACTGGCAATCAATTTGTTTGTCATCTTGGGGCTGTATGTTATAATTCCAGTCGGGCTTTACACAAGTAGTCACGACTTCAGCAAAAGTTCTTTTACTGGAATGGTGATTGTGTTTTTGATATGGCTTGTTGGCGCTGCTCTCTATATTATCATCTATCCCCTATGGCAAGGAAGACACTCCATCAAATACATCATTGAAGTTATGCTCAAAAAAGCTGCGCCATTGGAGGACATTCCGGCGTCTGCAGACATATTGACAAACGAAGATGAAGTGGTTGACATCACCCACGAAGCCAAAAAATAAAATAGATCAGTATACTATGATGCGCTTACATACATAATTACTCTATTTGTCGCCTTCACAGTAGAGAGTTGTAGAAGAGTTGTAGAGAGTTGAAGATAATAAGTCATCTGCATGGCCCGAATCATCTTCAATACCGAGCTCCCGGCTCTCGCTTAGAGCCATCTCACAAGCAAAAGTGGGTAGAGTAGATCGACGCGTCGATAGACTGTTTATCCTTAATTATCGCTGCAATCAACTTGCCTTTTCAGTGAAGTAGAACATAATCAGATTCATTACAGCAAAGGTCAGGAGACTGTTTTCATGGTTAAGCAAGGTGGAATGATGCTGCACAACGTGATTCATAGTGGAAGGTTGGTGGATGAGAAGATGGTCAAGCCGTCAGAAATACGACTTCTAGGGGAGCCTGGTATAGCGGGTACCGAATTTCCTAGAACCCAACGGAGAGAAATTGACTTTTCCATGGAGAACGCTTTTTTAATGGCTCTCAGCCATATGTATGGCTCTGATGAGACATCTGCTGTTCCGAATGTCTATACGAGTACCATTCCGCACAATTATCCGGGCTCTCATTCCGAAAACTGCGCAGATCAATTCAGCATCCACTTCCCTGAAGCTGTACGGACAGTGCTCCTTCCTCCAGAAAAACAAGATAGCATACACAGGATGCTAATTGAGGAGAGGATGAAAAGGACTCAGAAGAGAGGGTCTTCTTGTGTCTAGCTTTCTCCGCTGAGTTGGCTTTACTCTTTTTATTGTTTTTTATTGGCTTTTAAAAGATGCTGGCAGTTACAGGAGGCGTTCTCTTTACGCGTCGTTTACCGGAGAGGACAGGTCACTGGCTGACTTTAGAATCTACAATTGAAGAGTTGCGTTGCAGGCCGCTGTTGTTGGTGTTGGCAGGGAGCGACGTTGGCATTGCTTACCAAATTGTGTCACGCGCAATATTTTGGCAGAAGTTCAACACTGCCAATCTTCAGGAGGAAGAGCGAAGGAGGGGGGGAAGCAAAAAAAAAACAAAAAGTATTTGAACGCGATGTCTTGGAACCATCTTGGGAGGAAGATAAGCGGAGGGCATCGAACAGGCCAAGCATGACAGTTCTGGCCGGCGCAGTTCAAGTGCTGAAGTCCCCAGATGATGACGAGGAAGATACATGGCAGAATGTATTGAAGCCACAGGTGTTGAGGAACCTGTCTGGCAGGGCGAGCTCGGGTGCCAGGTCGATATCTCTTGTGAACTTGGACTCGGAGCAAGAGGAGTTGTATCGCTTGGTATACAACACAGTACGCTTTAAGGAAGGTCAGTCCTGCATTGTTATTGGTCCCAGGGGGACTGGGAAGACCACGATGATCAATAACGCCTTACTCAAACTACAGGAAAGCATTGAGGACAAGTTCTTGGTGATAAAGATCAGTGGTGCTTACCAGAACGACGACAAGAGCGCCATAAAAGAGATTGCTCGGCAACTGGACTGGTATCTCGTTGGAATGTCTTTCCGGGATGACTCCTCTTTTGAGAAGTTCTCCGCCAACGAGACCATGAACAATGTAATGAGCATTCTGGACGGCTCCTATCTTGGAGGCAGCAAGTCCGCAGAGACAACTCTGCAGACGCCTCTTATTTTTGTGGTGGACGAATTTGATGTTTACACGCAGGATCCGAAGCAGACATTACTTTATAACTTGTTCGATGTTGCCCAGATGTCTTCCTCTGGAAGCAAGAGCACTTCCAGCGCTGCCATAGCCGTCATAGGTTGTACGACTAACACAGAAATCAGAGAACAGCTCGAGAAGCGTGTGAAGAGCAGGTTCAGTCAGCGTGTTGTTCAGACATCGAGGCCCAGAGAGCTATCTGAGTTTTGTCAATGCGCGCTAGCTATGCTGGAGGTTCCAGAGGACACCTTAGCTTTCGAGCATCTCTCCTGCGCAGCGCGGTACAATGGCCTTATCTGCCGTCTCATAATGGCTCCAGGGCCTTTGCGGCGTATTATAGTCAGAAATTTCTATACTGTCAAGAGTCTGTGTCACCTAAAATCAGCTCTGGCGGCGTTTGTGAGTTCGCTTTCTCTTAACGGAGAGGAGCCAGACCTACAGGCGGTCTATGAGCCTGGGTTTGCCACGAATAAAAGCCTGGATCTGGTCCCCACATTGAGCGAGCTTGAGTGTAAGCTGCTGGTGTGCGGGAACAGGCAGCTTTTGAAAAACTATCTGGATCAGGTTAACTTCAATGTGGCTTACGAGGAGTTTGCGCGTCTGGAGGGTGCGGACACCAACTCCCTGAATTCGCAGCTGCAGACGCTGGGCCGCGTGAAGCTGCGCAGTTCTCCGGCTGCGTCGCGGGACGTGCTGCTGGAATGCTGGGAGCGGCTTATTCAAATGGGGCTCCTCGTGGAGCCTCTGCGGCAGGTGAACGGCATAAACGCGAACTTCTACACGGGCGGGGAGGAGAGCAAGATGTACCACTGTGACGTTTCCCTGGGCGAGATTGAGCGCTGTTTTGCGGACTTTGCCGCGCCTCCGTGGCTCCATCGCTGGTGCTCTTTGTGAGGGACCTTTTCTGCCAGCTTCCTTCCCCCCGCCCCGCCCTCAGGAACAACGTACGCTAATCAGAAATGTTCCGCTGCGTTGGCGATGAGCTGCCTAGCGCCCGCTGTGCGCTTTCTGTCTCCGATAATCCCAGCCCGCACGAAAAAGGGGGCACTTTTCCCCGGCTTCCTGCGGCGTGCGATTGTTTTCCTCTTTCCCCCACCGGACGCTTCTTTCCGAGCCCTCATACACCGGAATGGGCCTGGAAGCCCGCAAGAAAACGGAGCAGCCAAAATGATACCAAAATAGTACTGAAACAATACGGTAAAAAAAAATTCTGCCACAGAAATCGCGGATTTGCTGGGCAAATAGTGACTGACGGGCGGATTCCCCGCCTGCACAGAGAGAGAGCATAGGCGCAATTAAAATAAAGAAAAAAAAGAGCGAGCCAAACAGACATTCTCATTAAAAGGGGGAGGAAAGGGGGAAGGGGAGCCGGAGTATGGGAAGAGGGTGTCTCTACACCACAAGCGGCACTGGGCCATCAGGGAGTATAGATCCCGCGCGTGTTTCTTGAAGAGGAGCTTGTGCGTTCTCTGCGTGTGAGTTTGTGAGTCATTGAGCGACTGCGTGTGTTTGACGCTCCCGTTGCGCACAGCCGCCTCTGCTCTGCTTGCTTGGAATCTTTTCCCTGCGCCTGCCACGACCACGAAACCGGTTTGCGCTACCCTCCTGTTTGCGTCTCAAAGCCAGGAATGGACCCGACTCAGGACCCTGACTTTCAGCCGCCGTCGACAAACCCGTGTATAGAGCCAACTGTTCCCTCAAACCTCATCCCAAATAGACAGCCGATCCAGCCGTACGTCATTGCAGACTACCTGGAGCCTATAGACCAGCCAATTACACACCGTTCCCTTGGCCAGACTGGTTCTGCCAAGACTACCGCTACCACAGCCTCGGCGTTCAGTTCCATCATCCAACAAGGCGTAATATCGCCAATTGAGACGCCCTCAAGGCCAATCTCTCCAAGCTCAATCAAACACAGAATTCCCAAGTTGCCTACCGAACTGCAGCCGTTTACATCTAGCGAAGAAGAGGAAGAACCGGATATCCCAATGCAGAGCACCACCAACAGTGCTGCGCCAAGCGCTCTTCAGAGCGCGCTCCAGAGCCCTGTTCAGAGCCCAACCACGGATGTTACACGCTCAGGGTCAGATTGGGAGAAACGTCACAGGGCCGCGTCTTTCAATGAAGATGTCCCAAGAATTCACTCTTTCCAAATTGCGGATCTTGAAGAGGTGCCTCATGGAATACAGCGGCAGTCCAAAAGTCTAAAGGAGTACAGTTTTCCAACGCACAGGCTTAAAACCAGACTCTCTGATTCAAACAAGTTTCCTCTGGTCATTGTTGCCTGTGGCTCCTTTTCTCCTATCACATATCTGCACCTCCGTATGTTTGAAATGGCTCTAGACTCAATAAGAGAGTCCACTCGTTTTGAAGTAATGGGCGGTTTCTATTCGCCTGTCTCCGACAATTATAACAAGCCTGGACTGGCCCCTTCCTACCACCGGGTTCGAATGTGCGAGCTGGCTTGTGAAAGAACGTCATCGTGGCTCATGGTGGATGCATGGGAGTCTCTGCAAATGAAGTACACCAGAACCGCTCTGGTTTTAGACCACTTCAATGAGGAAATAAATATCAAAAGGGGCGGGGTATTCAAATCAGAGACTTCCAACGAGAAAGTTGGTGTCAAGATTATGCTTCTTGCTGGCGGAGATCTAATTGAGTCGATGGGAGAACCAAATGTGTGGGCTGACATGGATTTACATCATATACTGGGAAACTACGGGTGTCTCATAGTGGAGAGAACCGGATCCGATGTGAGATCATTCCTGCTAAGTCATGATATAATGTACGAGCACCGTAAGAATATATTGGTGATCAAGCAGCTCATTTATAACGATATCAGCTCGACTAAGGTAAGACTTTTCATCCGCAGGCAGATGAGTGTTCAGTATCTACTTCCAAACTCTGTCATTAGATATATCCAGGAGCACAAGCTATATGTGCATGACAGCGAGCCCGTTAAACAGGTTATGGGGTCCAAGGACTAAAAAAATATATTGGAAATTACGGATAGACTAAGCCATAGTTACCAGCTCTTCAGCTGAAGTTGGGTGAATAGCCACACAATTATCGAAATCAGCCTTTGTAGCACCCATTTTTATGGCCACACCAAATCCTTGCAAGATCTCAGCAGATGCATCGCCCACAATATGTAAGCCCACAACTTTCTCGTTGAGACTCTTGATACAGACCAACTTGTAGGCTGTTGGCGACTTGTGATCAGTCATACTATAGTACATGGAAGTGAATTTGGACTGGTACACCTTAACGTCCTGTTCGCCGTACTGGGCAATTGCTTCCTTCT
Organism: Ogataea maris; assembly: GCA_030557505.1. Lineage (NCBI taxonomy): Eukaryota > Fungi > Ascomycota > Pichiomycetes > Pichiales > Pichiaceae > Ogataea > Ogataea maris. The sequence continues at coordinate 405,057 of JAKTPG010000001.1, forward strand.
CGGTGAGTCCGATGGATCCAGCCTCTGGATGTGAAAACACGACAGATGGCACATTGGAGAAATCCTGCTTTTGATTCTTGTAGATCTCAGGGCCAAAGAGTCTGTTTGAAAGCTTACGGCCTGTAGCAATTGCTACCGGTGTTAGCTCAACATTTCCAATCACGTCACCAAGGGAAAACACGTTCGGCACATTAGTGGCCTGGAACTCGTCAACGGCCACCTGCTCGTGAGAGTTCAGTTTTAGGCCCATGTTCTCGACACCTAATGGAACCAATGATCTGCGGCCAATGGTCCAGATGAGCTCGTCAACTATGAGCTCTTTCCCGGTATTAAGTGTCACTTTCTTGGATCCATCCGACAGCTTCTCAACTTTGGATACTTGCGACTGCTTGTGAACATTGACGCCTTCCTTCTCGTAATTTCCAGTGACAGTATCTTGGATAATTGAGTCAAACTTTCTAAGAACGGTATCTCCTCTGATGATGAGATGGGTCTCGGAGCCAAGACCGTTGAATACTCCTGCAAATTCTACACCAATGTAGCCTGCTCCAACGATGGCAACCTTTTTAGGCTGCTTTTCCAATTCAAAAAAGCCGTCGGAGGATATACCGTGTTCATAGCCCGGGATGTTCTTTGGGTCGATGGGAACACCGCCTGTGGCAATGAGGATATTGTCAGCGGTGAAAGTTGACACCTTTGAGTTGTCGTCGCGGTGCACAACCTCGACCTTTCCCTCCTTGGTAAAGCGGGCAAATCCGAAGATGTAGTCGACACCCTCTTTGGTCATGTTTCTCTCGTAGATTCCATTTAGTCTTTGGATGTATGCATCTCTCTTCTGCTTAATCTGGGCCCACTCAAACGTCTGTGCCGCAGCCGGGTCGACGCTGCTAAAGCCGTAGTCCCGTGCAATTCTGATCTTGGCGGCCATGTCTGAGGTGTACCACATGATCTTCTTCGGAACGCATCCGACATTGACACAAGTTCCGCCCATCTGCTTGGCTTCCACAACAAGCGTCGAGGCTCCGTACTTGGCCGCTCTTCTGGCAGAGGCGACACCGCCGGAGCCTCCGCCGATAACGAGATACTGGTAATGCGACTTCATACTCTTTAGCATTCCTTGTTGATGCTGTTTGCCAACCGTTGCTTCTCTTCTGCCTCCAACTTAGCAAGCGGGATATGATTATTAATACATCCGTCTTTCGGGACGACGCAGAAAGATTCACCAGTACCGTTAGGGCAACGCAGCAAGGATCTCAGAAAATTATTGAGCCGTACACTAATTTGGCAGAGGCAAGAAAGAGTCTGGCCCCTGCCAGACGAAATAAACACCAAGCATATAGACAATCTTTGATTTCTGAGAACGGAGAGGAGTCTCGTGTCTCTTCTGGCTCGCGATTAGAGTACTGTTGACAGTGACAAAACTCAATCAGTGTCATTCATAGCGGTCATGTCGGACATCGCGAGAGCAGACGTGGAGAGCGATGCTGAAACAGAGACAGCGAAACAAGAGACGCTCTTCACGTCGAACGACGTCGAGCAGCTGATGGAGGAGGACGACGACGAGCCGCATCAGGAGACGCAGCGAGAGGCCCCCGAGGCCTCGCAGACTCCTGATCCAGAGGTGGCCCCAGGCTTAACAGCGCTGCCGGAGCTGAGCAGAAGCGACAAGACACTCGAAGAAATTCTTGAGATGATGGCTGACCGCGAGTTCACCCCAATCATCCCGGACAGCGTCACAGACTATTACCTTGCCAAGGGTGGGTTCCAGACCTCAGACGTGAGGATCAAGCGATTGCTAGCCCTGGCGACACAGAAATTCATTAGCGATGTGGCCACAGACGCATACGAGTACTCACGAATAAGGTCCAACACCGCAGTGTACAACTCCTCTAACCCGCAGGCACGGGCGCGGGCTCTCATGATGGCCACCACGAACAACGCCGCAGGATCGCACGAAGAGTCTACTTCCGAAGGAGTGTCGGCTCCGGGAACGGGCGTTGCAGGAAGCGGCGAGGCACCAACTGGTGCGCCGGCTACCAGTGGCGGAGGAAGCAGTGGAGCAAATATGCAACAGCAGCAGCACAACCAAAAGGTCTCGTTGACATTCCAGGATCTCAGTAGTGCTCTCGATGAGTACGGACTGAATGTTAACAGACCGCAGTACTACAGATAGTATGTTTGTTTTGAAACATAGAGAAGGAATCGAAAAGACGAGCGATTAATTATCCTCAAGACGAAGAAAAAACATTACTTAATGCAGCGAAAGCGGATGATGGCTAGGGTTATGACAACTCAAATGACGGGAAACAGCGCCGCTTCCACGAATCAATCTCCCAACTGATAATGCCCTCCTCAGATCCAATTATAACGGAGCTGCGGTCACTGTTTCGGCTCACCGTCAGTCCACAGAGTTCCTGGTTGCATCCAACATAATAAGGCATTCGCTCGTCCATGTTTCCCGGACTTGACTCCCATAGACTAGGTCGAGGCTCTGATAAGTAGCTTGATAGCGAGCTGGTAGACTCGGGGTATACTCGCGCCACGCTGGATGTGAAACCTGGTGTGAACCTAGGAGCAGATGAAACCTGTCTCACCGACTCATATTCGCTATCCGCAAGCGATGCCGGTGGCCGGTCACTTTCTGATGGAAGTGGTAGTCGGAAGCGTCTTGGACCCATATATGCGGGCGAACCTTGTGGCTCAGGCGAGCGGCCGCTGCGGATATCCGCAGGATTAGAACTTGGCGTATTGAACATATGTGCACCCTCCATCGAGCTGAGTTCTTCAATAGATTTCACAATTGGCTGCTCAAACCCTGTACAGTTAATTTCAGACATGTGCTTGGGCAGCAAGATGACCTGATGGTTTGAATAGTCTCGCGTGTCAACCATGTGTACCCTACCTTGATGTTCTGTTACAAAGAGCAAGTCGTCTGTACCACCACTGAATTTGCAGACACGGAACGCTCCGCTCTGCGAGTGCCGTCTTGTGGAGAAAATCTCATGCAAAGGCTCATCCTGTTTACGTATATCGTAAACCAGATTAACTCCTTCCTGGAAGCACACGCTGAACTGGAGTCCAGATTGGTTCCAGTCGGTCGAGAATCCGCAATCGAACTTGGTGACGATGGCTTGTTGGCCATTTACGTCATTCATTTTCTCATCAGGGTGCAGCGTGAAAATCTTAGAGGAGTCTCCAACCGCTAGAATTGTCTTTTGGTCTGGAGAGAGACTGGCATGATTGAGAGCGATGCCGAGATTGACATTTAGCTCGGCGTTTGAGATTCCTCGGTTGAACAGGTCCACTATGTACAGGTTTTGATCGTTATTGCAAATAATGGACTTGTAGCTGGAGTTCGACATCTTGTAAATTGAGACCGAGTTGTTGATGAGCGTCCCTATGTTTCTGCTTGTAACGTAGTTTGTTTCCTGGACGTACACGCCAAACAGGCCTCTCCAGTTGCCAAGGTTTGAGTTCTGCGAGCAGGAGTTGAGCACGCCCCCGACGACGACGATGTCATCGAGCTCCTTGAGACATCTGGGCGAGGTCTCAAAGTTGGCCACCATCGTGGCCGACTTCAGTGCGCTTCCGCTAGAGACGTCCTTGGTGGGGTCGAAGTTGAGGTTCATCAGCGCGGTGGACGACGGGAAATACACAGAGTTAGACGCCGTCGATGTGCATATAAGGTCTTTAAGCTGCCAATGGCTGGTGAAAGAGTGCAAAAAATTGTCGAGTGGTTAGTGGAGGCTCTCCAAACTAAAAAGCGGGGGTGCGCATGATAGTGAACTTACTTCATGGTGATTCCAACGCTGTAAAACGTGGACGTTGGCCGCAGGAAACTGGACTTGGCGCGCTGCGCAGCCAGCTGGCTTGCAGATGGCACACTTGAGTCGAATTGGCATGTTAGTATAAGTCAGGCCTCGGCAGGCCCACCGGGGGCGGGGGAGGGGCGCATTGCAAAAAAATAACACACAGCATGACGACGACCCCGATTGACTCATTCGCTCACACGCATGCTGCGCAGCACAAAGGCATACACTTACTTCTCGCGACCGCCCAAGGTGTCGATGGTCATTGTCACTCTGCCTGGCGCTCTCGGTACTGGTTGCCGTGGCAGTGCTCACCCGACGGTATCTGCGTGCAAAAGTCGGCAAAAGTGCAGTGCTTCCCCGGAAACAGTGGTTGCTTATCTCGATTGCCTTCCCTATTTTTTTTGTATTTTTTTGCCTGTATTATGTGATGATGACCCTTTTCAAAATAACGAGGAAACTATACACACAACACAAACGGGTAAAAACAAAAAAAAGCGTGCGCATCTCTTGATTACGTCATTGAATTCTTTGAGAAAGAGGGGAGAGGGGGAGGGGAGCATCTCTGTCAGATGGGATCTGGGACCGCAGGCGATGCCTTACTCCTCCATCGGTTTCCTTCTGAGAGAGGGAGCTGATTAGCAGAGCAGCGCCCGCTGCTCTCCCTCCCCGCCCCCGCGGTCTCTGTGAGCACATCTGGGGCTTCTAGAAGCAAGGAGACTGCGCTCAGCTGCCCGCATGCTATGAGCTCCGAATATATAACCACGATGCGGCCTTCCAGCAAAACGCTGCGGCAGAGACTGTCCCGGCTTCCAAACGCCCCAAGAAAGCAAGGCCCCACAAATGTAGCACACCTATATCGCGTGCCGGAGTCACTCTCTACATATGCACTCTCAAGACTACATCCCCCAGGCCTGGCCAAGTGCATAATAACCTCTTCCTGCCCCCCCCCCCCCCCTTGCATTCGCTCGAATATTACGTAATCTAACCCTCGTTTCAGATTTTGCTCTTTTTCTTTCGGTATTAGGAGGCATCTCTGCACCAGTTTTCCCTAGTGCTGGACATTTGCATGTTTAAAGTTCACCACGAAGTTAAAGGCACAACGAAGTTGTTGTAGCAAGGGTTGCCAAACGGTTGGATGATATTATAGCAGAGGGCAGGGATAGCTGGCCTGCCTAGACTGTAATACATTGCGTGGGCTGACAGTTTTTGGCTAGCAGACTGGAGCAGCACGACCTCATCATGGCATCGGTAGTATACTTTCTGGACAACAAAGGCCGGCCGCTGCTCTCTAGAGACTACAAGGGGGATGTTCCGGCACACGCCGTGGAGAAGTTTTACTATCTCTTACTGAATAACTCCGCTGACAATGGGTCTCCAGAGGACGGCTCTTGCAGACCGGTGCTCTACGATAACGGTATCAGCTACGTGTACCTCATGCACAAAAATCTCTATGTGCTGGCTCTCACAAGGCAGGACAGCAACGTGTTCAACATCCTGTGCTATCTAAACAACCTCATCAAGGTGTTAGAAAGCTACGTCAAGTCGCTTGAGGAGGAGTCCATAAGAGACAACTTCTCCATAATATACGAATTGCTTGACGAGATGATGGATTTTGGAATTCCTCAGATCACTGACCAAAAGATTCTCAAGGAGTATATCACACAGGAGTCATTCACGCTGGAGAGCCTCATTGCCTCTGCCAAGCGTCCAAAAGGGGGATTGATGCAGCCGCAGGTGAAGCAGCCTCCTTCCACATTAACCAACTCCATCAATTGGAGATCACCTGGAATATTTTACAAGAAGAACGAAGCATATCTCGATGTCATTGAGTCGATAGACATGTTGGTGAACGCTAAGGGGCAAATGCTGAGCTCAGAAATATATGGCTCGATCAAGCTGAACTCGTTCCTGTCTGGGATGCCAGAACTCATTCTGGGTTTAAACGAGCGTTTTATTAACAGCGGGCTCAGTTCCATAAGGGGAGACGTCCCTGATCCGGGTGCTGTGAGCAAGGGCATTGACGTAGAAGATGTCAAGTTCCACCAGTGCGTACGGCTGTCGCGGTTTGAATCTGATAAGATGATTTCATTCATTCCTCCGGATGGGGAGTTTGAGCTGATGAGCTACCGTGTGCACTCGCAGACGCTGAAGCCGCTGTTTTTAATCGACTACAAGATGAAGAACCACTCCAACACAAGAATCGAGATAATGATCAAAGTGAAAGCGAACTACAAGAGCAAAATCACGGCCAACAGACTGGAGATCCGCATCCCCGTTCCGGACGACGTTGATTCGCCGAAGTTCCATTACAACAAGGGCTCTGTGAAATACCTGCCGAACGAGTCTGTGGTGCTGTGGAAGTTCAAGCGTCTCGAGGGCGGCAAGGAGTGCGTGATGATTGCGGAGCTGCTTTTGCCGTCGGTGCACGAGTCTGCTGACGTTGAGAACTTTAGAAAGAAGCCACTGAACCTGAAGTTTGAGATGCAAGGCTTCGTGGTGAGCGGGCTGCAGGTGAAGTACCTCAAGATCAAGGAGCCGAAGCTCAACTACCAGAGCTACCCGTATGTGCGCTACATCTCCAAGAGTGGCGACAACTACTCTATCCGCGTTAAATAATAGCAGCAGCTTCCATGACGAACTGAATTGGACCAATGAAGAACATACAGAACT